>OY757312.1:6989251-7388251 GCA_963583905.1 Stenurella melanura
CTACATTATGAAACTGAATATGAAATTATTATATCTTTTATCAGGAGGCAAACCCTATGGTTTATGGAGAAAATATTAATAGGAGAGAGTCACTAATTAAAATTATAAATAACTGTTGTAATGATATTATGAACAATCTTTTAGTTATAGGAATGCCTTAGGTAATTTGATCGTATGGCAAAGAGACAGATAGTTTTTGTGTCAAAAATAATTTATAACATTTTTATATTTTGTTAATTGTTGTTATTAATGTTGCTCTTATTGATGTGCAGTATTATGTCAAAAATAAGTTAATACACAGCTACGTCGTCCTCAATATCTGAGAAAAATGCTTAACTTATTTCAAAGAAACACCAGAAATAAGAATTATTTAGTTTGTTATTGGAATTTTATATTTTTCATTATGATTTGACATAAATCATAAACGAAATCACAACATTTTGTACATTCTATCAATAACAAATATGAATAACGGAAGATAATGCAATTTTATGAATTCAGTCTGTACAGCCCTTCGATTTTGACGAAAATTGACCGCTTATTCAATTACATAGATATGAACTTGTGGTAAATTCTGAAACATATTCTTTACAGGATTTTGCAAACAGCGGAAAAAACTATCTATGAGAACTAATATAAAAACTATATGTAAAAATATTAATGAAATCTTTGCATTCTTTCAATAACCTGACTCCTGGTTATGTTGGCAAGTTAAAATCCTAAAATGAATTTGTCCAGTTTCTTTTTTGACATTCTACGGCTATGTAGATTAAACTAGTATCTACATGACCCCCTACGGTATGAAGATTCAGTGGTAAGTTCCTTGTGAAACATCTTGAAAATAATGAAAAACTTACTTCAAGAAAACTTTGCTTTTTAAACGACAAAAGAAATTTTAAAAGAGGGAGTATTTCAAACTCGACCTGTGTGTAAAGTATATGTTGGTTTTTACGTATGTTTAACCCTTACTCTGGAATGGCTGTAGCGATTTCTATTGAAATATTTTGCAAACTTTGATTATGGTTAGGCGTGGAAAAAGTCGTAGTTTTTCCAATTTGAGAATTTGGTGTATACGCCACGAACAACATTGTGTTAAAATTGGTAGTTAAATGATTTCCGAGTAGCTGATTATACATCTGATGCACAATTGGAATTTAGAAAAACAATGTAATCGCAAGTGTTTGCAAACCAAATAGTTTTTCTAAATTTTAAAAAGTGAGGTACTAATTTTACACATCTTATTCAGTAGTCATTTGCAATTCACCGAACTGCACTATATCTACAATAATAGTAATGAAAAAATCCTATATCCAGTTAAAATACGAACATATCCAGCTTGAAAACAAGAGGAGCAATATATTATTGCTAATATGTATAACAAGATCACTAAATTATGCTGTGAAATTCCCATAAATTAGGATTAAATATTTAATAATGCATATGGTAGGTAGAAGTTTCTCTACTAAATCCAGGACGTAAACTGATAACCAATATTCGAGATGATTTAGAGTTTAATCCAAGTCGGAGTTCCGCTGTTAGGATCAAGGTGGGTATGCGGTAACACGTAGCGTAACCTTTGGTATGCGGTTTATGTGTGTTTAATCTTACGCACGTAGATATTGAAAGCTATTACTGCTTGGATTTATGGTAAGCAATATCGTTTATGACTAAAATTAAGACGATTTGCATATCTAGAGGTTATCTTTCCTTGCCACCTCAAATTGTCACGAACGTAATCTTGAAATTCATTATAATAATAGAATAGAATCTATATTTAATCAAGACTACAATACCTTAACTTAGATATGTAGGTTAAGCACCATATATAAACAAAGAATTATACCTATTGCATCGAGCATACAGTATAAAATAATACAGAGCAGCCGAACTATAAATGATGCAAAATGGAAAATGACAAACTGCGATTGCTGAAAAGAAAACAAAATAAAAGAACAGATCGAGTAGAGTTCAAGACATAAAAAGCTAATCAGTGCATAGCAAATAAGTAAGAGAGCGAAAAGAAACTAAATTGATAGTGTTATAAGGTTACTAAAACTAAAATTGAGTAGTTAAAAATTCCTCAAAGGAATAGACTAAATTATTTCGAAAATGCTGTTTAATCCGATACATAGATAAATTGAAATTAAGAACTTCCAAATCATTGGGAATATAATTATAAAGTTATAGATTTAACGTATTTTTAATTGACATTAGTAATCTAAGACCTGGTTGTATGAGTTGCGTAGAATATCTGATACCATTTTTACTGCATGACATAAGCTACTCCATAGCAATATGGTTTAACTAACGTGAGGATAGAGCATCGAAAAGTAAATAACTGTCGTCTTTTACCAATAAATTTCTTATACAGTAGATAAACATCTGAGTCTTATCTTCATTACCTTTAAGATTATTTGCAAAAAATCGACTGGTTTGCTGCAGGGAATTAATTTATCATATTATTGGTACAAGTAAAGCAATTTATTGGAAACATAAAAGGAAAGATACCATTTAAATGTAAAATAAATGATAAGGGCCCCAGTACCGAGCATTGAGGCACACCGCGCTTTATTGTTAAACTTTCGGAAGAAATTAAAATATCCAAAAGTAAACTGATTATGCCATAAAAGCTTAATTTCAACCATGAAAGAGAGTTGCAGGTTTTAGAAAGATTACAGTCACATACTATCACTCACTATCTTAAAAACCGTGATAGGACATTTATTATTTGAACCAAGATCAATTGTTTTCCATATGATTGTCATAAGCGATAGTTATCGGTAAAAAAATTCTCATCCCCTTATTTTTTAATTTAATATTTCAACAATTCTTCTAGTGTTCATGATCTAGCAAAAACTCATTACCTAAAATTGCCAAATTGTGTATCTTTTTGCGAGACTGATCGGAAACGAAAAATTTCGAGAAACTTGGATTTTTCAATATAGCACACTACCAATCGGGAGAACTTGAGTATCGACTCGGGACCTACCCTCCTACTCATTTCACTAATAGCTTCCACTATTTTCTGCACAGTTGTACCTCCTTCATAGGTAGTGAGCCAACTGTATAGATTTCCCATGAATAAGGTACATGAAAAACTTCGTATGGGTGAGTGAGTACTATCACAGATCTACAGGGAACCACTTTTCATATAAGCAAATTTTGCCTTCGTCATGGAATTTTACCGGAAGTGGCGTCAAAATGAGAGGATGCAGGGAAATAAGAAGAGGCACCCTATTTTTTTATTAACTAGGAGGCTTGTACTTTAACTTATAAAAAATAATTCATGTATTCGATGACTTAAGAGAACAGAAAAAAACATACTTTAAGCGAGGGTGTCTCAGGGTTGCGGGCAAATTAAGTCTGGCAACCCAGTATAACCTCATTGTATACCTCAAAACCTACATTTTGACGTAAGTTTTATTCATGTATTCGTCGACATAAAAATTCGTGACCGGAAGTGACGTCAGAATTTCATGACGCGGGCAAAATTTGCAAGTGGCTCCCTGTATGTCTGTGGTAGTACTTACTCACACACATAAAGCTTTTCATGCATCTTATTCATAGGAAATCTGTAAAGCCAGCTCTCTACCTATCAAGGATCTTGTAGTAACCATATTATTACATCCACCATTATGATAATTATTGAGTTGTGACAGACTAGTACATTTCTGTCGACACTTCTCGTTGTAAATTCGATAAAAAAAACAGCAACTAAAGTTATTGATTTTCATTCTGAAATCTCAGCAGTTGCTAAATATATTCTAAGGAGCTAAATGCCGTAAGGATAAGATCGAACTTCCGGCTAATTTCAACTAGAATCGACCGAGCTCTTCCGGCTTATGCCAAGAGGTTAAATATGAAATTTCATGTGGATAAATTGAGTTGTTTGTGTCCTAAAGCATGGATAGTCTGAGAGACCCTTACAATGATTATTCCCATAAATACTTAATTTGTCTTTCTATTCTGCGTAAAAATAAAATGAAAACTATTGTCCGTATCCTTTATCGGACGAGTTTCTTGTCAATATATTAAGATAGACAATGTTTGCTGAGTTGCAAATACAAAACGTTCTAACAAGTTAGGCATGGTGAACTAAATTGATTTATTTGTTATTATAATATACAGCAGAGTAAGTAGTAGAGGAAATGAAGCAATTATCTCCAACATGAGACTCCGCCCCACCTGATCTTTATGTGAGATGGTGCAAAATGTCTCTAAAGATGTATGGAACAAAGTCAGGGTCGTGGGTACTGATATTTTTCCGATTTCCGGTCGTAAACTGGGACAGTTCGCTATTTCCGGCCACCAACAAAAAAATTTTAAGTTGAAAAAGAATCATTGGATTTTATATTGTGGACAATTTTAAGCATTTTTTGACTCTTGATATTGTTTACCTAACCTCACTATTCTCGAGATTTAAGCGTTTAAAAAAAACGTTTGATCGTTTGTTTTTAGGATTTTTCTTTAGAGAACTGGTATTTTCGGCGCTTATTATGAACTTAAATATATGGACATTATATGTTGAACAATTCTAAGCATTTTTTGACTCTTAATGTTTTTTACCCAACCTCGCCGTTCTCAAGATATAAGCGTTTAAAAAGAAACATATATTTAAGCTTTTCTTTTTTTCAAAAAACTAGTATTTACGATTATTTATGGGCGTTTATTGTGGGTTAAAACATATGAACTTTATATTTTGGACAATTCTAACCATTTCTTTACTCTTGACATTTTTTACCTAACCCACCCTTAGCGAGATATAAGATTTTTAACGTTTATATCTCGAAAAGGGTGAGGTTAGGTAAAAAATATCAAGAGTCAGAAAATGCTTAGGATAATGTAAAATATATAGTCCACATGTTTCAATTTATGGTCTTGATTAAAAATATATTTATTTATTTTTATTTTTATTTATTTATTTAATCATACATCATCCAACAGTACAAAACCATTTATAGGATGGAAATCTGAACTAACTTAACCTAACCTAACTAAAATATACAAATAGAAATTATGAAGACGATTAGACTGCACGACAGTAGATTAAATTTCTGGCTGCTAGGCAAATATATCCAATTCACTGCAATGAGTTTCATAACAAGTACAAATATTAAACAGAGGAGAAAATTTTAATACGTTAGAACTATGAGTTGATAAATAAAAGCTTTGAGAATGACGAGAATTAATCCGTGGGACATAAAAGTTCAGTTTGCTTAATATTTCACTACAATCTATTTTATTATGCATAATTTTATCTAGAAAACGCAAAGCAAAGGACTCACGCCTTTCGGAAAGATTGGTAATATCAAATATTTCAAGTAATTGATTTTGAGAAGCGGGCGTCCGAGATGTTAAGGAAGTAAGATTGCTCGAAAAAATTAGCAAATGCATCGACGATATCATTAGGGGTCTCCAGAGGTTCATTGTTATAAGTCATGTCTTTAGGTATGCTAGTTTTCCCTTTTTTTCCATTGATGTAAGCCCAGAATTTACTAGGTTCAGATCTGATATTATTTTCAATTCGATTTGTATAAATTTGAAATACTAGTTATTAGGAAATATAGAAATTAAATACATTTTATTTTTCTTTTAGACGCGTATATCTCGAGAAGAGTGAGGTTTTATTATTATTATACATTTTATTATTTTTATTTGCAAATGTACCTTGTCATTCCTATGCCCTACATATTTACAACTTAGCACATAACAATTGTATCAACGTATCGTTTTGGTGCATATTTTTTTATGCAATTTTTTATAGGTTCAAATATTGCTTGGTGTACTATACATATACATACACAATAGGCTTGTTCCATGATATTTTTCTTATATGGTTTTATACAGTACTCGATATTCTTATTGTGCACCTAAAATTTCATATTATTACTTTTTTCCATTCTCGAGATATATAAGGGGTTGAAATTAGTATTAGTTGCAAAAACAGTGCGCCCGTTTGTGACGTCACTACACGTAACTTTGAACTAGGAGATTTAACGAGACACCGCGACCACTGACAGCTGTTCAGTAGTAAGTAAATACGTAAAGTTGAAGGTCGACTTGGGTGTCTATGAAAAGAGGAAAATTGGCGTTTTATCGGCATCATAAATTTCACAGTGGAAACCGGAATTTCGGATCGGCCTGTGCGAAAGAAATAACTATGGCCATTTTGTAAGAATGGAAAATCGTGTTTTAAAATTTCATAACTAAATTAATATTTGGAGTAAAAGGGCTCGCGATGTTTCTATGGAAAGAGGAAGATTGGAGCTTTATCCTGATAGCATATTTATGGGCCAAATCGAAAATTCGGCTCGACGCGAGAGAGAAAAGTGACTTTCTGGGACCTTTCAAATTTAACAAAAAACATGGAATTTTCTAAATAAATTCGTCGAGTGGAAGCTAGTTCTGTCTCTACGGAAAGGGGAAGATCGGCGATGAATCCGCATCGTAAATTGCAGGGTCATAATCGAGAATTCGACCCTACACGAGCGAGAGAAAATTGTAATTTTTTGACATTTCGCCAAATCGTACTCCCCATAGTCCCTCCAATGCTGGTTCCTAAAGATGAGGGGCGAGAGAGATAGCCGACCCTTGCGAGTTAGTTGCGAAAAACCCATTAGAAATACCTCCGCCGAGTTTATCCTAACACAATCGCAATTAAGTCCCGAACCAAACGGCACCGAATAGCCGACCCCTCGAAAAGCCACATTGTCACACTCTTCTTAGCTTTTGGTCGGATGGTAATCAAATAAATAATTTTCTGGACCATTTCTACTTCTATTTGTGCATTCTGGAATTATACAATACTTAACATTCTACATTCTCTTTCTTTATACTCCTTGAATTAAACAAGAAATACGTAACACAAACAATACTCTGAAAACACCTATAATTTTAACAAATAAAGAGCATGAATTCGACTGAGTCGCCGAGTTTATGCGTATAGTGACGTGCCTGACCATGCCCCATTTTCGTGGGGTGGAGGTTTGTAATAGTTTTTAAGATACTAAACGTGCGAATAAAATTCTGAAATAAAAAAAATTCCGTACAAACTGCACAATGTACGTTCAAAACTAGATTCTGACAGATAGGCAAGTTTACTTGTCATTCATTAGCTATTCACTGTCAGGTATTATTAATTTCTGTTATTGTTTACATGTTCTTGTAGGCTAATAGGCTATCAATTATTAAAATCTTGAATGGATACCTAGTACTTGCGGCCATAAAACACGTAATTGTTTATTTGCATCCTTCTGCCTTAGTCGCTGTTTATGTAAAACTTAATTGATACATTTTAATTATGGCTATCCAATGTTAATTAACAGACCGTTTAATCCTCGTTAACTAAATATGGTTTAAATAACAATTAACGTGTGATTTATTAATTTGAGCCGTCTTGATATCCAATAATATTTATAACATAAAAAGTCACACATACACAGAGAACTTGTTTTAATAATAGCTTAATGACGCTTCTGAGTTTATTTAGTTAGTGTAAATTACTGTAAACATACACATTAAACATTCTTGTCATAAGCGTGTCCTCTTAATATAATTTATCACAACTTTGGTGCAGTTTATGAGGCGTACAATGCATATATAATTTTATTTGAATTGTAACGGCCTTTATAGATTATAAATATCGAAATATTTACTGACTATTATTTCTACGTATTTAATGAACATTGAAAATGATCTAGTGTCCATAGTCGCCAAACCTAAGTCACTTATACATATATTTTTTAATACCCTTGCTAAATTTCCTCTCGTATTAGTATTCTTCTTGTTCATAATTCCTTGGCAGGCGTTATGCATAATTATGCCCCTTTACTGTATAACACATCTAACAGCATCACGCTAATTGTCGTGGTTGTCTGTTAGGTGTATGATTTTCAAGGAATTTCTATCTTGAAAAATAAAGAAAAACTGGGCGCCTACCTGATCTCGTAGGCGCCTGGTAAATGGTTCACTTTAGACAACCTATCATTGGTGATAATTTTTCGTAAATTTGCAGGAAATTCATATTAGTATGAAAAGTGTTTATCATTAATTTATTATTTTATTTTAAATAAACGCTGCCTTTTATAGAACAACAACTAGGAAATTAAGCAGATATGCTAATACCCTTTGGACAATTGATCATTGTTGTGCTAACAGCTAGTTACAATATCATTAATATTAGCGTATTTCGAATACTCTATCAAAGCATATCGAAACAATGACGAGTTTGATACTATTATGCTAATTAATTAACAATGGTAATTAATTAGCAAAAACATTAATTGTCGTGAGCCAAATAGTTTACCAAGTAAGGATAATCACGTTTTAGGGCAAAACAGCTTCGTCTTGAATATTCTCATAGTGAAAGTAGATTATGGTAGTTTAGACACATTAAGCTATACTGCTAATAGACACTGCAATGTCAAATCAAAATAATGGATATGGTGATATATCAGCTATCTGCATTAGGTCCCATATCTAATTTAAGGCGGGGACATACAAGTATCAACATTATATAGATATAATACGTTGCTCTAATGTCGTCTCTAACGTCTTCTCTGAAACGGTGTAAGATATTGACTTGAAATTTTATACACGTATGTATTATAACGAGATCTGAAACTGCATTGTTTTTTTAACTTATCCGGTGAAGGGTTGGGGGATAAATAGGGGAAATTAATTAAAGCAAGCTAGTAAGACTACAAAAATGTGGGATTTGGTGTACATACTAGAAGCGAAGGCCTAAAATTTGTTAATAATATTTTCCATCCATCCCCACCACCCCCACGCCATTATTAAAGGGATTGATAAAGTGAAATTGAGATATTCATTTGAAATTTGATACACAAATGTATTATAACGACACCTGGAACCAAATTCTATTTACCTACGAATTTAGAATATCAAATGCTTTAAACATTTTAAATAAAAAGGGCAGATCCCTATTTAAAAAAATATTGTTGATGGTGGCCCTGGAGAGACGAAACGTTGTAATAAAAAATTAAGTACGACCAGTTACAGCAAAGTCAATTTATAACAAAATATTTAAATGATTTTTTTCCATTTTTTTTCGTAATAACAGCGCTAGAGGAAAAACAGGAAATGAGCTATTTCGGGTTTTATCGTGATATCTCCGAAACCAGTCGGAATATTTTAAATTTTTATATCCCATTTTATTGACCCTCAAAATACGAAACTTTTTTCCTATTTAACCGACTTTATAATTGCTGTAGTTTACGAGATAGCAATACTGCCCAATATTAAAAGTTGCCACCCTGTATATACCGTAAGTGGCTAAAAAACTGTCGAATGTTGAAAGAAATAATAATTTTGACTAATTCCATATAAAAAAACATAAAATAAGCTATCTTTTTCCGCCAAGCACGTTTCGACTCGACTAGTAGGATATGAGATATTTTGATTTGAAAATTTCAGAAAATTTCACTGAAACTGGAATTTCAGCAAAACTGTTCAATATTCTTAGCTGAAACTTGGAGGGCAGTTTTTGTGTGATACTGACTACTTTTTCTCCAAATTTAAGCCAAATTGGTCAAGATTTGACCAAACTAACCGAAATTTAATTTTTTCAATTTTTTTTAAATATATATACGTCTATATCAGGAGGAGGATGGTCGGATCGTCGCCAAATTTGAACTGAAAGTTCCCTCAAGATTGTCAATAAAAGGATGGTTCATTAACTCATTATGGAATTGGTGATAAATTTTGTTTTTAAATTCACCCCTAAAAATGTCCAAAATAGTCAATTTGGCCAAAAAACATGGTTGCACCCCTTCGCGGAGGGAGAAATTTAGGAAACTTTTTATTCTTACCACAACAATCACTTTCCACTGTGTTGCGTTCCATTTTCAAAAAATTTCCACCTAAATCACTATTTGACTCCACTAAAAGCAGAGATCTCAGATTTTTTTACAATATTTTCAACCCCTCCACCATCCCCACTCATTATTAAAGGGGCTGATAAAGTAAAATTTAGATATCCACCTGAAATTTGGTATACGTAAGTATTACAACGACGTCTGGAACTAGATTATATTTGAGATGATTCCGTTGAAGGGGTGAGGAGAGTAAGTAGAGGTAAATATGGGAAATGAGTAATACAAACTGGTAAAAGTACAGAAACTTGAGATTTGATATATGTACTAGAAGCCAAGGCCTCAGATTTCTTTATAATATTTTTCAACCCCCGCCCCAACCACCTCCACTCCATTAATAAAGATTCATAAAATAGAATTTAGATATTCACTTGAAATTTGGTACACGTATATACTGACGTCTCATTGAGGGGGATGAAGGGATGGAAGGGAGGTATAATTGGGAAAAATACGTAGAGAAGGCTGATAAGAGTCCAGAAACTTAATTTCTGGCGTATATGCTAGTAACCAACGCTTCAATTTTTTTATGATATCTGCTCCAAATGTTATTTAATTAGATTATTAAATTAGAAAAAAGAATATATACACCATGTCTACCAATGTCTACCTTCTCTTTGAAATTTTGTAGTTGAAAATGAAATGTTTTGATAGTCGATTTTTTACAATAATCATATTGAATAAATTGGTTTTGAGTAGATTTGATTTACTTAATGAAGAGTATTAATATTTGAAGTTGTTATAATTTACAGATGATTGCACACCAATATCTAACAATTTTGACCGAGACATGGCCTTCTATAATTGAAAAGTATATATATTTTCTCAAAACTGCAATAATATCTCAAGTAGATCATATATATTTTGATTAGCTGGATCCAAATATGTAAATATATACAGGTTTTCTCTCTCAAAAAGTTGATTTACATGTAAATTACACCAAACCCAGAGTTCGGCCATTTTGGCACTAAATCTGGAAATAATCTACTCTCCCACTTAAAAGCCATAAAAATATTGCTATTGGTTGGACCGCAAGGTATACCAGAAGCGACACTCGGTGGACATGTTTAATGTTTAATTGGTAAATTGGAGAGACTATCGGCCATTTTTTTGGTTCACTCATACCACAATTACGTTACAATTAAATTAAATAATTATTTAAACCTTCTATGTTTCATTGGTATAAAAATCACCTTTACCATCTTTGTGTACTTTGAATGGAAAATTTTGTCACAGATTCTGAAGTTATTTTACAAATCATTTTAGTCCACTTTATGCCAGAGGTGCATACAGCATTTCTTGCGCGACCATGTGATTTCAGTATCAAATAAGTTCAGAGTAACTATTTCATATATAAGTTTGTCAGCACAAAGTGTTCAATTTACTTTGAAGTAATAACGTCATTTTGGCGTATAAATAAAGCTTGTAATGAGCTTAATCTAAATGAAACTTATTGTCTTAATGTTGCTATTGACGACAAGTGAATATATTATTTCATATATCAAGGGACAGAAGTGCTCCATTTAATCCTCAGTGTGAACGTTTATCGCCTGGACGTACCGATTGCCTTGGGACTTTTGTAAATATAGAATCCCTCAGGAATTAAAATTGATACTTTAGTCCTTGGAACAGTGAATTAAATTAGCACTTTTATTCCCGGAAATGCAAAGAGAAATTCTTATTCCTAGGGGAAAATAACTTTTTGGTCGTTGAGAGCTTACATATTATACGATCGTTCATGTAAAACATATCATGCTTCTTTACCATAATTAATTTGAGTAAATAAGTAATGTCAATAATTAACTTAAGTCTTACTTGACCTTAAATATTTCTGTTGATAGAATAAACTCCCTTAGTTCTCACAGATACGATTTAGGTGGAAAAACTCCTGTCTAATTTAGGCTACCACATTATTACTACATATTGTTCATGAGACGAGGTTGAAATATAATTAGGACTATATTTCGTATTCAGTATGAATGTGACCATCTTGTCAACATGTGATACGAAGGTTTTAACATATGTCTATAAATATTAATCTGATAACAATTTGGTTTGTAAAACTTCCGGTGGTTTTAAATACGAAAATGATTTGTTTGTGTATGTGCGTGATAATTTATTAATGAAATAGCTTTGCAGATATTTTTAAACATGAAAACGGTTTGTATTGTTATTATTACTATACCTAGCTTTAGTGATTAGTCGTAGATATAGTGCCGTCAAATTTAGGTTTACCTATCAAATAATAGTAACAGAGTGAGAACGAAAGTACACAATTCATTATACAAAGATTTTCAGTTGGTTGAATTGAATCGATGGTAATTAAGAAGTTTCCTTCTTGCTGTATTTACCCCTGTAACTTCTCATGATTTATCGACAACGTTAAACAAATCATATTTCCTACACTTATTAAAATTTAACTTCCACATTTATATATTTTATTAACAAATATGAAGTGATAGCCAGGTATAAGTTCAACATCCATTCATTGACTGTATTTTGAGTTAGAGCGAGTTAAATAATAAAATTATGTTCTCTTATTATACTCTTCGCAAATATAAAACGGAGAGTAGGTATATTGAATTCCGAACAACTTTCAAAATGTCCGTCCGTCCGTCTGTCGGTCCGTCTGTCTGTCTGTCTGTCTGTCCGTCCGTCACGTTTCTTGTAAGCACGATAAATTAAGAACTAAAAGTCCGATTGTGTTGAAATTTGGACACTAAGTTAGTGTTAGCTAGAGGAAGAACCCTATTGTTTTTGAGCAAGATCGATCGATAAATAAAAAAATTACAAATTTTTTTAAATGAAAAAAAAAATTTAAAATTTTTTTTTATGTATTGTAATCAAACTAAAAATGTCTAAAACTGATATTATTTACAAAAAAACTGCGGAGAGTATCCTATAGAATGTGCAACAATTATATAAAGAGTGCAGTAAATCGACGAAGAGTGTAACGGTTAGCTTGTTTTATTTTTAATTATTTGTCAATGAGACACCGAGAACAATGTTGATTAATTAATTATAATAATTGAACTACTCGGCGTATCGCTATTGTGAAATTGAATGGAGTTTTTCATGATGTTAGAGGATGGGATATAAAAGGATTCAAATTGATTCGTTATAGTCCAGTCAGTAAAGACAAAAAGTACAAAATAATTTTCATAAGATAAACGACATTCGATTCGTAATTGATAGCAAAGTTTGCATGGTTCGAAGGTGTGCTTTTACCCTAGGGATGAATGGCACCCCTTCTCTGGGTGAAAATAACCACAAATATATATAGGGGGATGTTCTATGGAGTTTTTTCCATAAATCAATATTTTCGTATTATTCTCTATTGAAAATGTTGATTTCTCATCTAAAAGTGCATATTACGTCTCATCAAGGAAATCATCAGCAATCAGCAAAAATGAAGCTTATAAAACAACAAATCGATTGTTTCTTTTTTATTTTTGTAGATGCAATATGAACCCAGTTATGGCTCGTTGAAGGTTCGCCGAAAACTGAATTTGAATTTTTGGAGGAGAACTTGTCAAACTCTCTTTAATGTACTTGACAAAACCTTTAAAATGAGTTTTAGTAAAAGTCGTTAACATAAAATCTTACCAAGTTATGATGAAAATAAAATGGTTGTCCCGTTTTTTCTTTGCTCGGAGAAAAAATCACCAATGGCTTCATCGCAAGAATTGAAATTGAACGCAATCCATTTATATTTATTCTATTTAGGTACTAACAATATGTTCTAGAAGTTTTAACGGTTTAGAATGCCTGAATTTAAGAAAAGTTTGATTCAGTTTTGAAATGATTTTCGCAATAACTCAAAAACTAAAGAAGACACGTAAAAGTATAGTATAGTATGCGTAACCGGTAAGAGGTGGGCGCAAAAGACGCAAGACGAGGTAAAAGGCGCCGACAGCATCGTCCGTCTTTCACCTCTTATTTTATAAAGCGAGACAGAAGGTCATGGGCTGTTCAAGTCGCGTGCCCAAGCGTGCAAACAATAGTCAGGACCGTCTCACAGATGTATTACGTTGGTCTTGTGCTCACATCTAAATAGCGCAACCAACCTGAATAGATTAAACTTTTACATCAATTTTTACATCAAAATACATTTTATTCAGTAGAAGAATTTATTACCGCTGTACAAAATACCTGAATATTCTGTATATTTGTTATAACTGATTACATATTTTTTTTAGTAGGACATATTTATGTATGTGTTCATGCATATATATTTTGTATTTGACTTGTCTATCCATTGTAAATTGGCGACAGATAAATAAACTTCAATCAATCAATTAATCAATAAGCTAATGTTTAGCGAAACTATTGTCGTGTTGGCAATACATAAGATAAAATTAAAAAAACAGTTCAGTGTTTTATCTGTTAAATTATTATATAGTGTTGACATGAATTATCACCAAGGTCGAATCTTTTAACTACTCAAAAAGTCCCTTTACAAAAACACAGCTCATTTTGAAAACTTTTTTCGCAAATGTCCATAGAATTTTTTTTTTCCGCAAAACTGCTTTCTTTAGTCATGATACAAAATATGCCTTTTGTCCTATTAGTTAGGGAAATGGCGTGCAAAATCGATGACGAAAAGTTACCGTCTGCCAGTCGGTAATCGAGGAGGGCATATAACTACGAATCTTTTTTCTCTCTGGAAATTTTTGGTATGGTGGGAGAATATGGAGGGGGAAGACATTTTTTTTTAATCAAATGGTTACCGATGCCTTTCCGCATAGGTAGTTAGTGTATGTACTACACGTACCCCAATTACGCTAGCAGACAAAACTTCCGGGCGGTGCGCGGTAACCGGAAATTGAAAAAAAAAAAAAATTTACCGGACCAAACCTAGCGCAAAATATTTGTTTTGGCCTGTACAGTACTGCACTTTAGTGGCAGACATTTCTGCCAGGCGGTTTTTGAGCAATTTGCCATCAAAGTGGCGAAAAATGGACAAACCTTTAAAATTATGACAAAAAACAGTTTAAATTGAGAAAAACGTCTGCCAGACCAGAGTATGGTTTATAAGACACTAAAGAACCCTACCCTTGGCTGGCAGACGTTTTTTTAAATTTTAACCCCCCCAAACCACGTCATAAAAGTTAAAAAAAATCACGTTTTCATCTCTGTTTTTCTTTTTTAATAAATATTAAGTAAAGTCCTTTGGATATGTTATTACAGTGGGAATTAAAGGTACGTTAGGTATCCAGGTATGAATTAAAAATTATTTAAAAATTCTCTGCATAACTCAAAAAATTTAATTTCGTTTTTCTTGGAATTTTCCCTTATTACAATTCATGATGTACGTTTAAATAACATGCAGGGCCTTGCACCAAAACATTTGATGAAAGATTTTCATTCTTACTCTATCCAGTGAGAGCGGGGGGAGAACACTCTTAAAGGTTATCGAACATTTCTTGTGGGAAATCAGTAAAGAGTCATTTAAAAAATTAGGTTCATCGAAAAAATGTAATATTTCCATTTGTTATCAACAATAATGTTATACACAATATTTACATCAGAAATGCGCCCATATCATCTGTTCTATTTGTAGACTAGTATTTGTTAAGTACACTCCCTGTGTATGAGTTTTTTCTTTACAATTCCTCATTAGAAAAAACTATGCCGATTACTTCACCATATACCATATTAACCTATCTATTTATCTTCACAATGTCTTCTAAAAGTCACTAATCGGAAGGTTACACATGATTAAACAATGTCGATAAAAGTAATTCTATTACACGTTCGGAAGTTTTTAAGGTAGATACGAGGGCATGAGCGGCAATATCTAACAACTCCAGATATCGAAAAAACTACAAGATTAATAGTGATATATGTGTCTGAAAAGGAAAAGAAACCTTACACTTGGCAGAGATGGAGTGGTGGTGATTCCAAGCCATATTGAGTGTTATTAATAATTTATAACTATATATATGTTTCCGAAATAAAAACCAATCTGTGCTCTACAGCCATTTTTAATAACTACACGAGAAAATCACAAATTACACTCTGATTGAGTTTACGCGCAAAGGTATTAATAATGACTATCTAGGATATTTTCACGTTAACATTCGATAGTATTATTCGGGAGGTTCGGTTTCGAATGGCGTTGGAAGCAGACGCGTTTTGGTAGGTCCTACAAAATATCGAATAAACTCGGTTAAGACTATGACACATCGTACGAAACTGTATTGAATTAAAGCGTAGACAATTCTACATTAATTGATATTAATCAGTATGAGTGGCTATTTCATATAGTTGATATTTAATTAAAATATATTGGTTAAACATAGCATTACCTAAAAGTGTATATAAACAACTTGAAGAAGGGGCACAAACATCTCGCAAAATAATATAAACTGTGCACCATAAACTTATCTTCAGTGAATAACAACAAGCTGGTTTTAAGAAGGACGAAACAAGGAGTGCAAGTGCAATCCTACAAAACGGAATGGGAAGCTGCCAACATATACACACGGACGAAAAAGATGAGTTCTATTAGTAACATTAGTTTATTAGTTTACTAATCCTCATTAATTATTAAACTTAAAGTGGCTATTCCCTAGATAGAGACATCCGATAGGGAAATATTTGCTATTTTACCCATAACTTTTTTTTCTTAATAGGTATATTTAAAAAAAACTATAAGAGCACCTAAGTGGGACCATAACAAGACTATCACTATCAATTTTCACTCAATAATTTCCGTGGTTTGCAATATAGGTGGATACAAAACTACGAAATAGGAAGATTAACATAATTTTTAAATTTAAATCTAGCTATTTTGTAAACCACTGAAATTATTGAGTGAAAATTCATAGTAGTAGTCTTATTATGGTTCTACTTAGGTACTCTTATAGTTTTTTTTAATATACATACTCAGAAAAAAAAGATATGACCAAAAATAATAAATATTTCCCTATCGGACCTCTTTCTAGGGAATGGCCACCTTAATTGAATTTCTTAAGAATAAAAATGTATTGAACATAAGGCAGGTCATACAACAGGAAGGTTCCGACTGACATCTGTCACATGGTCCATTTATTGGACTTATTTACGAATACAGAAATATTTCTTAGGTCAAAGTAGTTGGGGTCTGCTTGATATACAAATGTTTAAAAATGAATTATTATTTGTTTGCTTATAATTGTATTGAAACATTCTTTATAGGATTTTGCAAACAGCAGAAAAAATAACTATCTATAACTAAAAGAAAAACTTTGTGTAGAAATATTAATGAAATCTTTGCATTCTTTCGATAACCTGAATTCTGGTTATGCTAGCAAATTGAAATCCTAAAATGAATTTGTCTAATTTCTTATTTGACAATTCTCATTCTAACACTAGCATCCACACAGTCCCCTACGGCCATGCAGATTAAACTAGTATCCACATAACCCCCTACGATTATGAAGATTCAGTTAAAAATGAGAACAAAGACCTAAAATGAATTTATTTATCTACCTTGTCTTAAAAAATTGTTCATTCCAATGGATTACATTTTCATGAAATCTATCATTCTGTTTCCTGGAAATGCTTAGCCTTTGAAACGTTTTTCGCCCTTATTCTGGAGCTCATCAGAAAGACATAAAGCCATTCATAAAGATGTTTCATGCAAAACCAAGACAATTTCTATTAATAAGTGTGAAATGATTATATTTGACATTGACTGATAAAAACAACCTCACCTATCTATTAGCTAACTAGTATTGGAGCCTATATACTCTATGTATGTTTAAAAATGAATTATTATTTGTTTGCTTATAATTGTATTGAAACATTCTTTATAGGATTTTGCAAACAGCAGAAAAAATAACTATCTATAACTAAAAGAAAAACTTTGTGTAGAAATATTAATGAAATCTTTGCATTCTTTCGATAACCTGAATTCTGGTTATGCTAGCAAATTGAAATCCTAAAATGAATTTGTCTAATTTCTTATTTGACAATTCTCATTCTAACACTAGCATCCACACAGTCCCCTACGGCCATGCAGATTAAACTAGTATCCACATAACCCCCTACGATTATGAAGATTCAGTTAAAAATGAGAACAAAGACCTAAAATGAATTTATTTATCTACCTTGTCTTAAAAAATTGTTCATTCCAATGGATTACATTTTCATGAAATCTATCATTCTGTTTCAAAGGCTAAGCATTTCCAGGAAACAGAATGATAGATTTCATGAAAATGTAATCCATTGGAATGAACAATTTTTTAAGACAAGGTAGATAAATAAATTCATTTTAGGTCTTTGTTCTCATTTTTAACTGAATCTTCATAATCGTAGGGGGTTATGTGGATACTAGTTTAATCTGCATGGCCGTAGGGGACTGTGTGGATGCTAGTGTTAGAATGAGAATTGTCAAATAAGAAATTAGACAAATTCATTTTAGGATTTCAATTTGCTAGCATAACCAGAATTCAGGTTATCGAAAGAATGCAAAGATTTCATTAATATTTCTACACAAAGTTTTTCTTTTAGTTATAGATAGTTATTTTTTCTGCTGTTTGCAAAATCCTATAAAGAATGTTTCAATACAATTATAAGCAAACAAATAATAATTCATTTTTAAACATACATAGAGTATATAGGCTCCAATACTAGTTAGCTAATAGATAGGTGAGGTTGTTTTTATCAGTCAATGTCAAATATAATCATTTCACACTTATTAATAGAAATTGTCTTGGTTTTGCATGAAACATCTTTATGAATGGCTTTATGTCTTTCTGATGAGCTCCAGAATAAGGGCGAAAAACGTTTCAAAGGCTAAGCATTTCCAGGAAACAGAATGATAGATTTCATGAAAATGTAATCCATTGGAATGAACAATTTTTTAAGACAAGGTAGATAAATAAATTCATTTTAGGTCTTTGTTCTCATTTTTAACTGAATCTTCATAATCGTAGGGGGTTATGTGGATACTAGTTTAATCTGCATGGCCGTAGGGGACTGTGTGGATGCTAGTGTTAGAATGAGAATTGTCAAATAAGAAATTAGACAAATTCATTTTAGGATTTCAATTTGCTAGCATAACCAGAATTCAGGTTATCGAAAGAATGCAAAGATTTCATTAATATTTCTACACAAAGTTTTTCTTTTAGTTATAGATAGTTATTTTTTCTGCTGTTTGCAAAATCCTATAAAGAATGTTTCAATACAAATGTTCTCCTAGATCTTTTTTTATATTTTGCAGCTTTTACCTTTATTCTGCTTTACCCTGACAGATCCAGATCACATCCAATGTGGCACGGGAAGGGCTTGAGTTAACCACTGAAAATTTTGTGTGATTTTTTTCTTCTTATATTAGAACAGAATGAGTGGGTGAGAAGACTACATTTAAAAAAAAATCCACACCTGTAGTTAAGGACCACTCTAAGCACCACATTCTACCAGTGCTTATCAAAAAAGTGCACACTATTAAGCTATTGCAGCTTATCCATTAAAACCTTCCTCCAGAATGTAAGGCAATATCAAACTACAGCAAATTTTTAATATAGAAGTAAACAACGATTTGTAAGTGAATTAATATATAAAAGAGAGAAGCTTTGGGGAAAATACGTTTCCAACTTTTTTTAAGGGCACTTAATGGTCTACAAAAAAGGTTCTGTGAAATTTTTCTCTGTCAGGATTCGATTTAGCGGCGTTTAGAAATGTAGGATAAACATATTCTTTACACATTTTTTTTAAATTTCATTACTAAAAATTCAAAAATGCCACAATATGGGGATGCACAAATTGAACCAACAATATATACGATATATTCTAGCGAATGTTAGTCTGGCCTAAAATTACTCGTAATTTGGAAAGGCTTCGCTTTAATTTGCTCGGTGTACTTAATAAGTTCATATTTTATAAACTATTGTTAAATACAATGTATTAAATTGTTGCTATTAAATACAAATAGATTCAATAATAACAATTAAAATAAATATTTGTAAATCATATCCTGAAATTACAATATTTTACATGAATGATTTATATTAATAATAATTTGTAAACTAGCTATTATTACTGGACATTACAAATTAAACTAATTATCATGTATAATGAAAGTAATTATAATTTACCAATAATATGAGGTTCATATTTTAATTTGGGATTTTAATATTGCATAACGTTCATTTAATGCAAATGCCTTGTCAACTACCTAAACATAATATCTAATTTTCTGACAATTATCACAAATACATGGTACGGCAACGGCGAATGTACTTGCATTGTTTATTTACTACAGTGCGCTACTAACCACACTTCTGCGGCCGCCTTAGCAAGTACTGGAGTTAGGGTTCAAATATGAATATAAAATGAAAGACGTGGGTGTTTATCATAACATTTAATTAACACCAAAACTCTTCATTAAACTAAATGCTTAACTTGTTTCCCTTCTGCTCTAAAGCAGACACTCATCTACAGAAAATCAATCGTTCAAGTAGTTGTGGGCTCCTGATATTTTTATTTCTTGAGATGCATCTTAAATTCTCTGTCGTAATTCTCCTTCATGGTTGATTTAGTTTTTGGGAAACTTTTTCTTTATGGCGTACCCAGCGATAGAAATCCACCGAATTCAAATCTGGACAACGAAATGGCCACTGAATTGAGTTTAAATGCCCAATCCTTATTCGTGGTTTAGTTTGGTTCAAATACTCACTTGCTGTCCATAGTTTGTCAACAACCGTCTTTTGCAGATACATTGACGATCGTAGGACCAAGAAGAATACGCAAAATCCAAATTATCAGAAAAAATAAGTTCGAGTACACAAAGCAAAAGATATTAGCATAAGAGCAGAACTAATACATTAAACTCTGCAGCAATCGAATTATCGTAATTTATAAAAGTATACGGGACGTCCAAAGTTTTTTAAAAGCGGGATATTATGTGGCGTCACAATCAGGATATTATTTCTGCACTGCACGCTCCGTCAGGCACAACCACGAACTTCATTAAATAAAATATATTCCACATTAGCTAGTTATATTGGCGCCCTCCATACTGGCCGCCATGATAGGTTGTCATCATCAAATTCATGTCTGTACTTCAGAATTATTCTTATTCCAAGGTCATGGCTGGATTGATAACATTCTCAGTATCGCAGTCAAAACAGAGTGGAGATTGGATGTTCTCAGTTATCTAATGTTATTCGGTTGCTGTCGATAGATGAGTGATTGTTTGGTTTTGGAAACAATGAGATTAAAACTAAAGTATCATTGAATGCTAAACTACTTCTTCCTATAACTTTTATGATCACATATAATTGATGAAATATTCTGTGAAATAATAACTATGTCTAGATAACCAATGTTGCATTACTTAATATTCCAATCGGGTTTTCCCAACCTGAAATAAGTAGACGAGCTATCATGGCGACCATGGTGTGGTTGTCAAGAAATTAACTTGGAAAGCGTACGTTGGTATGTTCAGTTTAATATCATGAAGTTCGTAGGTACAACACGTTGAAATGCCTAATAATTCTGTAAGTTATGAGTGTTATGACACGAGGTGGCACTTATAGGCGCTAATAAATAATGCACCACTACCACACCATGTAGGAATATGGGATGAATATCCAGATTTGTATAGTACATTTTGCTTCACGATGGAGGATTAAAGTTCGATATCAAAAAGTTGACAGTACTGAAATCTGAAAACAACTTTTTGAAAATGTCGTTCCTATAAATGTTTATTTGTTTATTTATTTATTTATTTATTTACTTATTTATTTAACAATACACTGCCCAAAAGAGCGTTCCAATTACAGAGCAGGAGATGATAAGTACATACAGATATATTAAAAAATATTAAAAGAATATAAATAGAAATGTGGTAACGTGTTTTAATTTGTACTGTTAATCTCTATATCTCAGCTACATTGCAGTGAAATGCATCAAACTGGTCTTGAAGACTATTATAGTTCCCACACATTTTGTATAGTGGCGAATATTTCTGTACGTTAGTTCTCGGGGTCGGCAGATAGAATAAAGAGTTTTGTCTGGAACCTGGTCTAGGTGTTCGAAAATTTAGTAAACTTAAGATAGCACTACAATCTGTTATATTATGTATTACTTTAAAAATAAATATTTGTTGTGAAATAGTTCGGCGAGTCTCCAAACTCGAAAGCGAAAATCTGTTTAAAAGTGTAGTCTGGGGAAAACCAATAGCAGGATAGACACTGTCCTCCTAACTTAACTTAAAGTCTTTAAGAAACGTCTCTGAATTATCTCTATATTTTGTATATGTATGTTGTAATAGGAGACCAAATAATTGACGAGTATTCTAATTTTGATCCAACAAAAGACTGATATAGCAGTTTCAGCGTGTTACTGTCGTTAAAATCACGAGAGCATCGTGTTATAAATCCCAGTGTTCTAAAACTTTCATTGGTTATGGTGTTTATATGACAATTAAAGTTTAGTTTACTATCAAATGTTACACCGAGATCACGGAAGGTTGATGGACGTGTAAGCACTGAATCTTCTAAACAATAATTAAATTCGACCAGCTGATGTTTATTGGTAAAAGTTAGAACATTGCACTTCCTTGCGTTCAACTGTAGTTTGTTCAAATTACACCATCCGTTTACTTTATCAAGGGCCGTTTGTAGAGCGACACAATCAGGGACATCATTTACTTTATTGTACAACTTCGTATCATCTGCGTATAAGAGCCAATTGACACCCAGTTCTACTGTGATGTCATTAATGAAAAATATTGAAAAACAAGGACCTAACACTGAACCCTGGGGTACGCCTGAAGTGGATACAAATTCTAGAGACCGCTGACCACAGTATTCAATGAGGTGGTGTCTGTCTTCAAGATATGATTTGAAGAGTGATAGCAGATTTTTTAACAAAACATTTTGTTGAAATTTTGAATATAAAATACTGTGGTCAAGTCTGTCAAATGGTTTAGTGAAGTCTATATAAATTACGTCAACTTGTGAGTTTGCGTCGATAGCATCAGTTATATATTGGGTAATACAAAAAAGATTGATTGAGGTAGATCATCTCTTGAAGAAATCGTGCTGGTATTCAGTAATGCGATCCTTTGCATAAGGAAATGTTGGCTCATACAGCAAATTTTCGAAAGCTTTGGAGAAATTGTTGATAACCGTTATGGGTCTGTAATATTTTTTTTTTTCACCTTTTTTATATACAGGAATTATCTTAGAACATTTGACTGAATCGAGAAATATGTTATATTTAATGGCCAGGTTGAATAAAAAAATGAGAGGAATTGCAAACACGCGGGAATTTGGTCAGGGCCCGTCGTACATTTAGACTTCTTGCTCTGTAAACTGTTCAATTGCAATTGTTACAGAATCAGTATTTGCGTCATGATTGTCAATTGGAACACCTGAAGTGATATAAGAACTACAAAAGTATTCAGCAAAGTCATCTACCAATTCTTTGTTGCCAACATAATGTCTATCCTGATAGTACATATCTGCTGGTAAATTATTACTAGTTTTCTTATTGATAAACTGCCAAAACTTGTTGGGATTAGTCTTGATATTTTTTTCAATATCGCTACAATATACTGACCTCCCAGCAAAAAATGAATTAGAATAATATTCCGTTTGTAGGCATGGCGCCCAACAAATTGTCCTATATCTTGAAAACCGTGTAGCTTTTACTAAAGTTAAGTTTTAGTATTTTGACAAGTCATGACCCCATCTATCTCCAGTTCAGGATTATCCATGGTTCACTAAACGCCATCTCTGAAGAGAAAAAAATGAAATAGTCTAAACGTCAACTCATTCCCTATTATGTTTATATCCATTATGTAACCAACCATACCGGCGATACAACATTACTTGACCCCGTATATATGAAACCTATTTTAAAATATACGCCCGTATCTTTGTGATGGAGAGTGGAGGATCCAATTTCTGGATATTAATAGCAAATTAGGATGTCTTGCGGCAGGATAGCAAAATATTCGTGTATCTGCACACGTATACATTCAAGCACGATGAGAAAATTATACACTTTTTAGCGTTGGGGCTGGAATGAAACATTAAATGTTATTAAACCAGCCTGTGGTGCATAAAGTAGCTTTCAGTGGTATAGTAAAGCTGTAGAAAAGTTGTGTTTTTATTAAATATAGTTTATCTCCAATTTTCCATTTGAATATTAATACATTCGTGCAAATATTGTGTGCATATAACAAACTTTCCGTAATTCAATATTAATAAATAATTTTACCAAATGAAAGATAAATGAATATTCATCATTTTATCAGCAAATCAAATACTGTATTTCCATATCTCAATATTTACATTGAATACTATTGTTCAAATTATATTTATCAATTCATAGGTAAATAAAATGTCCAATGCAATGGTTTTGCATTCTTTTCGAGGGATAAAAAATATTAACTATCGAAAAAATAGCAAGTTTTACAAATTGTTTATAATTTCTTTTTAAACAAATAATTAAAATGTAAAATTGTATAGTACTTCGTGAAATGGAAGTATAATAATCTTAAAAAAAATCAATTTGTTTTTTGTTGAAATTGGCTTAGAATGTCATAAAACGTTCAGATTTAAAATTTGAACTGAAACTATTTTCTGTGTCTGTCGGTCAGTCAGTTGTATAGTGGGGCTGAAAAAAAATTTGCCATTCAAAATTAAGCACAGCCTTTTTTATTTTTGCCCAATCGCAATATTTTTTAATAATCGTCAGTCTTCTGGCTACACAACTGTCGAGGCAGATTTTCAAAAAAATCAAAATTGAATTTACACGTCGTTATAGTTGACCTATCATTCACTTAAAAGTGAATTTTATTAGCTTTAGAAACTATTTTCTACTGCATGGTCATTTTATTTGCCCTCTAAAGTTATGTTAAACTCGTAGGCTCTCTTTGCCAATCTGGGATGTATTTTAGAATAAGTAGAGCTAGAAATAAAATAATTTCTATAAAGAAATATTTTTAAAATTGGGGAATATTTTCAACTTCTGACTAATTTCGGCCATATTTTGGCCAATTTCTTTATGAAAAATTTCAGATAACTTTTTTTATAATATGCTTTTATTTATTTACTCAAAATCGACTAAGAAAAGAAAAAAGTAGCCGTAATTTGTTCAATTTATGTTATTATTTTTATTTTTCTGCTCACTTGACCAATATTCATCAACTTTAACAACGTATATAAGTTCATTGAAACATATTCTTTATAGGATTTTGCAAACAGCAGAAAAAAATAACTGTCTATAACTAAAAGAAAAACTATATGTAAAAATAATAGTGAAATCTTTGCGTTCTTTCGATAACCTGAATTCTGGTTATGCTAGCAAATTAAAATCCTGAAATGAATTTGTCTAAATTCTTATTTGACAATTCTCATTCTAACACTAGCATCCACACAGTCCCCTACGGCCATGCGTGAATATGTTTCAATACAATTATAAGTAAACAAATAATAATTCATTTTTAAACATGCATAGAGTATATAAGTTCAGTTTAGATAATTTTTTTTAAATCTGCCTCAACAGTTTTGTAGCCAGAAGTCTGACGATTATTAAAAAAAAGAAATATTGCAATTGGTCAATAATTAAAGACTGTAGACAATTTTGAATGGTGAATTTTTTTTCAGCCCCACTGTGGGTCGGTCTGTCTGTCGCTCGATTGGTCTGTAACTTTTTGTGCGCACGTTCTCTCAAAAATATATTGACTTGAAATTTGGTATAAATATGTATTATCAAGACCTGGAACTACACAACTTATATGTTGTGCTAATTTCGGTGAAGGGTTAGAGGTTAAATAGGGGTAAATAAGGGAAAAAGTAAAGTCAGCTGGTAAGAGTACTAAAACTTTGGTTTTGATTTATATACTAGAAACCAAGTCCTCGGATGTTTTATAATATTCTTCACCCTACCCCTCCCTTATTAAAGTAGTTTATAAAATAGAATTTAAATATTTACTTGAAATTTTATACACCTATGTAATATAACGACATCTGGAACTACATTATATTTTGAAATGGTTCCGTTGAAGGAGTGAGAGGTAAATATTGAAAAATAAGTAAAGCAAGCTGATAAGAGTACAGAAACTTGGAATTTGGTGTGTGCTAGAAGTCAAGGCCTAATATTTTTTATAATATTTTTCAACCCCTACACCAACCCCACTCCGTTATTAAAGGGGTTGATAAAATAAAATTGAGATATTCACTTGAAATTTGGTACACATATGTATTATAACGACATCTAGAACTGGATAATATTTTGACATGATTTCATTGCAAGGGTGGGGGATAAATCGGGAAAAATAAGTAAAGAAAGCTAATAAGAGTCCACAAACTTCAAATTCGGCGACACTTTTTTACCATAGAAGATGATGAGTTTGTTCAATTATACATTGTCAGGAAAATCATGGTACATCTTGATAAAAAAAAACGGAGTCTCCTCTGTAGTACCGCGTCCTTCAACAAAGCCGGCTTGCTCTAGAAACATTTGCCAAGCGAGATATTTTGCTGATGTCTGTATTGTAGAATATACAGCCTATTTTACTAGCGTGTAATATTAATTACCAGCCACTGAAAA
The DNA here is from genome assembly GCA_963583905.1 of Stenurella melanura. Classification (NCBI taxonomy): domain Eukaryota; kingdom Metazoa; phylum Arthropoda; class Insecta; order Coleoptera; family Cerambycidae; genus Stenurella; species Stenurella melanura. The sequence continues at coordinate 7,015,699 of OY757312.1, forward strand.
AACGTAGTATTTTCCCACGGGAGAATATTTATTTACCTTCATCGAAGCAACCATAATAGCGCTATTGTTATTGTAAGATATTAACCTTTAGTCCTTTAGCTAGTCAGTATCTATCAGTTTCAAGTAATGGTCATATCAAGTATCACTCGAGGTTTCCAGCTAGAATTCGATACATTTTTATTGCCGCCGGAACTTCGTTGTCTTTGTAATAATATACCTCGAGCAACCTGTGTAAAACACTGGATCTGCGGAGTCGTGTATGTACCACAACATGTGCGCCTCATTATCATTACAGTCAAGTATTCGTGTAAACAGTAATTTGTCCGATATAATCGTAACCTGTTCATTGATATAATTTTTTTTTTTTTTTTCTCTTTCCCTTGGCTTTGGATGAACCATCAGCCAGTAGCTCTAGATTTATAATATACTGATGCACATGCAAACAAGACTAATTAGTTCTAAATTTTAATCCTTTATTTTTCTCTCTGCACTACCCTAAAACAGACTATATAATAATGTATATGCGTACCACACGCACACATACGTGTAAATGCACACATACATACACCTAGCGTACAAATCTATCCACCAGAGGGATTGATTGATTGATTGATTGATTGATTTGCCAGCGTAAGGTGGGCATTGCTGCCAATTCCGGTGCAGGGAGATTTGTTCCACCACGCAGCCCGATCGCCCACCGATCATCCCACCGTGTGCCAGAACAAACCCCCAGTGCTTTTATATACCGCCAGACCAGCTGCATACGCTGGATTGGACATTGGACATGCTTGTTGTCAGCAGCGAGAGCCGCATGACGCATGGGGTAGGAGTATAGGATGGAGCGTGTAGGTGTTTGTGAGATGTTTCTTCTTGTTTTCCTTCTGTCTTCATCGGATGGAAAGTGTAGGCGTTTGTGAGATGCTTCTTTTAGGTTTTCGTGTTTCTTTTCACTTTCAGGTTTTTGTGATATGCTTCTTCTTAGTTTCTGTCTGTGATCATCTTCTCTCCTATTCTACTTCTGAGTTTTCTGTTTCTTCTGTTTCTGAGTCTGGCAGTGTGTATATCCTTGATATTTCTTTATTGTATTCCATTTTTTGTTGTGCCAGCTTTTCCCAGTGTGTATAATCCTTTCCTAGCTTATTCATAATCCTCTCGATTGTTGTTATCCATGTGTAGCATGGCCTCCCTATTTTCAGTTTGTTGCTGTTCATTCGCAGAGCTTTCTTTAGTAGGTGTGTCGAGTCCCGTCTTTGGACGTGTCCCCAGTATTTCATTGCGTATGATTCTATTCTTTTGATTATTGTTCTTCCCTCTAGTAATGTTGACGTTTTCTGTCGTTTTTGTGGTTTTCCTGTTTTTGCTAGCAGTTGGATAATGTCCCTTTCAGCTCTTCTCAGGCTTCTTCTGTTGGCCTTTGTCGTTGCTGCGTTTTTGACTCCATATATCATCGTAGGCATTATGATGGTCGTGTATATCTTTTTGGTTAGGCACCATGGTGGTTTGTTGTCCTCAAAGGGTAGTAGAGCTCTTGTGACTCTGTAGGCTGTTTTGATTCTTTCCCTTACTGTTTCCTCCTTTTTAGTTGATTCGTTAGGTATGTTCCTAGGTATTTCATTCTATTCGTGGTTCTCAGGGTGTAGTCTCCTATTTTGTATTCTTCCCCACTTGTTGGACTTGTTTTTGTCAATGGGTCTCGGACCATTATAAGGCTCTTCTTGAAGTTTATTTTCATTCCAGAGGAATCCAGATGTGGTGTCATGTTTCTTAGAAATTTAACGATGTCTTGTTCTTCCTCGGTGATGATGAGTATATCGTCGGCGTATGCAAGTACGATGGGGGGCTTTATCGTTCCATCGTTTCCATTGAAATTCTGATTCTCCTTTATTGTGCTTTCTATCACTTGGTCCAGGACTGTGGTGAATAGTCGGGGGGATAGGGGACATCCTTGTTTGACTCCTATATTCTTCATTTTTGATTCGGTCGTCTGTCCAAACCATTGTATTGCAGTGTTTTCGTGTAGGCATGCTTTTATTATTCTGTTTATTAAGTAGTGCGGTACTCCCCTGTTGAGCAAAGTGTTGACTATAGCCTCATGCCTTATGGTATCAAATGCCTTTTGGAGGTCAATTGAGACTATATATAGTTTTGTTCCTTCTTTCCACTTTTCTTCCAGGATCCGTCTGGTGGTGTACATATGGTCGTCTGTTGATCTACCCTTGATAAATGCTGTTTGATAATCTGGTAGTTCGCCGATGTATTTTTCCATTTCTCTGAGGAGGAATTGTGCGTAGTATTTGTACCCTACACTGCAGAGTGTTATTCTTCTGTAATCGTCCACATTTTGTGGTGATTTGATTTTAGGGAGCGGTATCTGTATGGTTGTGTTCCACTCCTCAGGCAGGGGTGTGGTTTCCGTCCATGCGTTGGTGATGATTTCTAGGGTTAGCTGTTTTATGTTGTCCGGTCCATAGTATACTAGTTCGTTATTTATTTTATCTATTCCCGGGGCCGTGTTTCTTTTAGCTCTGGCCATTATTTCTAGTAGTTCGTCTTTTGACGGTGGCTTTCCCAGTGGCCAGTGGTCCATTTCTTGTATTGGTTCTATTTGACTTCTCTCCGCGTTTCCTTCTTCTAGTTTCCTGACCCAATGCTGCAGTGGTATGTATTTTCTTGGCTGCGTATTGTTGTTTCTCCTGTATGTTTTAAAGGTGCGTATAAGCCTGGCGAACCGAACACGCAATGCAACATGCAATGCAATGCTCGTTGAAATTTGTCTCCCGCGATCACGCCACGAACATCTTACGAACCGTGCGATTTGACGAACACGCCGCGAGCAAGCGAGGTGAACTGTTTAGTCTATCCGATGGTAACAGACCAAAAACATGTCCGACGGTAAAGCTAAAGCTTTGGTTTTAGGCAGTAGTGCCTTATTAATTATCGCAAATATAAAAAAAAAAAATCGGTAAAAGTATTTACACAGAACTTCCCTCTTTATGACATTGAAAATAATAATCGGAATATAGTTATCACTATTATTACAAAGAACACCTGATAAGTTTTGGTCAAAAAAATATACAGAGTGCTCATCCAACAGCAAAAGTTCAATACTAAATAACAGGTGCCAAATATGGAAGGCTTGGCCAAATACCTTTATTTTAAATTTGAGCAAAAAGGAAAGTTTCCTTCTATTCTACAGTGGCATTTTTTTTTAAATTGGTTTAGAATGCCATGAACGTGGGAATTTTAAATTTGAACAAAGACAAAAAAATTTTTTAGTGGTAAAAAATTTTTCAAAAAAATTTGAAATTTTTTTTTCTGAAATATGTTTAACGTGTCATGAAACGTAGAAATGTTAAATTTGACCAAAAAAATTTTTTTTTCATTATTTATTCCCTTTAGACGATCCACCTTTTCAAAGCAAATTTCTTTTTCTAAATATGTTTAGAATATCTTGAAAGGTGGAAATTTTAAATTTGAGTAAAAAAACAGTTTTCCCATCATCCATTTTATACAAAATTGTTTTCTATTTTAAATTTTCAAAAAAAAAATTGCTAAATGGGTTAAGAATCTCATGACAACCATTTTATAAAAAGTTTTCAAAATTTTCAAAATTGTTTTTTATTTAAAATTTATGTTTAGAATGTCACGAAACGTGGAAATTTTAAATTTGAGCTAAAAATTTTTTTCCATCGCCCATTTTATAAAAAATTTTCAAAATTTCTAAAGTTTTTTCCTATTTAAAATTTTCAAATAAAAATTGTTTTGAAATAGGCTTAGAATGTCACGAAACGTGGAAGTTCTAAATTCGAGTGATTTTTTTTCCATTATCTATTCCCTTTAAGCGGTCCACCCTGTATATTTTCCAGTGAAAGTCTAACTTTTTCTTCGGTGACAGTGGCGTTAGTTACCTACCAAATTTGACTGTTCACCGTCAAGTAGTTTTTTAGTTAATGCACCAACAAACCGACAGACAGACAGACCGACTACTTGATCTGAAACGTGAAAATCCTAAAAAATCTCAGAGGATGATTTTTTCTCGAATACAATACTTCCCTTCGGTATGCGAGGGAGGTAATTATTAATTAAGAGATGACATGAGAATTATAATCGCCATGTAGTTAGTCCCATTATTTATTTATTTATTTATTTAATCATACATCATCCAACAGTACAAAACCATTTATAGGATGGAAATCTAAACTAACTTAACCTAACCTAACTAAAAAGTACAAATAGAAATTATGAAGGCGATTATACTGCACGACAGTAGATGAAATTTCTGACTGCTAGGCAAATATGTCCAATTCACTGCAATGAGTATCATAACTAGTACAAATATTAAAAAGAGTTGAAAACTTTAATACGTTAGATCTAGGAGTGGATAAATAAAAAGTATGAGAATGACGAGAATTAATCCGTGGGACATAGAAGTTCAGTTGGCTTAATATTTCACTACAATCTATTTTATTATGCATAATTTTATCTAGAAAACGCAAAGCAAAGGACTCACGCCTTTCGGAACGACTAATAATATCAAATTTTTCAAGTAATTGATTTTGAGAAGCTCCAGTTGGTGGATATGTACCTTCAGTTTTCCAGTTTAAAAATTTCAGGAAGCGGCGCTGAATGTTTTCCAATTTATCATTATGAGTATTATACCCAGATTGCCAGACAAGTGAAGCATACTCCAGTTTAGACCGACAGAAAGCAAAATAAAGCATCTTTAAGGTTTTCGCATCATTAAAATCATGGCTGTTACGCAAAATGAAGCCTAACATTCTGTATGCATGCGAAATTACAGCGTCAATATGGTTAGTGAAGGTTAATTTTTTATCAAAAGTTACACCTAGATCCTTGAACGTAGATGGTCTGTTCAGCATGTCGCCATTAACATTATAATTATATATAATTGGGGATTCCTTGGTTGTATAACTCATAACATTGCACTTGCCAACATTTAGGTGAAGATCATTTTCATCGCACCAAGCCGATAACTTAGTTAAGTTGTTTTGAAGTTTTTTGCAGTCATTAAAATCATTAATCCTATGCAACATCTTGACGTCATCGGCATATATTAAGAAATATACATCTAAGTGATCACTGATGTCGTTAATAAAAATATTAAAGAAAAGGGGTCCAAGTATTGATCCCTGGGGTACTCCTGACGTGGCTCGGTATTCAACAGATTTATATCCATTATATGATACGAACTGAACTCTATCAGTCAAGTAACTCTCAAGAAATTGAAGTAAACCGTCAGACAATCCGAATTTGTCAAGTTTACAGAGAAGTTTCCTATGGTTCAGTCTGTCAAACGCCTTAGAAAAGTCAGTATAGACTGAGTCTACCTGTATTTGAGAATCAATTGATTCAGCAATGTACTGAGTAGCGCAGATTAAGTTCGTTACGGTGGAGCGACCTTTCATAAAACCGTGTTGTTGCATAGATATTTTCAGTTGAACATGTGCATAAATGTTATCATGTAGTAGGATTTCGAAAGCTTTACCAAAGTTACATATGATTGTTATCGGTCTATAATTGGTAACATCATTTCTTTCACCTTTTTTATGCACAGGGCACACTTTGGAGTATTTCCAAATATCAGGAAAACAGCATTTCCTAAGACATAAATTAAAAATTATGCAGAGAGGATATGCAAAAATGCTGGCACAGTCTTTCAGTAGAAATGCTGGAATTCCATCTGGGCCCGCAGTAAGTTTAGGTTTAATTCTTTTTAACGCCATGCAAACTTCAGCCTCGGAAAAGCGTTTAATGTCCAAACAGTCAAACGAAGGATTATTAGACTCGGTTACAGGGGCGTCCGAGATGTTAAGGAAGTAAGATTGCTCGAAAAAGCTTGCAAATGCATTGCATTATTACAGAGAAACCAGATAACTTTTTTATCATCTGCTTTTTTGTTAAAATAGGTTTAGAATATAATGAACGTGGAAATTAAAAAAAAATCCATCATCTATTCTATTGTAGTGGTAAAATTTTTTAAAAAATATATACATATTCTTAAAATTTTGAAAAAAATTTTTTTTTCTAAATACGTTTAGAAATTCTTGCAACGTAGACATTTTAGATTCGAGTAAAAAAAAGTTTTTCGTCATCCATTTTATACAAAATTTTAAAAATTTCAATTTTTTTTTCTTTTAAATTTTCAAAAACATTTTGTTTAAATAGGTTTAGAATGTCACGAAACGTTGAAATTTTAAATTAGAGCAAAGAAAAATTTTATTCCATCACCCAGTTTATAAAATGTTTTTAAAATTTTTAAAATTATTTTCTATTTAAAATTTTCAATTTTTTTTTAATAGGTTTAGAATGTCACGAAACGTGGAAATTTTAAATTTGAGCTAAAAGAATTTTTTTTCCTCCTGACGTGATAGAACGATTCTGATGACGGCATCTGATTCAGCGGATCAAAATACGCTCTGCGTTACTTTGCACCGTCTATACATTATTTTAGAGCGGCCACATTGTATATTTTTATTTAAGCTTCTTAATATTTTACATATCATTTTGGTGTTAACAATATTTATTTATGTACTCAAAATATCTACAGGACATAATCCCAAATGATATTAAAACAATGTAAGAATGCCATATTGTATAGAGAAAAGAAGATTGACAATGTATATTATAAATTAACACAGATGTAAATTAAAGGCAAAAGAAAAAAACAAAAAAGTAAAAACATACTAAGTTAGATTATTGCTAACAGAGGTACACTTCAAAAATTCAGTAAATGAACAAAAGTGAACATCAATATTTGCTAGTATATTATTGTTAGCCGATATGACTTGCAACAGGACAATGACCATTGTAATTTGAATAAAAATTATCAGTATGAAATATTTTTATGTCTCATATTAAATCTAGAACTAATATTAAAATCTAATTTTTGTGTCACTTTTAAGATGCCTTTCCTTAACAGATGTAATACCCAGCGACTGAAGTCTTTTTTCATATGAATAATTGGTTTTGTCAATATGCAATTTAAATAAAATGAAATTTACCATTTTCTTGGAACACTTTCAAGTCTGACAATGTCAGCTTGATAGTATGGTTCCCAGATTATTATATTGCTGTATTCAGCAATATTCTAATATTGATCCAGCAAGTGAATTAAATATATTTAAAATACGCGTAATATCAGTCAAATCCCTGTATTGTCGTTTAATAAAACCACACAGACGATTTGCCCGCGTTATATACACGACATCCAAAGTAATGGCCAGATCATAAATAGAAAGTCTTATTATATTTACAAATTAATCAAACAAAATATTACTTTTATTCTTAGAGAATGTTATTATCTTACATTTTTTTATATTGATTTCAAGATATTTTTTTAAATTCCAATCACAAAAGCTATCAATATCACACCGCAACCATTCAGCATAACTTATGGTATTACAACTCATTAATAAAAAGTGAAAGTAAAATCGGAACTCCGGAAGTCATATTGATATTTCTTGGTATATTTTACTCTATTTTTACAATTTGAGTTCTGTCCAGGTTTAGGTATGTTCTATCTATTGCATTAATACCATAATGTCAACTAACTACCAAATATTAATTTCCGACAAATAGTTTTGTGGATATGACAGATTGACACTGACACAGACGGAAATTAAACACCTTTATTCTAGTAATCTACAGTCTGAAGCGTGAAAGTCTGAAGAAATCTCCAAGAGCCATTTTTTCACAATATTTCCCTTCGGTAAGTAAGGGAAGTAAAACGTAATATAATAATCACCGTACTTATTTGGCTACATAACTCCATAATGTACTATACGAAGGAAACATTAATTCATGAAATTAATATGTAACCTTGTCATTGGAGACAATGAAAAAACCGTTGATAAATTACATCCCAAACCAACAAATTAATCTTCAACCAAGCATATTCAAATTTGAAAGTTTGTAATGTAAGCACCACCTAGAAATTTAGTTCAGATAGTCACCATATGGCTGAAATATATAATTAAAGTAAATAGATACTTGGGAAGGACCTAAAGTTAAATATGCAATGTGCCATCACCGTGCTTGAAAGGATCAACATTTCCGATACATGGCCAAGAGATTTAATCAAATACATGAACTTTAGCTTTCAGTTACATAAAATATAGAGTTTCCAGGCAATCGAGTTTCTTTCGATTCGTTAGTTGACTGAACAAGGTTAGTTGATTGTAAATGATGAGATTTCGAAGAGGAATTACCCCATTTGGACAATAAGTCGCTTAAATTAATAACAAACAATATACCTCTCAGTAAATATGTATACCGTGAAATTAACTTATTTCTGATACAGGGATTCTAATATATTAAGTCCCTACTTAATAAGATTACGATTTGAATGTCTTTCGCTGGTTTCTTTTCCAGTACTCTCTATTTTATTCGTCAATTTTAAAGAAAAATCCGGACTTCGAAATAGTAAAAAAGAGAGAAATAATTAATTCTGATGTAAAAGCAAGCATTATCGATGACTGACACACCGTTGTTAAAAATACAATATGTTCCCATGACGACAGTTCATTGCGAAAGACTATTATCTATACGTAAATGGATATTCAGTCCTTGTCGAAGCAGATTGAGCGGAGAAATTAAAAAAAGTAATCATAGTATTTTTCGAGTCAAGAGAAGATTTAATTTTTTCCATTCACTTCTTTAACATCAATCTATTCCCGCTACAATCACCGACGCCAGGACATTTTACCGAACTTCTTCTGTATCGAAGAGTAGGAACCAACATCCACTCCGAAGCTTGATATATCCACTATGCAATCCCCGACTATAATTGCATATCTTCTATGTATACGTTAATAGTAGAGCTATGTGGGTTCTGGACACTTACATCTCTAGATAGGCAATGGGGAGACTCCGATGGCATGTGTCCATCCGGAGCGACCGTGGGTGGTTGGGCGAGGTGTCCAAAGGCAGCTGAAAACAAGGTGGCGGCGCTACTAAGGGTGTTTTAAAACAGGTCTGTAAAAAGGTCTATACGATTTTAAACAGATCTATACAAGTTTAAACGGGTCTTAAATAGCTTTAAAACAGGTCTGTATCGACAGATACGACATGATGTCCGTTAGTGCCTTACTTAACGACCATCATGTTGTACCTATATACCTGTTTTAGAGCTGTTTAAGACCTGTTTAAATTTGTACAGATCTATTCAAAATTATACAGATCCGTTTACAGACCTGTTTTAAAATACCTTCAGCAGCCTCGCCACTCAATCTTCAGCAGCCTCTGCACACCTCGCCCAACCGCCCACGATCGCTCCGGATGGACACATGCCATCCAGGTCTCCTTATTGCCTATCTACGGAAGCAAGTGTCCCAGAACTCGCATAGCTCTACTACTTGCATTAATTTACAATGGATGTTGCTTGACTTTTCGTATCGAAATATGAGTATAACCAAAACTCATCTATGCTCGTTCCTCAGTTACTTCGCTCAAGAATAGTAAAAAATAACGTACATATTTTGTCAGATCAATAAATAAGTGTCTTTAATTTTACGTGTTTCTTACTGTATTACCTTAGTACGGGCTTGAATAACAACCACGAGAAGAGTAATATTTTTATGTTAATGGTTAGTTTTCTTGTAATAATTTATGTAATAATATACTCACTCTATTAAAATTTCCTGAATTTTGATTTTTCGTGAACGATTTCTAGCTTAACACAAGTCATAATTGAAAAAAGATGCATATATAATTTGTCTTATTTGGACTTATTGAATAGGTTAGTGAATAGCTGAAAATTTGTGACTATTTCTTATGTGCTTTGCATTATATTCAACATTTTTCTGCCTTATAAGGCGAATTTTAATGAAAATGAATTTATTTCTGCGACCTTTGTAAAACAAAGGGACAATAAATCTTCCGGTCTTACACATCATTATCTTTTTAGCCGCGGAATAAAAAGTCCGATTCTCGAATTTAAAATCCCTTATAATCCTTTTGCTGAGGGAGAGAAGATTAAAACAGGTAGTTAAGTGAAACATTAATGGCCCCGGAGAGATGGAAAAAACTCAAACATTTTTCAGCATTCAGTTCATAAGTTTTATATACATATATCTATGTCAACCCTCAAGTAATTAATGAAGTAATTAATTTTTTATACAAATAAACAGTTTATTTAGCAGTTTGCTAGTTATATAAAATAATAACATTTTCATACAAGCATTAAAGAACAGAACAAAAAAATAATATATGCAAAGTGTTGCTTAATTTTAACATTAAAATAGAATCGCAACTAGGTACCTACCCTTAAATATGTAATTTGTTTGAAAGTTTGAATATTCTTTGACATTTTAATTTTACTCGGCAATTCACGAAAAAGTTTAAGATCATCACAAAAAAGATACATTTTTTAGAATATTTGAATTAATTTTTCAATGTGATGTTTCCTATTTCTTGCCTGATGTGTATGTATAGTCGATTTTTCAATTTAAAATGCCTGCAAGTACCCTGAGGCTAAATTATTTGCTATTTTATATATTAATATTAGAGCATAATCATTGGTTCAATATTTAACCATCTTAAATTAGGCAACATTACTTTTATTGGTTCATAATATCACACTTCAGAATTATTACTATATATTTTTTTTCAATTCTTGGGACTTTCTACCATATGTATTTTTTCTTTTTAAGCGGTGCTCGGGGAATCAACCAAATATCACAATTAACCAGTATGTTACTGGTAAATAACCTCTACGCCTGTGACTTTTACGTCAAAGGATCAATTAGAGGTTGCTTTTTTAAAAATAAATAACACAAATAAGTATAAAAACTTGAAATTAAATATTTCGCCGACGTTTCGGAAATCTAATCTGTTTCCTTTTTCAAGGCTTTTTTGAAATATCTATTTTGCTATATATAATAAATACACAGCTCTTAGAATGTTTGTTATATCCATGTCCATAGATATTTACTATTTACATAGAACTGTTGATATAGTTAACAGTTTTTTAAATTTCTATACAATGTTAAATTTGTGAAGTTCTTCTTTTAACATTGGCAATCAAGTTGTACAGACATCTACGGAACAATTCGACACGCATCTATCCTCATTCAATAATATTATCGCTGATGCTTTTTTTTTAATTAAGAATATTATTAAAGAATCAGCGATAATATTATTGAATGAGGATAGATGCGTGTCGAATTGTTGCGTAGAGATCTGTACAACTTGGTTGCCAATGTTAAAAGAAGAACTGCACAAACTTAACATTGCATAAGAATTAAAAAAAACTGTTAACTATATCAACAGTTCTATGTAAATAGTAAGTATCGATGGATATTGAATATAACAAATATTCTTAGAGCTATGTATTTATCATAGACAGCAAGAAAGATTCTTCAAAGAAGCCTTGAAAACGAAAACAGATTAGATTGCCGAAACGTCGGCGAAATATTTATTTTCAAGTTTTTATACTTATTTGTGTTATTTATTTAAAAAAAAACAACCTATAACTGATCCTTTGACGTAAAAGTCACAGGCGTAGAGGCCATTTACCAGTAACATACTGGTTAATTGTGATATTTTGTACATTCCCCGAGCACCGCTTAAAAAGTAAAAAATACATGTGGTAGGAAGTTCCAAAGAATAGGAAAAAAAATTAAGATAATACAACAAATAATATTTGGACAATATTATTATGATTATTATTATTTAATATTGCAATTTCTAAAGATCGCACTTACTACAGGACATATACAAAACATACATGGCTAGGCCAGCATTGTGATCTTGTATAAAATCGATTTTGAATTCTCGAAGAAGATAATCCAGCAAATATTTTGTTTTAATTTGATGTCAGAACTATCTTAATAATGTATAATAGGAACTATTTTCATAAAACCCTGTAGGGACGTCCCTTAGACATTCTTCTTTAAAATTTCGTTAAAAGAATCGAGACTTTGGGAAAAAGTTGTAAGTTCGCGCAAAGCCATTTGCTCGAACGGATGCGACTATTAATAGCTGTAACGTTGTTAATAATAATTAGAATAGATTCATAAAACTTTGTAGGGATATCCGCTAACCATTGTTTTTTGAATTTGCATGAAGAAAAACAAACGATTTTCTGAAAAAGTTACGTATGTCTACACTTTAACACGATATTCAGTACCAAATAAACTCCATTGAATGCAAGTTCATACAGCTACTCATTTGATACATTGCGGAAGACACTCGTCTATTCGTTGATACAAAAACCGACAACTCATGGAATTCTTGGAATTCTTAGTGTACTCGAAAAGCAAATGCGAAATCTGTTTTTGTACAGACAAAAAGCTTTGTACTAGGGACAGCAACCAAATTAACTTTACCGCTTATCAGACTACTGCCCTGCCGCTTCAGTGATTATTGTGCAAATACAAGTATTTATGCCGTAAGAGCAACTAAAACTTTCTTATTGATTAGATTGTGAGACTGATTAATTAGTGGTATTACGTGTTACAACAAACGTTTTTAAGCAAACTTCATTTGGCAAACTTAACATTTTCATATTGTAAAATTATCACAATTTCTACCTATTCTTGTATGCATGCATACTTGTAAGATATTAATATGTATCCGATTGGCGAACTCAAACAATTCGTCATCTTTTTTAGAACCATCAAGGCAAGAGCGATTCAAAATTATAAAATGAAAGATCACCAAGGTTAACTGTACCTTTACCTAATATAATACTACAGAAGCTAGCATGCCCGTCACATTTGTATCAACCAGAGTTATTATTAATCCTGTCATTTAGGGCATGGCAGGCAATAAAAATTATATGAGAAATTTTATTAAAAAAAACTTCACTAAATGAAATGAAATGTGTTTTATAATTGGTGCAAGTACTTATCAAACTAATATAATTTTTATCGATTTTGAGGTTGGTGTAAAAATGAACAAATATCAAAATCGAACCAGTTTTATCCAACGTCAAAATCGATATTAAGAACAATATAATTTATTGTCCCAAAAGTATACTAACACAAAATGTACATATGGTGTAAGACTAGTCTAAAAAATACATACAAAAAACGAAAATACAAATTAAAAATTACCAAGACAGACATGACACTAAAATATTAATAATTCATCATAAAAAGAGCGATGAATTAAGAAAGAATATAAACTGTTTTTGAATTGTTTCACACTTCTAATGATTTTTGTATGATTAGGAAGTTTATTAAAGAATTTAATACCTACATGTATTGGATTCGTTTCATATAATGCTAAATTATGCTGTGGTATAATCAAGGCATTGTCATAATAATTATGATAAAAATTGTTACTCGCAAGTGAAGAATAATTGAATTGAACATAATTTAGTATTTCATAAATATATACACATGTTACCGTCAGTACTTTATATTATTTGAACAAATATTTGCAAGAATGAAATTTGTTTACACTTGCCATATTAAGTAGTGCCCTTTTTCCGTTACTTAAAGCTTTATCGATGAATATGAAGATCCTCAAAATGAAATGCTATAAGTTAATCTAGAATAAAAATGTGCATAATAGTAAGATAATAATATTCGGTTGCTAGTTAAAAATTTAAATCTATATAGTGGATAACTGATGAACGATTTGAATGCAAATCTCCTATATGATCATCCCAATTTAAAAACTGATTAATATTTATACCAAAAAAGTTTACACTGTCTGCTTGTTTTATAGATTTTCCATTTATTTTTATCAGTTGGCTCTGGGTTTCTGGAAAATTCCTAGGCTTAAATAACATAAATTCTGTCTTAGAATTATTTAAAAATATTTTGTTTTTATTAAACCACTCAGTGAAAACATTTAAAATATTTTAGCTGCTTAAAATAACACCACCTTGAGAAGAAGTATCACGAGCGAATAATGTTAAATTATGTAAAAAATGAATAATGGGGGTCCAAGGAATGAATCTTGAGGCACACCTCATTCAGTATTAGGTAATAAGTTCTTTAAAAAATTATGAACTCGTCTCTGCAAGCCGGTAAGACGTTTCATTTTTTATTTTAAATCATGGTATTGTAAGTACTCTAAAACGGTGAACTGATATCACGGAACAGACAACCACAATAGATTGCATGAATCTGTTGGACCTACTACATAATAAAAGGAAAACAACTACAACATTGCATAAATAAAAGAATACTTTGGAGATATTGTGAAGTTATAGAGTATGTAGAGTATTTTATCCAACTACATGAAAATCTCAAAGCATTAGAATAGCAAGCAGATTATTTTTAGTTGGCGACGACTTTATGTAGAGTGTAATTAGTTTCATGTCATTAAAAAAACTGGTGGTAGGGAACGATAAGACAAACAAAAAAACCTTATATAACATGGGGTCTAAAACTCATAGTTTTGGAGAAAAAAAATTAGCAAAAAGTTCCAAAATAATAATTAATAACATAGTTTGAGAACCGCTGGCATTCTCTGACATTCGTGGAAATAAGTATGGTGCGCCTAAGAGATCATCGAAAAGCATGCCGACAAAGCAGTTAAAAGCGACCGACAGAGGACACCGACATGTTTTCTGCCTCTTCGCGGCCAAATTATCTTACTACGCGTGCTATACTCTCCCTTGTAATATTCTCAAGTAATAATTTCAGTTTGTGTCCTTACTTCGTAAACAACGTATACACGGCGCGATCTATCAGTTCCTTGGTTTTGTCTGTTGCTTTTGTTCTTTTTGAATTTTGTGCTACTTACGTTAAGATTTATTTTATTGACTTAACGTTCAAGTCGTTAGTACTTGGTTACGTAAGACACTACTTCTCGTTCGTGCTTTTTGTGTTACTTTTTGGATTTTGGACCAAGTTTATCTGTTTGTTTTCTTTATTGATAACGTTAATTCACAGTTTAGTGTGGTGTTTTAAAACGCAGAATTTGGACATTACGGAGTGCGTATCTCCTTAGTTCGACATGCCGAAATGTGTACACGTAGAGATGGAGGTTATTTCGAACAATTTTTGTGAAAAATTCAAAAGAAGTGTTTAGTTATTGGTTGTTACCAATTGGGCAATAAAGGTATGATTATAATTATTATTATTACTAGTATTCGCTGTCTTGTTTTGATCTGTTTATTATTGTTTAGATTAGATTTTTTCCTAACTTAAAATACACAACCATTTTCTGTTATCGTATCTCTGACGTCTAACTGTTCGTTTTCCAATTTCATAAATTAATTACTAATTTTTGAAACTTTTAACACAATGTTACAAATGTTGATAAACCTCTTTTAAATTTTATAAATTCTTATAAACGACAATAAAATCTACAATAACTTTGTTCCAAATTAAAAAACACATGTAAACAAATCCTATTTAAATCCCCGCGGCCATGCTATGCTTGCGTTGTGCCGAAAGAGAAGGAATTATTTACATTTTCATAATTAGTGGTATAAAAAGTTCGGTACAAGTAATCCCATCAAAGTGCCGCACTTCTACCGGCGGGAGCACAAGTCGGGTATTACAGTTTTTTATTATTTCTAATATTCGGAACTATTGATCCATTGACCCTGAAAAACAGTGGATCTCAAATGTTTCCTACCTTAACATTAAAAATGTAAACCCAGGTCAGTTTTTTCAAAGTGCCCCTAGAGAAAAAAGTCATATAGGTTTTTTGTTTGTCTAGTCGGTCCCTATTACCAGTTTTTTTAATGACATGAAACTAATTACACCCACCCTGTATTATGAAATATACAGACACAACTGAAAATCAGGAAAATACGACAAAACTATTATTTACCTTGAAATTCTTAATAGTACGTTGTTAATATGAAACAAGATGGACCTACCGTATTGATCATGTAAAGTTACTATCCATTTACAAGGCACGTGCGAAATGGATTGGCTACTTTCCTTTTTGCCTATCTCATTTTTATGACTGGCGGTTACAGCGTTTATATTCTTTGTATATTTTGGGCACTAACTTCTTATGGTCTCGTGTCATTTACCCTCATATCGCCTGATGTTTATTTATATGTTGATTTAAATATATCTATGTAGATTCACAAACATCTATAATAGACTTATTTTGCCAAAATCGTATTGTGTAATATATATCTGTATTATTTGTAAATCGCAATTTTATGCCAGGCGAGTTTTCTCATATTTCTAAAAATAAAACAAAATAACGACGTTATTATTTTCATTTGGTTTATGTGTTAATAAAATTAAATTGAACAATAGCTAGTATTGTTTTGTAACAGTGCGTGAGAATGTTATTGTTGAGTTATGTGTTGTGGAAATGTGTGTTTAGAGTATACTTACTTATGGCTTAAGTTCAAGGCTTGCTAATAATAGTATTTCTCGTCTTCCTTATACATTGGTAATTAACATTGTATTACTTGTAATCTTAGTAACGAAGCTATTTACTCGTTGGAGTAGGGACAAGTGTCACTCCATGTGACGTTAAGGATATACTTTCGGGCCCATAAAGGGTCTTAAGCTTTTGGTTTTAATGTGAAAAATAAGAACATTAATTGTGATAAGGTTAAGAAAGTGTGTCTGGCTAGACACGAAGATAAACATTAAAATGACCATGGATAGATGTATACGGGGTGTCTTGAGAGCAAAGAATCTCAGCATTAATATATGTTCTTGAGGGTAAATGGGACATGAAACCAAACTTACCTTTTTGAAAAAGTGCTTTCGTGGGGGAATTTATGATAAAATATACAATAATAATCTGACTTTTTTCTAAATTTGGAAACATTTTTCTTTCCGGTTAATTAACTGACAGGAATTTCTTTCTGGATGTAATTTTGTGTATTCAAATTTAATGTTTTATCTTAGAGACAATCTTGTAACCATCATGTTCTGTAACTTCATTTTTCTTATAACTCGTTACGTACTTGACATCGATAATGCTAAGAACACAAAATTACAAAATACGTACCTTTACAAATTTATAATAGTATATAATACAATTTATCTCAAAATATGGTTACAAGTATGGAAATATGTTCCAAAATTACCGTGTTCTGCTATAAGTGTTGATTCTATGCGCAAAACTAGTAAGAATGCTTCCCATGAAGGTGTGCTCCTACACGTTTCCTAACGGAGCTACTACCTTCTAAATGCGCCTACATAGATTATTACAGGCCATTTTTGTACAGATAAGGAGATTAGTTCGATCGTCGACGAAGGCAAACGCGTTTTAAGTGGATCCCACGAAATCTCGAATAAACTCGGTTAAAAACGGCGAAAAAGCATGCGAAATGTGTTGATTTAAAGCATGGACAATCCTACATTAGTTGATATAAATTAGTATAAATTTGGCTAATATTCAGCTACTTCTTTACAGGAAAGTGTCCAGTAAGAAGTCCTGCGTCCTGTTCCTTGTGAGCAGTTTTACAGTTTGTTTTTTTCATGGGCCATTAATTAACGTTTTTCCATGTCAATTTCCTGGAATGTTCCTCCAGCGGTTTTTGTATTTACTCTTGACCCAGTCCTTAACCGCCCTTCTGACTGGGCTTTTGGAAATGCCCAGCGAGGGTTCTACACCATGGAATATATTAGCTGCCACTTGTCTAGCAAGTTCATCAACCGTCAATTCTGGAGTGTCCTGCACCCAGAGTAATTTTACTATGTTCTGCTCACCAAAAATTTTCAGCTCTTCAGTTCCATACTAGTCGGGATAACACTTTGTTAGAGGCCAGGGATCTAAGTGCCACCTGACTGCCTGATACAATGTAGATCTGGTGGTTGACGTATTGTCGATTTACATTCTCGCGTACATATTCATGTATAGCTAGAATTTCTAATTAGAATACTGGAGTATTGCCCAAGGGAAAGGCTTATATTTGCCCTGGGGTTTTTCCCATGTATTCTAGCTCCAGCTCCTGTGTTTGTCCTAGATCCATCAGTATACCGGGTTAGGCCCTTATTTGCAGGCTTAGTAACGACTAATTTTAGGAATAATTTTATTTCTCGTTGTTATATTACAAAATAATGTTGTTACCCAATGGCGTCAGGATAGCCCAAATAGTCAAATATCTCTAACTCTATGATAGAGAATGTTTAAAGTGTTCATATTTTTATCTTTTTTGCTCTTGCATGTACCATTTTTATTCAATACTAGAGCATGCTTCTCCCAATTTATCTGATTGCCAAGGGTAAAATCAAAAAAAATAATTTCATGACATTGAAATTGGCCGTTATACTCTTTGAAAATTAAAATTAGTTTTATTAGCATTGCATCAGTCATTTATATTGTCTAAACATCCCTTTTCGCTATGCAGAATATTTGACGAATAATCTTTTGCAACAAAGAGCAAGTCGTTTGCAAAAAGTGTTGCCGTTGATTCGACCAATTTGAAAATAAATCATTTATATTTAGCAGAAAGAGTAGTGAGCCCAGGACAGACCCTAAAGGTACACCTCCTTGACTAATAAAAATATTTATTGCAAATTGGAATAATGAAATGGAATAATGCCCCGTTCACTTTTCAGTAAATATGTCTTAATTCAGTTCAATGATAATCCTTGTATTCCATAACATTTTAGAAGAATTTATTTGGGTAAATTAAATGTGACAACAAGGTGTTTTGTACCTGGGCGCGGATCAGCGAGACATCTTTTAAAAATCTCTGGTAATATGGTCTACCTTTTATTCATAATTTCAAAGTTATGATGTCAACTACGAAATCAGCCTGTATATGTATGTCGTAGGAAAGCAGAGAAGTAAAATGTTATATAGTATTTCGAAATAAATGTATTTTTCTGGAATTTTAGAAACAATGTGGAATTACGATAAATGCAAGTGGCATGCAAAACATGTTCTTAGGATTGCTTCTAAAGAAACTACATTTATATTTTGTAAGAGATTTTAATAAAATGCAAATGAAAACGCTTACCAGAAAGCCAATTCCGATAGCACTGCGTTTTCAATTTTGCACTTTACATTTGGTTTGATTCAATTCACTGAACTGTTTTAATCTTTTAAAGCACACAACCAGAACAATGTATTAAACTGTTTGTGAAAGGGAATTAACCAGAAGCAACTTTAACAAAGAATTTATTTTAGAGAATAACATGACTTTGGGTTACAGTGGTTGTTTTGCTATTTGAGCTGCGAATAACTAACATGCTTGCCTATGTAAATGTGCTAACTGAAGCCTTTGAATGTGTAGTATTTAATTTTACTTTAAATGTTGTTGCAGAAAAAATGAAACATAATATTTAAACGAACATGAATTCCTAGGAGAGTTTTGCTGCATGTAATAAATATGAATATCCATAGAAATATTATAACTAGTCGACACATTCCAAATGAAAATGATCTGGACAAATTAATTAATAAAATTTTGTAATAATATACAGTATGTTCACAATAGACGTGCGTAAAGATATGAATGACACATTTTTGAGTTAGATGGGATTCTGGATTTAGTTCACGCACAGCCTCAAACAGAAAATGAGTGAATAAAAATTTTGGAATAGTCACCTTGCTATGATTACCCTGCATATTTTATCACCCAATGTATTTCGACTAAGAAGACATCATGCAAAAGAGGCAAGTGAACTTCCAAAATTTACTAATACTGGTAGTAATTTACAAATCTCCCAACAATATTATACAGGAAATTATACAATTTCTACATAGAATATTACTGTCAGATACAGTTGATGATTGTATTCTCTTAGATGAGAATTTAGACAAAATTTCCATGATCCTAAGTGGTGACTTCAATATTAACTTTGTTGAACAAGAAGCACAACCGTTAATCAATTTTCTCAGAGAAAAATTAAGATACAGTATTTTCAAGATACCTCAACCAACTTCAGTGTAGAGTGTTAATATCACATTTAACAATCACAAGCCTATCGTGTCATTTGCAAATTCTGAGGAGACAGGAACGGAATAAAAGTTATTATTCTCATTGAATATAAGATAAGGTTTAACTCATTTTCATCCAAATATTTACTGCACATAAAAACCTCGAAGCTGTGCTGCTTATACGTATGAATGGGAGAGCGGGGCATGTTCAAATTTGGTAGAAAATGGTAAACCATGAATATAATGTATTACTTAATACATAGAACAACATTGTTCTCATGTATAGTATGTGCTGGCATAATTAAAATAAGAAATAATCGGAGACAAGCCTCTTTTAATTAAAATTTCTTAACTCCTGAACTATAGTTGCGCAAGTCACCCCTAACTAGAACGTTATACCCAGCAACTAGATAAGCAGGGCAGTACTTTGAATTTATCTATCAATATCGCGAAGGACGGGCAATATGTCCACCAATGCGTAAGATATCCTATCTTGATGCAAAACAGAGCAATATTTTTTTTATTTATCTGAAACCTCATTAAGTTTCTACCACAAACAGGATTTTAAAATCTCTAGTATAATATCTTTTTCACTCTAATCCGGAAAAATTTGAAATACGGCTCTGTAGTACCTTGTCGGCTTATAATAACGCTGCCTTTTATATTTGGATAGCTGGTTTTTACACACCTCTTAAGTGGGTGTGCAAAAAAATATTTTTTAATTTCTATCTAAAAATAACGGAATCGGAAAAAATTCGAAATTTGGCATATCTCGGTTATTAATGAAACAGCATTTAACGGAATTATTTCATTCATCTAGCGTGTATACAAAGGGATGATATTAAATACCCTTCTTATAATTTTGTAAATATCCTGTCTGGTATTTTTTCTTTCAAAGAGAAAAAAATCGATAAAGGCATTTACACAGAACTTCCCTTTTTATTTATACAGGGCAATCACTCTAAAAAAATATTAATTACGGAACCACATAAATCGGAAGGTATTATTACAAAGAAAACCTGGTAACTTTTGATCAAAAAAAAATTCGGAGTGGTCATCCGATAGCAAAAACTCAATATTAAATAAAAGGTGCCAAATATGGAAGGCTTGCGTAAATACCTTTACAAATTTCCAACATGGTTGAATTATTTCTTAGGATGACCACCATGTATATTTTTCAATAAAACTATGATATATGACTTCATTGCCAAATCCGTTAACTATATGCATAATATTATTGCCATCTGTCATATTTTCAGTTCCATATCCACGCAGTGAAGAGGACGAATAGTAGCGGTTAAAAAAATTAAAATTTTCTTTTTTTTTTAATGGGGTTAGAATGTCATGAAACGTGGAAATTTGAAATTTGACTAAAACAAATTTTTCCATCATATATTCTATAGTAGTAAAAAAGTAGTAGTAAAAAAATTTTTTCTTTGACAAAATTTTCAAATTTTTCTTTTTGAAACAATTTTTTTATCAAATAGATTTAGAATGTCATGAAACGTGGAAATTTTAAAATTGAGCAAAAAAAAATTTCACATCTTTCTACTGGTAAAAAATTTTCAAAAGGTTTTGAAAACTTATTTTTTTTTTCTGAAATAGGTTTAAAATGTCATAAAACGTGAAAATTTAAAATTTGAGTAAAGAAACAATTTGCACCTTTTATTCAAGGTAGTATTTAGTAAGAAAAAATTTCAAAACATTTTTCCTTTTGAATTTTTTTTCTTCTGAAATAGGTTTAGAATGTGATGAAACGTGGAAATTTTAAATTTGAGCAAAAAAAAATTTACATCATATATTCTATGGTAAAAAAATTTTCAAATTTTTCTTTTTGAAAAAATTATTTTATGAAATGGATTTAGAATGTCACGAAACGTAGAAATATTATATTTGAGCGAAAAAAAATTTTTTTGTTATCTATTCGCTTTAGATGGTCCAACCTGTATATTTTCCAGTGAAAGTCTAACAACCATTTCTTGACTATTATCTGTCTAGCAGTTTTTTAGATAATGCACCAACAGACAGACAGACAGACTGACGGAATTGAAAAACCTATATTTTCGTAATCTACATGATCTGAAACGTGAAAATCCGAGAAAATCTCGGAGGGTGACTTTTTCTCGAATACAATACTTCCCTTCGGTATGGGAGGGAAGTAAAATGAACTAACCATTTAGAAACTTTTTAGCTCTTGAAAAAAATTCGTAAAATCGACCGTTTTTGACATCTGCAAGTGATCAAAAGCGACGAGCACTATTACATTAGTCAAAACGCTAAGTAGACTGGTGTCAAATCATAATTTGACAGCATTGTGTACCGATATGACCATTTGATACTTATAAATTATTTTCAGATAAAAATTAAAAACCGTTTTCTTGCACACCCGTTTAAGGGGTGTAGCTAGACAGGAAAGGCTTATTTAAAAAAAAATTCTATGGAGAACCCACCTTCATTTTCCATAAGAAATTGGTAGTTACATTTTTTGCACGTTATTACGGAACACCCTGTGTAACCTATTATATAATTTTCGAATAGAAGTTTCACTTCATTTGCGTGAGATTTCACGCACCATTTTTCTTTTTTACACGGTAGATTATATCTTTTTTTTCCCTAAAGAAATGGCTTTGGGAACGTGGCCGATATAGCTACGACAAAGTGTAAGTATTGCGAAAGACATTGTATCTATCCTAAGCTATTCGAAAAAGAGAAAATATCACAAGGGATAAACAAGAACACACTCTTATATATATATTTCTTTAAAGTATCATTACCGATCCAGAGTTTCAAAGCAGCGAAATGTACAGCTATATTCTAATTAGAAGACTGAACTTTTAATTAACGCTTTGGACACCTCTTATTGTTAATATTGTCAGTTGATCTAACTAACCGCATAAGCAGAAATAGTATGTATATTTTATATACTAATCGGTTATAACCAATATGTAAATTAGTATGAAAATATATAAAACATTAGAAAATCTGGCACGCTTGAAATTTGATTTATTTACACCCTGCTCCATATTTATCAAAAACGTTAAATCTGTCAGTTAAATCGAAATTCAAGGTGCGTATTCAGCTGTTTGATTTATATAGACGTCATAGTGAAATCAATTTTGGTATTAATCTGAGTTCAAAATTCAACTCTGTATCTGATATTGTTTGCATATGATCTCATTTATGTATTTTATTGTGCGGTTAAGATATTTGTCATTTCTTCAACACAGCTATTGCTCGGCATCGACCGGGCAGTAATTAACTAACGCAAAGGTTGTATGATTAAATCAATAATTGAACAAACAGTCGAATATAGCTTAGCATGCGTTTCGCTAACCAAATTGGAATTATCAGGAGATAATTCTAATCGTCTCCCAACGACACTAACATAATTGGCGAAACTAGCGTCGAATATCAGTATTCGAATGTTGTGTGCAAGTGTTTTGACGTTTTTGGAAACTACTTCAGACGAAGTAATTTGTGATTAATTATTTCTTATTATCTTTACAAAACTAGATTATAAATATAATAATGACATGAAATTAGTTTGTCAAAAATACTGGATGTAATTAGTTTCATGTCATTAAAAAACCTGATGGTAGGAAAAGACAAAACAAACAAAAAAACCTTATATAACATGGGGTCTAAAGCTCATAGTTTTGGAGAAAGAAAATAAACAAACATTTCCAAAATACTTAATAACACAGTTTGAGAACTGCTGGCATATCGTGGTAGGTTTTATTGTCTCGCGTCTTGTCGCACATACTCTGACATTCGTGCAAATAAGTATACCGACATAGTAGTTAAAAGCGACCGACAGAGGACACCGCCATGATTTTTGCTTCCTCGCGGCCAAATTATCTTATTACGTGTGGTATACTCTCCTTTATAATATTCTCAAGTAATAATTTCAGGTTGTGTACGTATTTGATAAACAACGTACACACAACGCGACCTACCCGTTCCTTGGTTTTGTCTGTTATTTTTGTTCTTTTTGAATTTTGTGTTATTTCTTGGATTTTGGACCAAGTTTTTCTTTTAGTTGTCTTTGTTGATGACGTTAATTCGCAGTTTAGTGTCTTAAAACGCAGATTTTGGACATTATGGGAGATTACACTTATCCAGAGCTCGCGGATATACACTTGGTGTATGGAGAAAGTGGTGGAAATGCAGCTGGCGTGGAAGAGCTTTAGAACAATTGCAACAACGTATTTTAATATGCATGGAAACCATAAAAAATGATCCTAATTTGCCAAATATGTTGAACGGAGTACGTATGTCCTTAGTTCGACATGTCGAAATGTGTATACGTGGAGATGGAGGTCATTTCGAACAATTTTTGTAAAAAATTCAAAAGAATTGATCAGTTATTGAGTGTTACCTATTGGGCATTAAAGGTATGATTATTATTATTAGTATTCGCTGTCTTGTTTTGATTTGTTTATTATTGTTTACATTGATTTTCATAGAGACCAGAGACTCGATTTTTAGTTTTCGATACCTGGATTGGGAAAAGTTATGCGCTCAATTCGTTAAAAAAATCAGAATTTTTAATAACTTAAAATACTCAACTATTTTCTATTATCGTATCTCGGACGTTTAACTGTTCGTTTTCCAATTTCATAAAATAATTACTAATTTTTTAAGCCTTTAACACATTGTTACAAATGTTAATAAACCATTTTTAAATTTTATACATTCTTATAAACGACAATAAAAGCTACGCTTTGTTCCAAATTAAAAAACACATGTAAACAAATCTTGCGGCCATGCTATGCTTGCGTTGTGGCGAATTAGAAGGAATTATCTACATTTTCATAATCAGTGGTATAGAAAGTTCGGTACAAGTAATCCCATCAAAGTGCCGCACTTCTTCCGGCAGGAACACAAGTCGGATATTACAGTTTTGTATTATTTCTAATATTCGGAACTATAACATCCATTGACCCTGAAAAACAGTCGTCCTCAAATGTCTCCTACCTTAATATTAAATTTTTAAACCTAGGGCAGATTTTGCAAAGTGCCCCTAGAGAAAAAAGTTATAGAGGTTTTTTGTTTGTCTAGTCAGTCCCTATTACCAGTTTTTTTAATGACATGAAACTAATTACACCCTGTATATTAAATATCTAAATTAAATGTTGGTGAGAATGTATTTGATATCACAATTTCTATGCAACTAACAGTATACTAAGAATAGAGTAAATGAGAACATTAATAACATAATTTACACATTAATGGCAACTTTTTTGCCGACGTGGCTAATTTTACAGAATATTTGTTTTTATTTGAGCAGTTTTTAAATAATGATCACTAAAAATTATTATTATTATTATTGTTATTGTTATTATTTTGTTAAAAACCAGTCACCCTTCTCTGTGGCTCCGACTCCCACCGAGGGGAGCTGGTAGTACCGGCAGCCACTCCCCACACCGTGTATTATTATTATTATTTAATAAAGCACCCTCAAGGGTGTTTTACTGACATTATAATCTGATCTAGAATTGATTAATGAGTAATACTGTGTCAACCAAAATTAATACTATCTAAAAACAAACTAAGGAGTTACTAGTATATCCCTTAGATTCTAATAATTTAATTATACTTATATCGTGTACACTAGCACTATACTCTGCTTTACACTAACTAAATATTATAATATTAGATTGAAAGGTTTGGTCCTCTGGAGTCTTCTGATCAGATTCCTTTTATCAAGGAGCTGGATGGCCTCAATATTGACATGGTGAATGGTGAAGGAGTCGCTGTTCATGACTCTTGGCGAGTTTGATAATGGTCTGGTTAGGAGTGTCCATTTTCAAGTCTCTCTAGAGGTCACTGTTTCTGAAATACCAAGGAGTATTGACAATACTCCTTAGTACCTTGTTTTGGTATCGCTGGATTATTTCCAAATTGTTCTTTTTCTTTTTGGCACAACCCCACAGCTTTATGCCATATGTCCATACGGGGTTAAGAATTCGTTTGTACAGTAGTAGTGCTTTGTTACCAGCCAGTTCATTAAATTTTGTATGGTATGTACGTACACAAGTGACCTGATCGGACCTCTAAAACCGAAGATATTCACATTTTTACCAAAAAAATGCTATTCAAAAAACTAAATGAAGGTATGAAATTATAAATTTCCAAAACTGTGCATATCTCATCGTTTTTTTGGTCTTTCTTACTGCATTAATAATGAAAATATTAGCAAGATATTTTGGAAATGTCACATAAACATTTATATGACATTTAGAACTGTATGTATTTTATCAATCTGTGAGTTAACGAAACTGTTTGAACATTATTTAAACATGCATTCAATGTTATCTGAGTAACAGTTTCATTTCTTAACTGACGTTATTTTTTTTAAATGATGAAATTCTCAATCTAACTTGTATATTTGTTAATAAAAAGGCGACAAAAGTATCTGCCTTAGAAAAGACGACCACAAAATAAAGTGTCATCGTAGCTGTGTAAACTTGAACGGCGAAATTATTGATATCCACTTTTTAAAAGGAGGTGCAGTTTTTTTCAAAACCAATACTTACACAACTATTACATTAATTAGTTAATAAATGTTTTTCTTTTTTGTGAGTTTCTTGACAAGTCCAAATTTTTGAAAAAGCTCTTGGGTTATGTCATATAATTTACACGTATAAATTTTGCTTTTTACCCCTTTCCATTAGAGTGCACATGAGTTTAAGGAAAATAGTGTGAGAACTACATGGTGCAGCTTAAACTTAATTAAATTATGTGAAAAGACCTTGTGCATTTAAATACTAATTAATATTATTCAATTTACAACTACGATCCGTCACTTAATGAAACCCTTGACATATCAACGTTTACGTAATTTCATATAAAACCATGTAAGCAGAAATTAGTATCCCAGCGCACAGTGTTAATAAGGCTTTCCACCACTGAAAAGCGCATATTCTAGAAATTTCATTTAAAATTTCGCTGGTAGTTAAATTTACAATGTTGAAGCGCGTTAAAACAAAACAGGTTGTAGCTGCACAATTATTATCCAATTTTCTTTTGCCGAATAGAAAATTTCTTATTAAACTAATTATTCAGCTTCAAATTATCAAACGTTCTTCTTTCAGTTATATTCATAAATTTATTAAGTCTCTCAAACCAAGCTTCGACAATCCCTCATCCTCTTCGTAACCTAATTCCATTGAAGGATTAGTTAGTATCTAGATCTGCTATGATTGCTTTGCCCCATTATTAGTTTCCACAGACATTAAAACAATTGATCGCGGCACTCGAAAAATATAGTATAGCCTTTCGCCAATAATATAAGCATCCTCCGAAGATGACTAAAGCCATTGTCAAAATAACAGTACCATACGTGAACGAATTCTATCTAGGCTGGACAAATCGTGAATAACGAACCAAGAAAGCGGACTATTTAGGTCCTTTTGAAAGCATAAATGTAGAAATAACTGTCACCCTTGAACGACCTACTAACACAGAGCTGGGTATCCAGTATTATGTGGTATATTTTCAATTAATTTTAACTGTTGTAAAATAATTTTGAAAACAATGTAGAATTGTGCACATAAATCAAAATACTACTTAATTTTGTGAGGCTACATTTAAAAATAATTTTATTTTTAATGCATGTATGTACAATAACAATATACAG
Source organism: Stenurella melanura (assembly GCA_963583905.1). NCBI lineage: Eukaryota > Metazoa > Arthropoda > Insecta > Coleoptera > Cerambycidae > Stenurella > Stenurella melanura. The sequence goes on from OY757312.1 coordinate 7,043,135, forward strand.
GGTTGGGCAATAGTCCCGGAACGGCCCGATTACAGCCGAACGGGACCTCGTATCAACTTCGGGTTTTCGACACTGTATTAAGCGAAATTTTTAGAACTTCTTGACATGTATTTCAGGACCGTGACGTCATTACGTTCGGAGGTGTGACATAAGTGTCAATTTTTTAAAATGAAACACCCGGTATATTTTTCCATATTTGTATACTTTAAGGAGTTCCAAATTCAACGATTTAACGTTTGTATGGATTCTGTTATGTAATGTGGTCTCAATAAGGGAAAATTAGAAATTACAATCGTAATTAACAGAGAATAGTTTTATTTTATTAAATGTTCAAATTGAAATCCTTCCACTGCCTGACAATGTGCTAGCCTGTCCACAAATTCCCGCTGAACATTTTGGAGGGACTGAGGTGTAATATTATCAGCAACCGCTAGAATTCTTTCTTGAAGCTCTTGTACCGTGGCAGGTCTTGTGCGATACACCATAGACTTCAAATGACCCCAGAAACAAAAATCAAGAGGGGTTAGGTCAGGTGACCTAGCTGGCCATTCGATATGACCCCTTCTATCTATCCATCTCCGGGGAAAGACAGTGTCCAAAAAATCTCTTACAATTCTGGCATAGTGTGGCGAAGCTCCGTCTTGCTGGAAGTACACGTCATTTGCGATCACCTGAGGATTTTCGCGGTTGGGAAATATCTGAATTACAGCGGGTATAACTCTTTCGCGTAATAAAGTTAAATAGGTATCAGCAGTTAAATTACCATTTAGAAAAAACGGCCCTATTACATGTGTTCCAATTATACCCGCCCAGACATTTACTTTTTGTGGATGTTGTGTGTGCATTTCTTCCATCCAATGTGGATTCTCAGCAGACCAATAGCGACAATTGTGACGATTGACAAATCCATTTAAACAAAATGTAGCCTCATCGGAAAACAAAATGCGATCTACAAACTGTGGTGTCTCGTCTAAGAATTTCATAATTTGTTGGCAAAACTGCATTCGACGATCAGGGTCATCTTCCGCAAGGTCCTGAAGTAAGCTGACTTTGTAGGAATGTATTTTATTTCTCCTGAGTATTCTTCGAATGGATCTTTCACTGTTACCAGTTTCTAATGAAAGTTTCGGAATTGACGTTTTAGGCTCCTCCTGAATCGCTAACAGTACATCTAAAGCTCTGTCGTCGTTTGTCGCTGTTTTTGGGCGGCCAGTTTTTGGTAAATTCTTGACATTTCCCGTATGTTCAAAATTGTGCGAAATTCGACATGGAAATTCGAATTGGAAATCGGGTTTCGCTCAGGAAAGGTATCGTTGAGGGGGTCACTTGCTTCCTGAAGGGATCGACGCCTCTCTCCGAATCCGATCATCATGAGTAAAGTTATCCGTTCAGTGTCGTTCAATTGAGCCATTTTAAAGACACGTTTTTAGAATCATAAATTAGTAGTACAAAAGTAATGTCACAGTGACGTTTATACCACGACTTACTTAGATAAACTAGTAAAATAATGAGAACAATTTAACTATGACCTGTGTTTTTATTAAACGACTACAAAAAAACTTGTTTACGTGGGTCTTAGTTTTGTAAAAAAAATGGTAAAAAAGAGTGTCTTTTTTGGATACAGCTGTTTGGATATCCACTGTTCTCTGTTAATTACGATTGTAATTTCTAATTTTGCCTTATTGAAACCACATTACATAACAAAATCCATACAAACGTTACATCGTTGAATTCGGGACTCCTTAAAGTATACAAATATGGAAAAATATACCAGGTGTTTCATTGAAAAAAATTGACACTTATGTCACACCTCCGAACGTAATGACGTCACGGTCCTGAAATACATGTCAAGAAGTTGTAAAAATTTCGCTGAATACAGTGTCGAAAACCCGAAGTTGATACGAGGTCCCGTTCGGCTGTAATCGAGCCGTTCCGGGACTATCGCCCAACCCTGTATACGTGAAAGTAATAAATACATAACTACAATAACTGTTTAAAGTGGCCTCCATTTCATTGAACACATTACCTTGCTCTAGTACTAATATTTCTAGTTGCACGTCTAATCATATCTGGATTATTTTTAACTTCTACGCAAGTGTTATTAACGCGTTCCAAGTGTTCCGCTCTACTATTAATGGCTACATCATATACCTTTGATTTTAAATGTTCCCGAAGATAATAATCAACAGGATTGAAATCCGGTGACCTTTAAGGCCAATGATGAGGTCCATTTCGACCTGTCCACATATTTGGAAAATTGTCATTTAGGAAATTTCTCACAATATTCCCAAAATGGAGTGAAGCGCCATCATGCTGGTAATACATTCCCGCAATATTTTCATTTTCCAATAACAGGGATAAAAATTGCAAAAAGTCTAAGTTCACCTGATAATCTATCAGGCAGGATATGTAGCCCAATCAAATGATTGTTGAAAACACCGCAGCAAATATTAACAGCAATTCGATATTGGGATTTATTCTGTCTTACAGCATGTGGATATAGCAGTTAGTATATTCTCTTCTACAGCTAAAGGTTGCCTTACTTGATGCTCATTTAAGGCCGTTGGATATCGACCATGATTTTTAGAATAATTTTTCAACAATCATTTGATTGGGCCACATATTTTCCCTAATAGATTATCAGGTGAACTACATCGTTCTTAAAATTATTTTACAATTATTTCACTTGCCTAGTCTAAAAGTGTAAGAATTGCTACCGCTGCAAGTCAATTTGTTTTGTTAATTAAATCCTGAAATAAATATTCAAGTTCCAACTGTCTCGACCACTTTAATGAAATTGGATTTCGGCAAGTAATCAAGGTTGATGAATGAAATGCGCAAACAAATTAAGTGAGCTACTCTATTCAGTTTTTTCCGCTCCGAAAAAGATCTACAAAATATTGTCATTGATTTTGACATAAAACATATTGTCAATTTTTTATTAAGCCGAACCTGGATTTCTTTTTGGTTTATTATGAAGGTCTATCAAGAAAAATAAGTGAAACATAAATTCTAAGTATGAACCGATTATAGAGGGTGGTTCAATAGTTATGATCAAAGAAAATTTTCGCCAAAATCAATAAAACATCATGTATCTCAGTAAGGAAGGATGATGGATGCATTAATGTCGGGTAATTTGGAACCACCTAAGTGCCCTCTAGCCACAAGTAACGTATGCACCTTTAACTTTGATACACCCTGTATATTTCATATTATTCTACCTAACTGTAAATGCAACACGATGCAAGTATAAATATCTATTTTAACGCCAAAATACTGTAGAATATAAAGCGTTGGATAAATAAAGAACTACCAATATTAAAAGTATAAAAATGGCCATTGAAGAGACAATAAAATAAATTCTCGTTCCGTCAACTAACTGTAATCCTTTTTCTAAATAAAAACCTACAAATACATCCATTAATTGGAAATAAAAGCAATTACGATTGTTGAAAGAGCTCCAATTCTAGTGAAATGACCATTATGTGCCTCTGAATAGCATATAATGATTCAGAATAGAAATGAACTTGGCCGGGCAAATAAATGGGCTCGTATTTAAAATATGGCGCTTCATCCACTTTCCAAGTTTGAAAGCCTATCACTTCAGCTTTAATTACTTTCCGAGTCAAGTTTGAATGTATTAAATCATTTTAATTTTTGAAGGTGAAATATTAATAATTTATCATCGTTAAATTTTTCTGGTGAAGTGTGATAAAATCAAAGCTGTAATTGTTTTATTACTAATTTATGATATTAATATGAATTTCTTGTAGCTGTTTTGCTTATGAAATGTATAATAACTTACATAGTACTACAGTAGTTTTTGGTAATAATAAAGTATTCCTGATGATGCCAACTATCTCGGTCGGTCCTTATTTATTTCAATACACCGTCAACTATATCTTACTTAGAGGATTTTGACATTATTATCAAAAAAGATACATAAAAATATCCGTGACATTTAATATCGACTCTTCATCTATCGTTTTCGAATTACATTTTACTCCAAAATGAAAAATAGAGATAATTATCTCTTGCATTATTTTTACATTTTCCATGTTTTTGGGCATCTGGTACATATTTTTGACTGTATCGGGAGATTAGCAAAATTTAGAAAATAGGGAATAACTTTTTTCCGAAAAATTAAGAATATTCTTATTTTTAAGTTTCTGTTGTTTCCATCCGTAGACACATTTAGATACCACTATTCATAATATATCACATGGGCGTGACAGTAGCTTTTTGTTACATCATTGGTTTGGTCTGATCAGAAACGACCTGCATGTGATATGAATGTATAGTATAATAAATAAATGATGTATTTTTATGTAAATTTTCACAGAGTATGGTTCTAAATGGATGAATGCTGAGTGGATAACGCCTATACTTACCTTGGTTCAATTCCATGCTGATCAGTTAGAAATGTTATTTTTAATTCATTACAGATGCTCTAAATGTGGTGCCGCTTCCGTAATAAACTGTACATCATTGTCTCTCTTTACTTGACCCTCCTTCATCTGAAGGAAAAGATTTTTTTTTACCAGCTATTCTACTTAGAAAAGCCACCATCTTAGATTCGTTATTTTTTTACGTAGAAACTATTTCATCGAAGTTAAATCGAATAATCCTTTGACTGTAGAATATAATTCTGTAATGTACTCATAATATAACGTATGTGTATACAGGGTGTAATTAGTTTCATGTCATTAAAAAAAACTGGTGGTAGGGAACGACAAGACAAACAGAAAAACCTTATATAACATGGGGTCTAAAGCTCATAGTTTTGGAGAAAAAAAATAAACAAAAATTTCGCAAATTTTCAATAAAAATGTTTGAGAACTGCTGGAATATTGAGGTAGGTTTACATCTAGATCTGATCTGAAAAAAACTATACTCTAACTCTCCCTTGTGCAATATTTTAGTTACTGTCGGTGTTTCGTTATGTACACACGTCCAACCCGCCGTTCGTTGTTTTTGTTATTTTTGAATTTTGCGTCGTTGTGTATTTATAGTTAAGATTTATTTCATTGACTTACCGTTCAAGTTGTCAAATTCTTGATTACGTACAGACACAACTTAATTGTTCGTTCTTTTTGTATTCCTTTTTGGCTTTTGTACCAAGTTTTTATTTTATTTTTCTTTATTGACAACGTTAGTTGATAGTTTAGTGTTTAGTGTTGAACGAAGTGCGTATGTACTTCTTTCGACGTACCGAACTGTGCATTGATACAGATGCAGAGATTTTGAATCATTTAGGTAGGTAGTAAGCTTTTAACCTAGGACACTCATTTATGTTACAAATGTTAATAAATCACATAGAAATTTTCTAAATTGTAAACAATCCAATATTTTGTTCCAAATTAAAAAACACACATGTAAATAAATGCTCTGTTTAAACCTCTATGGCCATTATTTGCTTGCAATTGTGCACGAAGAGAGAACGAATTATTTACCTCTTTATACTTGCCTCAGTTCAGTTGAGGCGGTACATCAAAGGCGGTCGATGATCCTTTGATACCGCGTGTGCCGACCAGCACTTTTTTATGACAATTTAAAAGTTGTATAATTGGGAAGTACAAGTCCATCGACCAAGAAAAGCAGTGGTTCTCAATAGTTGTCTACCATAATATTAAATATGTTAACCTAGGTCAGTGCTTTTCAAAGTGCCCCTAGAGGGAAAAGTCATAAAGGTTTTTTGTTTGTCTAGTCGGTCGCCATTACCAGTTTTTTTTAATGACATGAAACTGATTACACCCTGTATGTGTCAGTATGTTGAAAAGTTCTTGTGGATCTACCAGTAAGACTGCAACTTCACCATTTTTATTGTATGTAAAAAATGTTCATTCATGTATGTATAACGCAATAGAAGAAAATGTTGCAGCAAGTCAAATTCATATTATTTCAGAGAAATATTTATCTGTTATTGGAAACCGATTATTGAATGAACAGAAGCGGATGTTCAATGAAGCAGTTCTGTTTTATAGTAAAACATCATTATTTGGTTTTTAGATCCCGCAAATCAGAAAATGTAATTTCAAAGAAATGTTTTCCTCTATGTATGTAATGTTTATTTATACAGGGTGTAATTAGTTTCATGTCATTAAAAAAACTGGTAATAGGGACAGACTAGACAAACAGAAAACCTATATGACCTATTTCTCTAGGGCACTTTGAAAAAAACTGACCTGGGTTTACATTTTTAATGTTATGGTAGGAAAGATTTGAGAACCACTGTTTTTCAGGGTCAATGGATGTTATAGTTCCGAATATTAGAAATAATAAAAAACTGTAATACCCAACTTGTGTTTCCGTCGGTAGAAGTGCGGCACTTTGATGGGATTACTTGTACCGAACTTTTTATACCACTAATTATGAAAATGTAAACGATTCCTTCTCTTTCGGCACAACGCAAGCACAGCATGGCCGCAGAGGTTTAAATAGGGTTTGTTTACATGTGTTTTTTAATTTGGAACAAAGCTATTGTAGCTTTTATTGTCGTTTATAAGAATTTATAAAATTTAAAAGTGGTTTATTAACATTTGTAATATTGTGTTAAAAGCTTAAAAAATTAGTAATTGTTTTATGAAATTGGAAAACGAACAGTCAGACGTTCGAGATACGATAACAGAAAATAGTTGTGTATTTTAAGTTAGGAAAAAATCTGAGTTTTTTAACGAATTGAGCGCATAATTTTTCCCAATCAGGTATCGAAAACTAAAAATCAAGTCTTTGGTCAATGTAAACAATAATAAACAGATAAAAACAAGACATCGAATACTAATAATAATAAGCATACCTTTAATGCCCAATAGGTAACACCCAATAATTCAACAATTCTTTTGAATTTTTACAAACATTGTTCGAAATGACCTCCATCTCCACGTTTACACATTTCGGTACGTCGAACTAATAACATACTTACTCCGTTCAACACATTTGGTAAATTAGGATCATTTTTTATGGTTTCTATGCTCATTAAAATACGTCGTTGCAATTGTTCTAAAGCTTTTCCGCACCAGCTGCATTTCCACCACTTTCTCCATGTACCAAGTCCATATCCGCGAGCTCTGGATAAGTGTAATCTCCCATAATGTCCAAAATCTGCGTCTTAAAACACCACACTAAACTGTGAATTAACGTTATCAATAAAGAAAACAAAAAGAAAAACTTGGTCCAAAATCCAAAAAGTACCACAAAAAACACGAAGGAGAAGTAGTGTCTTACGTAACCAAGCACTAACGACTTGAACGATAAGTCAATGAAATAAATCTTAACATAAGTGGCACAAAATTCAAAAAGAAAACAGACAAAACCAAGGAACGGGTACGTCGCGTCATGCGTGCGTTCTTTACCAAGTAAGGACAAAACTGAAATTATTACTTGAGAATATTACAAGGGAAAGATAGCACGCCTAATAGGATAATTGGCCGCGAAGAAGCAAAAAACATGACGAAGTCCTCTGTCGGTCGCTTTTAACTGCTTTGTCGGCTTACTTATTTGCAGGAATGTCAAAGTATCTCGTGCGATAAGACGCGAGGCAATAAAACCTACCCCAATATGCCAGCAGTTCTCAAACTAGGTTATTAAGTATTTTGGAAATTTTTGTTTATTTTTTTTCTCCAAAACTATGAGCTTTAGATCCCATGTTATATAAGGTTTTTTTGTTTGTCTTGTCGTTTCCTACCACCAGTTTTTTTTAATGACATGAAACTAATTACACCCTGTATAATAAGAACACAGGAGCCATTATATTTATTAAATAGTAGTCGCAATCGGTACCACGTAATTTAATAGTAACCTTATATAAGGATGTAAGAATTTAATTATAGAATTCGATAACCTGTCTTTAATTTTTCCAAAAATATGCTGACATCTTTATACGTTTAACAATGACGCATGATAAATTCTAGTTACAAAACAGAAAAAGAAGTACGTTATTTTGTTCTCCTCAAACTTGGTAAATCTGATGACGGAAGAAAAATTGTATATCATTAATACGTACAAATAGTATAAATGTAATTATTACGCTGTGGTTGACATTCCACACCACTATAATAGCGTCATCGTGATCATATTTCTACTTTCACTGTTGTAAACATCTCGTTCTGGGAAAATAAAACATCGTGATTAATTTAAGATTGAAGATATCTTAATTAGAATCTTATATACTGATTTTAATAAAAAACCTAATACCGAGTTTGTTACTTCATTGCAACTAAGATGATTAAAATTTGGATGAAAAGAGATTTAAAGTTAACTTACACTTTTGCTTTGCTGTAACTCTATTGTACGTTACATTCAACTCAATTTGTTCTGGAAACTTTCCTACAACTTGGGCACCCATATCACTTGGTACGTGTATTGGACGACAACTTTATCTCCTGGATTTTACGTCTCACCTGTATAGTTGTTGGCTGTTGTGTTATAGTTATGATCACCGTCTCGCCAGTTTTTGGTTCCGATTTTGAGGTCAAGCTGTCAGATTGGTTTGGAATCGTGTGTTGTGCCTAACGAAGATATTTTAATGCTTGCTTGAGGTAAGCGTCTTTGATTATTCTAACGAGGGAACTGATACAACGTCCTACCGTCCATGTGAGGTACAGAGAGTTCGTCAGATTTTTCTGTAATTAATTGTAAGATTTTCTGCCGTCCGACCCATATAATTACAGTTTCAGTATATTTTTTTTGTTTAATATTTTACACAATCCCACAATTTTTTTCGGTAGACTTGATCATAACGCATTTTAAATTCAGTTCTTTTTGTAATTCGGCCTATTGACACTGTTTTAAATTATTTTGCTTATTTTACGCTAGTGTTGAATAACTTCAAAGTAATTTCCTGTTTCCATATAAGTACTTGGGGTCATATGTAGTTTTGTGCAGTATTAAATAACCTTAACTTAAGTATTAGTTAAAGTTATTAGTTTTAAGATATTTTACATATTATGTTAGGATAAGTATGGGTCACACATTTAATTAGACATATTGTGTAAATTTACTATTGTGTGCGATATCCTGATATACGTACCTAACTCTTGTTATTAAATCTAATATTAGTGCGACGTTTGTTTTTGCTTTCACCAGCATGCATACACTATCCCAAATTATCGAAGCCACCCCCAAGGACCTGACTAGTCGACAGTGTTAGCCGCTTTCGTCACTGAGATATTGAGGAGAGAGGGGACTGTACGATAAACACTAAAATTATGTTCAGAGTACAGAATGACCATCCTGCCCTGCTGTAGCTGCCACTCTGCTTCTACTCTTTAAAATGAATTATTTTTTTGTATTATAGACATAATGTCTACTACATTCCAAATAAAAAAAATAATTTTTAATTAGTTATTTCCTAGATTGACCACCCTGTATATTTTCGCTAACAATACAGCTTTTTCTCCTAGATAGTTGTATTGATTACATCTTGTTGTCAAACATTGTTGTCTTCTTCCATATCTTTCTCATGTTTGCGTTTCTTGGGCGTCCACCTTATATACAGGGTGTTGCATCATGAGAGGGACATAGCTTAATAGGAGGTAGAGAACATCAGTGGTAACCGGAACCTCCCATAGAAATGTCTCATTGGGCCTTCACTACGAAATTACAGGGTGTTAAATAATTTTTGGCCAAACCTGTTTTTTGTCATAACTTTGACAGGAAATGAAATGACGGATTCATATTTGGTACGGCTAATGTACAAACGAGCCCCAAGAGGTACATGTATAAAAAAAAAATATCCAGGTCCGGACTCACTATAATTTATGTTTCTTCTTTGCATCAATAAAACATCACCCTGTATATATTTTTTTGAAATTTCGATACGATATTCGAAAAGAGAAAGAAAAAACAAACAAAATGGCCTATTTCATTTTTTTTGTTACACCTTCGTGGTTATTTAAATACGTTGTTAAATGTGCAAGAAAATGGATTACAGAACCCTATTAAATGAGAGGCACGTGAAATAAATAGTTTTATAACTAAAATTTGCAAAAATTCTATTGAGCCTAGGTGGTCTGGGTGAATCCTAATTCCGGCACGTTTTAAAGGTCCATTTTGGTAAAAAACTGTGGTCCTAATAAGTAATCGGGTATGAAATAACAAAATTTTTAATCAATCACAGTAGGCTTGTTCAAAGTGACAGATAATAAAAAGAAATCTCCTAAACAGTTGAATAATTGTTTGTTAGTAATTTAATGTGTCAATAATCCGCATTTAGTTAGTGAAAACTTGTGAAAATATTTTAACTATGCCAGTAAAATTTACAAACGGGGAATATGCTGACATAATATTCATCTATGGTTTCTGTAATGGAAATGGTAGGTCGGCGGAAACAGAATATCGGCTGCGTTTTCCTGGTCGTCGATGCCCTAATCATAAAACCTTTAGTACGGTGTTCCAGTATGCAAGACAACACGGAAAGTTTCCTACTTCTGCAGTTGTGGAGCGTGTTTTACAACAAGGTGTGCAGGAACAAAACAATATTATAAACGTAGTTCAAGAAAACCCAAATATGAGCACTAGACGAATCAGTTTGGCAACTGGTATTCCTCATTGGCGAGTATGGAGAACCCTAAAAAGAGAACGTTACCATCCATATCATATCCAGCAGGTACAGCGTCTTCAACAAGGCGACGATATCCCCCGCCTGGCATTTTGTCGTTGGTTGTCTAATCATCGCCCAGTCATTTACAGAACCTTATTTACGGATGAGGCACAATTTACAAGGGATGGAGTAAACAATTCACGAAATAATCATAAATGGGCACAGGAAAACCCACATGCGGTACGCCAACGCCGTTCGCAACACAGGTTTTCTGTAAATGTTTGGGTCGGACTTGTGAATAGACATTTGATAGGGCCACATTTTTTTGAAGAAAGATTGAATGGTAAAATTTACTTTGAATTTCTTCAAAACATTTTACCGAATATGTTAGAAAATATCGGTATAAGAGGCATGTTGTTTCAGCATGATGGGGCCCCACCACATTTTAACCTTCAAGTAAGAGAATACTTAAACAATGTGTATCCTAATAGATGGATTGGACGCGGGGGTCCACATGAATGGCCACCAAGATCTCCTGATTGTAACCCTTGTGATTACTTTTTATGGGGCCACTTAAAAAACGAGGTTTATAGCATTGAAATTGAAAGTAGACAACATTTAATCCAGCGCATCGTTACAACCTGCGACGAAATACGGAATAATCCAGAAATGATACGTCGAGCAATTGGTGACCTTTCTAAACGCGCAAGAAAATGCACAGAATTTGGGGGAGGACATTTTGAAAATTTACTTTAGTGTCAATTACGTTTTATTTTTAAACACATTTAGTTATTGTTTTGTTATTTATTGTTAATTGAATGGAAAATATTTTATTTATTTAGATTTTAGTTTGTTCTCTTCCAATTTTTATTAAGTATAAAATGTTGATGATTTTCTTGATCAAAGTAACTGGTTGCTTAGGCCTAAATGGTTTAAATTATCTGTCACTTTTATTCTTTGAACAAGCCTACTGTGATTGATTAAAAATTTTGTTATTTCATACCCGATTACTTATTAAGACCACAGTTTTTTACCAAAATGGACCTTTAAAACGTGCCGGAATTAGGATTCACCCAGACCACCTAGGCTCAATAGAATTTTTGCAAATTTTAGTTATAAAACTATTTATTTCACGTGCCTCTCATTTAATAGGGTTCTGTAATCCATTTTCTTGCACATTTAACAACGTATTTAAATAACCACGAAGGTGTAACAAAAAAATTAAATAGGCCATTTTGTTTGTTTTTTCTTGCTCTTTTCGAATATCGTATCGAAATTTCAAAAAAATATATACAGGGTGATGTTTTATTGATGCAAAGAAGAAACATAAATTATAGTGAGTCCGGACCTGGATATATTTTTTTTTATACATGTACCCCTTGGGGCTCGTTTGTACATTAGCCGTACCAAATATGAATCCGTTATTTCATTTCCTGTCAAAGTTATGACAAAAAACAGGTTTAGCCAAAAATTATTTAACACCCTGTAATTTCGTAGTGAAGGCCCAATGAGACATTTCTATGGGAGGTTCCGGTTACCACTGATGTTCTCTACCTCCTATTAAGCTATGTCCCTCTCATGATGCAACACCCTGTATATAGTCTTCAGCAAAACTAACTACCAAATATTATTTTTCTTCTTGAAAAGTTTTGCAGATACAGCGCTACAGACGCTCAAATATTCTAATTTTGAATCATAATAGAAGTGAACATTTTGAAATCCAATCATACAATTCTTTATTATATAATAATTTTCTTCCAAAAGCAGGAACGTTAAACCAAGAAATATATCTGTAAGTTCTAGGAGATCCAAAGCGGAATCCATTGAAAGTCGTAACATTAGTGCACTAGGCCACTGCTCATGAAGACCCAAGAAGGCCCAAATAATTTAAATGAAACTTGTCTTGAATGAGTCATGTAGAAATAATAATAATAATAATATTAATTGGTCCAGTAGATTATTACAGAGTAATATACATAGAAAAATAAAATATACATATACGTAAAATCAAGTTGCAACATAAATATTTTAAAAATAATGTACAATTAATAAATAAATAAAATGTATATATACACACATGTAATTATAAATATATTTTCACACGTATGCATACGATGTATTGTGCATACAAATGAATTCTTCTCGTGAGATTAATCATAACCGAGGAACAAAACGTTAAAGTAAATGCTCCACAAATATCATACAATCAGAAATAGGACTATGTGTCAAGTTACAACAAATGTTTACACTTATTTGCGTATTTTTATGGGATTCGCCCTGTAAGAGCGAAACCTTGAAGTGCGATGAGCTAAACATGCAATAAATAATATATAATTATTACCAGCCGGCACGTTAAATTAATATTATTCGGAAAACACAACAAAAACAATGATGGCCTGTTGACAACAAAACATCGTTAGCAAGTGCTCTGTAATTATCAGAATTCAGCTGTTATCAAGTTCCTAACAACTTGTAATAAATGAAAGGCTCGTGTGAAATATGTTTGTAGGTAAGAAGTAAATTTAATTTACAATATAAGTATTGGAGCAGCATACCATCAATATCGTCTAACTAATACATTATTTATTTTAAAGAATCGCCAAAATTATAATTTTTGATTTAAAATCTGTATTATTAGACAATTTGAAAATTTCCTATTTAAGTAATTCTGTAATTGGCTTGAGAAAGCTGTATACTTGTCATAAATAAATAAATAAAATATTTGTGAATATGTAATTTCATTACATTCCGGCCCTACTTTGAGAGCAAATAAGATTAAGTTGAACATCGTTGTAACGCGATTTAACTTGAAAATTCAATTAGATAATAATTACTTATTGTACTAGTATGTAATTATGCACATTAGTCACGCAAGAAAAAATTACTTCCACATCCACGTCGTGGTAAATTAAGTCTTAAATAGGTTAGGTCATAAATAGATTAAGGCATAAATACTTTTAGGTATAAATTAGAATAAGCACGTCGGAAACTTTAGTAGTTTCCGACTTAATTTAACACCCTTAATTATGGGAATATTTGGAGTCTAGGTCCACTCCAAACATTCCCATTCCCATATAGTTTCATATCATCTGCCTATAAAAGATAATTGACACCTAATTCCTCTGCGAAAATATTAAAGAATTTTATGTAATAACTAGCTATATAATTGTAGAATTTAGCATAATATACTGACAGATAAATGAGTGCAGCTGGTTGCATACTTAATTGTTAAACTTCAAATTGACTGGAGTAAGTTCAAGAAATAAGTAGGATGATCCATAATCCTCCTAAACAGAGTAGCACAACTTACTAATTACTACATGTTAATTAGCTTAATTAAAAAATATTTAAATTGCTTTGTTTTTTATATTAATATAGTGTACGTTTACCTCTAACTAGATCGCTTGAATTATTTACAATATAAAATAACTACTTGTTAGTCATAGGGATGGCTTCAATGTCCAACAGGAAACTTACTTCGAGGCTGCAACACCTCCTATGGAGAGTGTTTCTTAAGTACACGTAAAAGTTCAAATAGGTGGCTACTTGGGCCATCTAAGAAAATAGTATGAACATACTTCTGTAAATGCTTCGTAAGAGAGTCATGCTGTGCCGACCATTTGATCGGCTTGTAGAAAGACCGAGAATCGTCAGAGATAAAAAGCTAAATTTCATTTATTCTTTTTAGATTAAAATTTATAAATATTTTTTCAGATTTTTTGTTTCACCAGTGACGGAGACCAGTCGTTCTGTTTTTCTTTTAACCTTTATATAACTGTAAAATTTTGTAACATCAGATTTTTGTATTTCACCAGTGACGGAGATATGTTTCTATTCCGCCATTTTTTTGTCTTTTGATAACTTTATCACAAAACCGTAATATATTTTATACCTGCACAGACTTCATTGAGAAAAACTTTTTATGGGTATTTTGTAGGCAACTTTCATACACTTTATGTGATATTTAATGTGAGAAACAACTAATTACTTCTTCATTAAGTATTCTATTGTTCGAATTTCCACTACGCTAATATGCTAATAAAACCAATCAATGACCTCATTTTGAAATTATAATAATGCAGAACTGATAGCCTAAAGATGTCAGGTAAGACTGAAAATACTTATACAGGGTTGGGTAAAAGTATGGAATAATCGTTATAAATCTGCCTGTAGAAGTTTTCGGAAAAAATGCTTGAAGCAGCGGGTTTTAAGATGTGACGTCATCGATTTTTTTTTAATGGCAACCTATATTTTTTTCCCACATTTTGGTGCAGTTTTTTATTCTCTTCTCGGCAATAAAGAATTTTGTATAGGACGTCATATCTCAAAAACCGCTGACGCAAAAATAAATAAGAGAACCAAAATATGCGCAAAAATAAAAATCGCTACACGCCTTCAAGTATTTTTTTCAGGAAACTTCTACAGGCAGATTTATAGCGAGCATTCCATACTTTTGCCCAACCCTGTATAAATTTATTTATTCTTTGTCTCAGAAAACTCATTAAATAAGAGAAAATATT
Organism: Stenurella melanura; assembly: GCA_963583905.1. Lineage (NCBI taxonomy): Eukaryota > Metazoa > Arthropoda > Insecta > Coleoptera > Cerambycidae > Stenurella > Stenurella melanura. Next base: position 7,058,195 of record OY757312.1, read on the forward strand.
TTGCTTTCGGAAATAAATTACACTTTAGCTTTTGATTATTTTGGAAATATATTAATACGGTGTCTGCAGTGAGTAATTAAAAATTAACTCTTCGCAACCTAAAGCTGCCAACGGAATTTAATAAGTAAAAACCTAACAACGTTTCAACGTAATATTTTTATGCCTTGATATTATTTCTCGTCTCTCGCTTTGCGTTAAATGTGGTTTTAAGGGATTAAACGGCAATTAGTTAAATATTATGAAATTAGTTGGATATATCTAAATTTATGCTGCTCCAACATGTACAATTATACAAGTTAATACAATATTACTTAATTTTAAAAAAAGCTTAAAGATAAAGTCTGCTATAAAATATTTTCTTAACCGCTTCTCAAGTCACCGAGGTAATTCCTTGAAAATCTAGGCAAAAAGAAACAAAGCCCTACAGTTTATAATGGAATCCGAACCACTTAATACATAAAAGTAATAGTTAAGTAATTGTATAATTCATACAATTATATTATTACCTAACAGACACCACAATTAAGTACTAAATAATAAAAAATTAGTCTTATGGGATTGCAGATTTGAAATCTATAACAATATACTGTCTGTAGAGAGGTTGGGCATGTCTAATCTTCTCAGAGAGCTAGCTCTTAAAGCTCTCAACCCTATCGCTACTGTTCTAAAATCGAGAGAGAAAAATGTATTTTTAGTGAAAAAAAAGTATTGAATATTGACATTAGAAAAACAATATCGAATCATTTCCCCCCCTAGTTTCTAGTGAGGAATTCCGAAGGGAATAGAATAAAAGAGCAGTAGGAGAAAACTGTACGTCTCAGTAAAAATCTCACTTTATTTAAGTTTAAAATATATTTATAATATCAGCATACATAAAATTTAAAATCTAACACAAAAATTGTACAATATAAAAATACAAAACAACGCTTAATGACAGATGAAGAGGAATGTCTAAATATTTGCCAATTTCTAAAATCTTATAACTTATTTATTTTTTGTTTGCTTGTAATCGTTATAAAACATATTCTTTATAGGATTTGATAAAAAGCAGAAACTTATGAATTGAAAGTATACATTTTAAAAACTTGTATCAGATTTCTACCTGCATTTATGTACATTGTTACGACTATATTAAATCAACTGCTTAGGGTGTCAACGCCATTACAGTAATTATGAGTTATTATAAACCATACCAGTTACTTAAAATCTAATACATCGGCTATTTTAACTGTAGGTACATTATCAAGTTGCTATTAGATGGAACTGCTTTATTCAGCACTCTGTATGCATATGTCGCAATTTTATTTAACAGAGAACTTACAGTCCCTGTATAACAGTTTATTTTAAAATCTGAAATATATACATATCTCATATTACAGTAAAATGCCAGCTTCGACTCTACATTCGGAGTTATAAGTTAGAATTCCACAGATCTAGAGTTTATCATCTCATCTACATGTATTAATATAGATTGATTATATCATCGAAGTACTCCATCTTCATAATCATAATATGTAATACAGGTAATAATATGGTGATAAAGAAATATTTCATAGAGATAATTAAATTTTATACTAATTATACTAGTTAACGATAATGAATCACCTTTAAATTGACGCTAATGTTTGCCTCCAGCTATATTGAATATTGCCATGAGAATTCTGACTATATACATGTATCCAAAATTATCTTGCCTGTAATATCTCTATTAGTTACGAACTATTTCTACTGACTATATTGTAAAATGTTTCGTTACGAAGTAAAATCGGTATATTTAAAGAACAACAATAGGTCTGAAACGAAGTGCGACCTATTTTTTAGTAGGGATAACACTTTACACTAAATTTCAACTTGATCTGCTGAAATAATTAGCACTCCACTCATCAGACATTTTTATACGGAAATAACATAGGAGTGAAACGTTTTTATTTAAATGCTTAGTTAATAACGAAGAGATTTTGAGTTTTTAAATTCTAAATTGTCATGAGCCCTATTTTTTAAATTAAAACATATTCTTTTTTGCATTTTGCAAACAGCAGAAAAATAACTATCTATGAAATCTAAAAGAAAAACATTGTGTAAAAATATTAATGAAATCTTTGCATTCTTTCGATAACCTGAATTCTGGTTATAATAGCAAATTAAAATCCTAAAATGAATTTGTATAATTTCCTATTTGAAAATTCTCATTCAACAACTAGCATCCACACAGTCCCCTACAGCCATGCAGATTAAACTAGTATCTACATAACCCCCTCCTGCCATGAAGATTCAGTAAAAAGTGAGAACAAAGGCCTAAAATGAATTTATTTACCTCCCTCGTCTTAAGAAATTTTCATTCCAATGGATTACATTTTCATGAAATCTATCATTCTGTTTTTGGAAACGCTTAGCCTTTGAAACGTTTTTTGCCCTTATTCTGGATCCCATCAGAAAGGCACAAAGCCACTCATAAAGATGTTCCATGCAAAACCAAGACAATTTCTATAAACAAGTATGAAATAATTATATTTGACATTGACTGATAAAAACTGATCTTCACCTTTCTATTAGCTAACTAGTATTGGAGCCTATATACTTTATGCATCTTTAAAAGTGAATTACCCAATACATACGAATCGCATAATACCTTTTTTTAAAACACTCTTCACATTAATAGAACAGTTTTATATACAGGCTCATATACAATATTTATTTTTGTATGTAAATAAACCACTAAAACAATTACTTCAATTTAAGTCTCAAAATATGGAACAAATGAATGAATATGGATATAATAATATTTTCATTGTAACAATAATAAACGCGAATATGTTGAAGAGAAACTATAGTACAATAATAATTTCATCAAAATATGACTTAAGGTAGTTAACTCACGTTATTTAAAAAAGTCATGAAACTTTCTGCTAATTTAATTCACATATCAATAAACATTCTGCTAAAATTTGAACTCCATTTACCATTCCGTTTCCGAGATTCATTCGCTCAAAATTCGCAGTTTTTATCGAAGTTTAACATTGTGCTTATGGACGCCATGCGAAATAAATTGATGTCGTGACACTATTTTCCATCTTATGACTGATCCTTACTTAAAAAATATTTCAAAAATGAGGAAAATTTAAATTAATTCCTGACGAACCACGTGTATAAATATCGAGACGTTTCACCGTAGAATAATGTAATGGCAGCTACCCGAAAATTATTGAAATTATTGAATAGAGGACATGATTAGTAGACGTGGCAACGTCGCACTGTTTTTAATGCTTGTCGCAGATATTTCAAAATATAGTGCTTTTATTTAAATGCAGTATCATATAAGAAAGTAGAAGATATACAAATTTTCATTCCGGTTTTATTTATTGTAAGTATAATAACATATTTTTCCATTGATTTATTAAAAGAGAATAAAATATATTGACATCTTTCCCAACTCTCTCTCTCTCTCTGTGTCACTCGCGTCTCAAGTTTATCGATTCGCTAACAGATGTCGCACCTGTCGCGATATAACTACCTTAATAAAATTGCATTATTAATGAACATGTTCTACGCTGTTGACATTCTGATAGTTACTGTGGCTTTTATCTGACTCTTAATATTATTTATATTACTCATATCATTTCTGAGGGGCTTCTATGTTAGTTTGGCAACTGACAAATCTTTCAGCCAAATAAGTATTGTTTTATATTTTTCATTTCAACCAATATACTTTATCTCTACAGCTCCATATATATTTTGTTAGGTACTTTATTTTATGTGCAACTAGTTTTTAAGTCCTTAATGACTGCACCACACATATTTTATTTTTAGCTTAGTATTTTATTTCTGTAAAATATCGATTGCTTTTTATGTAAGGGATAATAAGATTACATATATATAGTGAGCGTACAGTCTTCTCGTATTTTGCGCCGAGGATGTTTAAGTTTCTTATTAACACAAAAGTATTTTTGTTTTCGTGATTTGTTGTTGTTTTCTTTAATGTTTTATAAAATAGACATCTTGTATGTCTAATGGTAACAATTATCTTGACGTATCTGAATTATCTGTTAATGCATATTACAATAATAAATCAGAAACGCAATACAACCAGTATATCATCTTTAATTTTGTTACAGGCTACCAACAATGATGTGCACTTCATCCATAAACAATAAAGTAAGTAGACATTTCTCTTACTTTTTGTAAGTTTTAAAGATAAGCTCTATGTCCCTGTACAGAAGTTGTAAAATTAATTTAATTTTGAATTTAATTGCATTAGATTTGCTTTTAAAATACTTTGTTATTTTGTAATAATTATTACCATGAATTGCCGAAATATACCGGGTGAGTCACGAATTGCGCTCGCCCCGATATTTCCTAAAATATTTGGAATAGAAAATTGAAATTTGGAGGCCTTGTTACACGACTAAAATGCCATCTTTTCAATCAAAAATCAAGTTTGGTGCACATCCGGTTTGACCGGAAATGCCCACAAATTTCGATTTTTAAATGGAACACCCTATATATTTTTACATTTTTGGAATCTAGAGGAAATTTTGAATACAATACATCCATTTTGGTCACTTTTTGATAAACATTAAAAATTTTATTAAAAAATCTATTTCTGAATCCAGGGTGCTGTGGTGCCCAAAATATATTTTAGTTTGTGTGCTACGTTACTATAAAAATAAAAAGAGCAATATGATTGCATTACTTAATTCTCTAGAGACGTTTAAAATTTTTAAATGTGATTTTTACCCACTAACTCGTTTTTTTTTAATGGAAATTTAATCGTTCACCAACATTTTTAAATACCTCATTTTCATACGAACCTAATGATACCAAAATTTTGAAAATCCGCTCAGAAATATTTGAGATTTCAGCCAAAATACAATGCAACCAAGCTTTGAGAAACATGCGGCTAATAGCTAATAGATTAGTGGGCTTTGGAAACTAAAATGGCACATTTCTGTGTAAATCTGGTAACCTAATAACATTGGAAAAATCATAGTAGCCATTGAATGTAATAAAACAATATCAGCTGTCAGACAGATACAAAATTAAGCGTTGCGGAAATCTCTTTGAGTAAAAATTAAAGAAAATGAATCATTTGAGTAGAAATGAAAAGGTCGATATGTTACTGATATATGGAGAGCGTCTCAAAAATTCAACTGCAGCTGCAGAACTGTATCAGCAACGATATCCCAACAGACGTCGTCCAAGCAGACACTTGTTTGCCAGAGTGGAACAAGAATTAAGAAACGAACCCAATCAACAAGATGACCATCAAACATTTATTGTAAGTGAGGACAAAGAAATTGATGTATTAGGATTTGTGATGGTACACCCAACAACATCAACAAGGGAATTGTCAATGGAATGCGACATTAGTCAGTCTTCGGTTTGCAGAATTTTAAAGAAACATAAGTTTCGGTCTTATAAATACCAAATACACCAACATCTTTATGGAGATCATAACGACAGGAGGCTAGTATATTGCAACTGGTTCTCAGCGCTCCATGCCCCCTAACCCGCCGACATACATACACATTATTACAAAAAATTTTAATACTTATTTATTTATTTATTTTAATTTAGGACAACTTTTAATTTATTAAAACAGGTTTTTTATTTTTATTTTCCCTGTATATATATAGAATTTTTTTTTAACATTATAAAACATAAAAATTATTTATTTCCATTTTCTTAGGAAAAATTTAATAACACAAATAGGCATAGATTTTTAAAAAATGTCTGGTCGCTGCGATTTCCTTATAAGAACTTGCTGCAGGTCATTAGCCTACCATCAGGCGCGTGTTGTATTTGTTTTGATTTATATAAATTAAATACAGTACGAATGAAAAAATCGAATACTTTCATATACCTAGTTTTAAGTTCAAATGTACATAGCTAAATAAAATAAAAAGAATTTAAAGGTAAAGGTTCTTAAATGCAGTACAACAAAACCCAGGTTTTCCTTTTCATATTTTATATTCAGATGAAAGTAGATTTACGAACCAAGGTATGTTTAACAGAAATAATACTAGGTACTGGGCTCAAGAAAATCCGAGGTTGGTAGGGCGGGGGAATATTCAGGAAAGATTTGGGTTTAACTGTTGGCTTGGAGTACTTGGAGATCGAATAATTGGACCCATATTTTTTGATGGAACACTTACTGGCGAACGATATTTATTCCTTTTACAAAACCAGACAGCAGAATTTCTTGACTTATTTCCTCTTGCCTATTTACAAAATCTATTTTTCCAACAAGGTGGTGCTCCCCCACATAATTCCAGAAGAGTGATGGAATATTTAAACAACTTGCATGGTGAACGCCTTATCGCAAATCAAGGTCATATCAGGTGGCCTCCTAGGTCACCTGACTTAACACCCCTCGACTATTATTTATGGGGCACTCTCATAAATAAAGTTTATAAAACTTCTTCAAATACCCGTGAAGAGCTGCAAAATAAAGTTGTACGGGCTCTTAATGAAATAACGCCGGCTGAATTGCGTAGAGCCATTCAAGCAACTATACGCAGAGCCGAATTGTGTATAGAAAAAAATGGTGGACATTTTGAACAATATCTATAAATGTCAATTTATGGTTTAATTATATTAATTATTTTAAAGATACCTACTGTTACCTAGTTTAAGTTTAATTGTTCAAACGGAATTGATTTTTATTTATTTATAGGCCCGATATTTATGTTCATTTAAATAAAACTCTGAAAACCGAACTGATGTCGCATTCTATTGCAAATGTCCTTGTGGATGTAATTGTGCTTACCTCCACATACCTATGCTAAACTTAATTGTAACGTTCTTTGCGCTCACAATTATTAAATGTTTGTTAGCTCAAGATTGCCTATAACTACACGAGTCTGTCTCAGAGCTGATATTGTTTTATTACATTCAATGGCTACTATGATTTTTCCAATGTTATTAGGTTACCAGATTTACACAGAAATGTGCCATTTTAGTTTCCAAAGCCCACTAATCTATTATCTATTAGCCGCATGTTTCTAAAAGCTTGATTGCATTGTATTTTGGCTGAAATCTCAAATATTTCTGAGCGGATTTTCAAAATTTTGGTATCATTAGATTCGTATGAAAATGAGGTATTTAAAAATGTTGGTGAACGATTAAATTCCCATTTAAAAAAACCGAGTTAGTGGGTAAAAATCACATTTAAAAATTTTAAACGCGTCTAGAGAATTAAGTAATGCAATCATATTGCTCTTTTTATTTTTATAGTAACGTAGCACACAAACTAAAATATATTTTGGGCACCACCACTCTGGATTCAGAAATAGATTTTTTAATAAAATTTTTAATGTTTATCAAAAAGTGACCAAAATGGATGTATTATATTTAAAATTTCCTCTAGATTCCAAAAATGTAAAAATATATAGGGTGTTCCATTTAAAAATCGAAAGTTGTGGGCATTTCCGGTCAAACCGGATGTGCACCAAACTTGATTTTTTATTGAAAAGATGGCATTTTAGTCGTGTAATAAGGCCTCCAAATTTCAATTTTCTATTCCAAATATTTTAGGAAATATCGGGGCGAGCGCAATTCGTGACTCACCCGGTATAGTAATATGTGATGATAAATATGGTTCAAATTCATGAACAATTTCACTCATCAAAAAGTTGATCAATAGTTTCTTCTCTTGATCGAAATGAAATTAAGACTTCATTTTAGAATCTGAAGATATCTATTTTACTAAACATTGATCGGATTATCAAACAAGTTGTGATATAATTAGCATTATTAGAGTATGAAGATTATATCATGAAATACCTGTAGCTGTCCCTTAAGGAAAACACAGTTTTTTTTCAAAGTTGCAACAAAATATATTTGTTTGATAATGGCCTCTTGAATATTACCTTGAATATTACCATTTCAACTCATTATATGATAGATTAATGTTGCTTAGGAAAAATATGTTTTTTAAACTGGTAACTTGTAGACATTAAAAATTGAGCAAGAGAAAATTCACACAAAGAGCAACATCTACAAAAAAAATGAGACTATAGGATCGCATCAATCTAGTGCCGCCATGGTAGAGTTCAAGAAATACGTGAATATTGACAACAGCTTGAACTGACTGAGCATAACAGTTATTTGTACTGAAAACAATGGATTATAATCTCTGATACCTACTAATTAGCGATACCGGGGTATTTATTTTATCTCAATGGAATATTCCTAAGAGGTTTGAATTCTACCTGAGTTATTTGCAGCTTGTTAAATGTTGGTAAACTTCCTATCTAGGCCTGTATTGGAACACAACAGTTGTATATATTTCCTTAATCACTAAAATGCAGTGCTTTCTGTTATAATGCGAAGAGAATGACTTGTCTCGACGTACTTTATGCTCGCTGTATATTGCATTATTAATGACAACTTCTAACTAAGAGATAAAAACGGCATTGCAGTATCGTTCGTTTCAAATGCAGTGAATGAATTGCAGCATAAATTTTAGTGAATTTAAGTGGTGAATGAACGGAACAAGTGTTTCATAAATAGTATACTATACAGGATGAGTCCCTACTGCGCGGAGAGCCAGTATCCTCTCAACCGCCTGAAATTGAAATTTAGTAAATGTCCCAAATAAAAATCGTAGCATATTTTGCAATTATTTTTAAATCTACAGAGACTTTCACATAACGATAACAAGCTGTATTTTTAGACAGAACACCCAACATGTTTTTATGTTTTTATATTTGACGACTGATTTTATGTTCAGACATACAGAGTGTAGTGAGAACTGCTGGCATATCGGGGTAGGCTGGATTATCGTCCCGTCTTGTGATATTCTAATTTATCTCGCTACTTGGCTAAGAACGTACATACGACCTACCGGTTTGTTGTTTTTGTATATTACTTTCGTTCTTTTTAAATTTTAGGCCCCATCTGATTTATTTTATTCACTTCATGTTCATGTACTTGGTTACGTACAGACACTACTTACTTATGTGTCCTTTTTGTGTTGCTGTTAGGATTTTGGACCAAGTAATTTTTTGATTGACAACATTAGTTTATAGTTTAGTGTGTTAATTTACCAAATGTGTTGAATGGGGTGCATATGTTCTTCGTTTCACATGCCGAAATGAGTATTGATTGAGATGGGAGGTCATTGCGAAGAATTTTTGTGACAAATTCAAAATAATTGTTCTGTTATTGGGCAATAAAGGTATTATTGTGATTATTATTCTTATTCGCTGTTTTTTTCTGATGTTTATTATTGTTAACATTGATTTCCAAAGACTCGATTCTTGGTTTTCAATACCTCACTGGAAAAAATTATGCTCTCAATTCGTTAAAAAAATCAGGCTTCTAACTAAAAATACACATAACTATTTTCTGTTTTCGTATCTAGCACGTCTAACTATTCGTTTTCCAATTTCATGAAGCTTTTAACACAGAACACTTATTTGGTGCTATAAATGTTAATAAGTCACATATAAATTTTACAATTAAAAGCTCCTATAATTTTGTTCCAAATTAAAAAACACACATGTAAACAAATCCTCTGTTTAAACCCCTGATCTCACGGCTATCCTGTACTTGCACTGTGCAGAAAGAGAACGAATTTTTACATTTTCAAAATTGGTACAAAAAGTTCGGTCCCATCAAAGTTCCGCGCTTCTTGCTTTGAGACCGCGCGACGGCGAGGACACAAGTCGGTAGGTAACCTTTACATTTTTTTATGACTTCAATTTGATTCGGAACTATACGTTCACTGCTCCAAAAAATCACAGGTTCTCAAATGTTTCCCACCTTAACAGTCATATGTTCGACCTAGGTCAGTGTTCTTCAAAGGGCCCCTAGAGGGAAAAGTCATATAGGTTCTTTGTTTATCTCGCCGATCCCCATTACCAGTCTTTTTAATGACATGAAACTAATTACACCCTGTATATAATTTCTGGACTTATATTGGGGCGTTTCCACGTTGTTCCACTTTTTATGACAAAAGATGCGTTTGCAGCGGTCATGAAAAAATTTGCAATAAACGTATTTTCATAAATATTACCATCTTTTCGCCTGGAATATGAGTCAAGGCCATGTACTAATTTTCAAACATTTCAAAGCCGAAATTAATTCTACAGGATGTTGTCCACGATGATCCAAACATTTTAATTTTAAAACTATCATAATTCAGCTTTTTCAAATGGAATAGCCTGTATGTTTTTACTTAAAACGTTTCAAGAATAAGTTACTTACATGCTTATACGCCATAGTGGCTAGTTTTTCCAATTTTTGAAATATTCAAGTCGAAAGAGGAATTGATTGCTGAAGTATTTTAAGTAAGAACGTACAAGGTGTCCCCATTTAAACAAAAAATAGAATTATGACTTTTAAATGGAAATATTTGAATCATAGAATTAGGTTCGACTTTGGAAAACCTGGAAAATTTACATGGCCTGATAGTAGTAACGCTCACGTTTTGAAATACACTATAGGTTAATTTGCAAATTTCAATTACCTGTGCCAATACGATAAAGCGCGCCATCATTCTGTCTATTATTTAAATTTAAATTATGCGCGTTTATATCTTATCGGATAATCATGACAAATGCTTGACCAATAGATTAGTAGCTTGTACGACCAGTTTAGCCAACAGTAAATTGAGATACGCCAACTCGGGAGGGGGGAGACGCTGAAAAAATGGCGTAGAGGCAGTTGGCCGTGTAGGGCCGTACGAATTAAAACCGCCATATATTTGTAAATATCTGTATATAGTGATTAATAACTGCGAATAGAATCAGTAAATAAGAAAACTAAGCTAATAAGAGTTTTGAAACATGGGATTTGTGACATATGGTACAGGCCAAGATCTCAATATTTTTATAACAAAATAAGATTGAGATATCGAGTATGTATGGTACACGTATAAATTATAAAGAGACATGGAACTAGATGATATTTTGAACTTATTCCCTCGAAGGGTTGAGGGATAAATAAGTAAAGCAAGCTAGTAACAGAAACTTGGAACTTGGTGTATATACCAGAAGATAAGGTATTAAATATTTTTATGACATGGGATACCCGCACCACCATTCTCACTTCATTATTAAAGGTGTCAACAAAATGAAATTAAGATATTGGCGTGAAATTGGTACACGTATGCATTGTAACGGGATCTGGAACTAGATTATGTTTTGACCTTATTCCGTTAAAGTGTTGGGGGTAAATAAGGGTAAATAAGTAAAGAAAGCAAGTAAGACTTCAGAAATTTGGAAGTATATACACCATACTGGAAGTCAAGGTAAACAGAAAATGCGAGAAAATCTTCATCGAAGAGTAAAATCTTGTTTATACAAATATTTTTGCGGCAGCTGACCTTTCGTCACTTACGATGGACCAATCGACATAAAAAAATTACCAAAATTGTAAAAAGCGTGGTGAGTTATAAATATTTTATATTAGTAATATTAAGTATACAGATTATATCAAAATGAATTTGAAACTAATTAATTAAGAATTTATAATTTTAGTTGTTTCATTAAAATGGCACTAAAAGTACAGGGAATGTTTTGAAGTAGCTGAAAGAACAATGACAAACATATCTTGTGGCTGTTGTGAATATCGACCTCTGACTGGCTGCGAGCCAGATGTTCCGCAATAATACATTTAAAATCATGCAGTTAAGATTACCTTGATGTGGTTGAGAAGCCCCTTCTTTATAGAAGTTGTTAGATGCGCTGTAGAACACACTATAATTTTTAATCAATTTGAAAAAATGTTGTAGGGGAGATTTCCAACTTATATAATTGTTGTCTTAAAATATTTGTTACATACATAATGCATAGAGAATTGATAATCTCGTATTAAAGTGGTTGATAAAATAAAATTGAGATATTCACTTTGGTATTTGGTAAACGTATAAATTTTGCTGACATCTCATTGAGATGATTCGGTTGAAGGGGGATTAACCAAGCTAATAGAAACTTCACTTTTAATCGAGGAAATATAGCATAAAAATAGCCTTCACTATCGGTTTTTTTTACAGTAAGACAGATCAAGATGCGGTTTTTTGCATCGGCTTCCTGAACTCATCTAGAAAGTTTGTGACTACTGTTGCTCATGTATTTTTGGGAAATTGTATCGGTGCATTGAAAAATGTATTCTTTTCAGGTGATTGATAAAAAAAACTTTATCAAATAATAACAAAATCAGAAAAATTTCACTCCACGGATGTTTTTGTGGTCACCGATCCTAAATATGATGTTCAAATTAACCTCCCGGGAACCTGGAGGTCAGAACAGGTAGTGTCAACGTCATCACCAGGAGTTCCCGGGCAATTCATTGGAAATGAGTCGAAACTGATTACCCGGGAGTTTTTCGGAACCTGCCATCGGCGACCTGCTCCAGAGTACCTGGTGCAGACGACCTGAGTATCAACGTAGTCTCCGGAATTTCAATGAAATTGTGTCGTCACACTATTTTCCATTATTTCAATATATCAAAGTAATTCACAGCAGGTGCACTGACCCGTCATCTGAAAAAGGTCTATTTGCAAGTACAAAATTGGTTTTATGGAGAGGAGCAAGACTTGGTTTCAACAAATTGGGGATGGAAAGTCGAAAATAATACGCTTATCTCCATAAGAATGACGCAATCGCCTCGTCCACCAAATATTATGAAGTTAATATTCTGTGGATGCAAAACAGATTATGCCAGCACCTCAAATATGTCGTTAACATTCTATGACCGATTATTTCCACATACTAAAGTGCAAATACAGTCAAGATATTTTCCTTTAAAGAGACTTGAATGGTTAATCTGGATGTGGAAGTAGTGATTCCTTAGGCAGCCATTTATTAAATGTTTTGAAATCCGCTAAAAGTAAAAGAAAAACTCTGTTTTAACACAACATTTCCTGGATAATTACACGGTTGTCATTTCAAATTTTATAGGTTTGTTTTACAAATCCTCAGTACTTAGTTTTAAAATAATTATAATTTGTTGTCTAGAATTTTCAATGGAAGGGCTGAACCATAAAGAACACAAATACTTATTTGAAATCTGAGTTTTCTTCTTGCTCTGCATATTTCTATAGACATACGAATTGATATGCAGTAAGACGACCATGACAGACTACATTTAACAGAACACAAAGAGAACCTAACAACATTATTCTTAGCAAAATGAAATATTAAACCTTTTAACTTCTCTCTTGACTTCCCTTTCGAGAGCTCTACTAGTGCCTCGAGCGCATATCTCCTTTATATGCTAAATAAATATTATTTTTTGCTATAACCAGTTTATGTTAGGTCTTATATTTCTTGCGTCCTATATTAACCCTTATCTTTTCATAGCCTGGCTTTATTAAAAATATATGTAGATGTTCTGGTCTTTGTACAAAGTTGGAAGGAATAGGTATGATTTAAGCCGACTTCAGAAATCCTGCAGGAGGCTGGAATGTTCGGTGTAAGCCTCTGGAGACGTAGCTTTCATACAGAACAAAATTCAACGACTACCAACACTGGGTGCGCGTTTCGCTAACAACCTTAGCATCATCGGGGATGATGGAAACTGGAGTTCAACTAAGACTATGCCCATATTAATACTAAAATATTGTCACAGTGTTCGAGTTCAAACAATTCTGCCATTCCTATCTAAAACTCTGTCACGGTTCAACGAACCGTAACCTAAATGACAAATATTAGTCCAGGCAATCAAGCAGGAAAATAGGCCTAAACCCCAACATAACACTCCGGCCCACCTGATATTTATGTGAGATGGTACAAAATGTTCCTAAATATATACAGAACAAAGTCAAGGTAATGGAAACTGGTGGTTTTTCTATCTCCGGTCGTAAACTGGGACAAAAGTTCGCTATTTGCGGTCACCAACATTTTTTTTAAGTTGAAAAGGAACCATTATAAGGTACATATTTTTCAATTCATAATAAGTGCCCATAAATAATCGTAAATACTAGAAGAAAAAAACTTTAAATGTACGTTTCTTTTTTTAAACGCTTTTATCTCGAGAACAGTGTTGTTAGGTAAAAAATGTCGAGTCATAAAATGGTTCGAATTGTCAAAGGTATAGAGTCCACATGTTTCAGTTCATAATAGGCGCCCATAATACCAGTTTCTTGAAAAAAAGCCTAAATACACATTTTTTTTAACGCTTGTATCTCGAGAAGAGTAAGGCTAGATGAACAATGTCAAGAGTCAAAAAATGCTTAGAATCATCTGAAATTTAAAGTGCATTATGTTTTAGTTCATAGTAAGCGCCCAAAATACTAGTATCTTTTGTGAAAAAAAATGCCTAAATACAAACAATCAAACGTTTTTTTAAACGCTTATATCTCGAGAAGAGTGAGGTTAGGTAAAAAATGTCGAGAGTTAAAAAATGCTTAGAATTGTCCAAAATCTAACAGTTTGTTGGTGACGGGAAATAGCAAGCTCCTGTCCCAGTTTACAACCGGAAATCGAAAAAGCACCAGTGTCCATGACCCTGACTTTGTTCTATACATTTTTAGGAACATTTTGCACCATCTCACATAAAAATCAGGTGGAGCGGAGTCTCATGATGGGGTTAATTTCTTCATTTCCTCGATTATAAGCCAGGCCCTTTAAGATCGGTCTTTTGACAATATTCGTACTATTTTTATGTTTTTCTGACATCAGATATAAGATAGCTTCGTTATGGTATTTCTCCAATTATGGATTGATATACCTTATGGAGGATACTGTTAGAGAATATCCACATTTGTTTACGACAGAGAAGAGATGAAGAGGATTAAAACTTCTTACCGCTTTGATTGAATAATTTTAATATGCCTAAGTTTTAAATACGCATCATCATTTATCAATTATGTTTTGTTTCCTGCATACATATAATTATCACAATATATATTTCTATATTTTTTATTTCCTATTTGCATAAGAAAATACAGCATAACTTATAAGAATAGACGGAAAATTTGATTTATTTAGGTCACGCAAACAAAATAAGCGACAAACACGTCATTAACACCAAAACTTAACCTTCGTATCCTACAAAATATCATTGCGACAAATTGGCCTAGGTATATTTAAAATTTAGGTCAGGTAACTCTAATAAATTATAAATTAAAATTTTAGCGTTATGTGTTGTTTTACTGTAAAGATCGTGTAAGAGTTATGGAATGTCTGCGAAAATCCAACTTTAGCAGGACAGTATGTAAAACAGGAATATTCAGTTTGTATTTATTCTTAGAGGAGTAGATATAATAAATAAATACCAACAGATCTATGAAATGATTAACCCTCTCCAAGTACCAATAATCAAAACCACGCACAAAAAAAGTGTCATCATATTCTATTGAACAGAGCAACAAATGATGCTGTTGTATTTTGAAGCATTAAATACGAATTCGTAGTCCAGTTCGCTCCATGTCATCAAAATTTATCGTCAATTTAAAAAGATAGATAAAAAATCGACTAATGTGTGGTATCAGTAAGAATAAGTGAAATAGTTACCTGAAAGCAGGAGCGGTATCTTCTAGACACGTATTCGAACCGGAGGCCAGAATTCCGGATGATCAACAGAGCTTGTGATTCGCACATGAATATTCTATGCCTTTCTATGATAAGGAATTATTTTATCCTCCAATAACCGACGCAATATCGTATCTCTCCCCTTCACTGGTGGTCTCTTTTTAGCATCCAGCAAAAAGTCAACCATCACATTCAACCCTTCACCATATTTGATATCGATGCTCCATGACGTCATGTTTAAATAGATTAACTAAGTACATAAATCAAAATATTTTTTAAAGTGTACACGTTTCTTCCTACTACCACCTCGTTTTTGAAAATTTTAGATATTTTTATACGAGAGCCGGGATATTTGGATGCCGAGACGCTAAGACAAAATTACTGCTAATTCAATATTTATCATTCGTATTATATTCTATTCTATAATATAATTCTTGCGATATGTATTTCCATCTTTTAGACCTCTTCAGGAGAACGTTTATTTATTTAAAACAAACATAATCATACTATGTTAGGCAATCGTGCTCTGCATTTGACAATTCCAGTACTGTAATAGTCTATGGAAATAAACACATTATTATTATTATTATTATAACTATTTTTATTTGCATTCGCACCCCCAAATAATATTTACTGTTATTTCATCATTTTGTCGAGGCATAGCTCCGGTAACAAATAAGGTATTTATATCTGTATTGACGAAACCAGAATTGTCTGTAATTTTTACAATTATTTGGACAATTTTAAGAACCATCAAAATCCAAACAAAAATATAAATTCGTTTTTTAAAGCAATTGCTTTTGACGTCATTAGCAGAAAAAATATTGTCGGAAATGTATTTTACAAAAAACTGTGTACTTTTTTATGCGTTAACATTGACGTACTATATGTATAAACGTGGTAATATGGACATTATAAAAACTCACTCCTGTAAATAAAGTGACTTAAAGTTATTACTTTGTTGGAATTATCGTTATTATTCTTAGCAGCACACGATCTAAAAATAGAGAGGTTAGTAGCGCTCAACTAAACTAATACTATTACGTAGGCTTTGAAAAGGAAGTATTTTATGGAACTAAATGTGAAGCAGTTCTGTCTCTAATGGCCTAAATACAGCCCAACTAGATCAGTGGATAGTCCAGGGTTTTAGAAATTCTACGGGGATCAAGCAAGCTAGAGTGGTAGATTTATTGCTGCTGGCATTATGACTGAAATAAAGCCCTTTTAAAAACATTGTTTCTTTATTGTCTCACAGTATGAAGTTATTCAGTCATTTTATGCCAATTTAACGGACATGTAAAGCGGAATAAATTTATTATAGGAAGCTGGAAATTGTTCTTAAAACTTTTGCCAAATTTGAAGTATTAGAATATTTAATCATTTTAAGAGTATGATGTACGTATAGTAGTATTACTGCAACAGATACCCATATCTATAGCTATTTTCTACAGAAGATTTAATAGTTTTTCTTAGTTTCCAGACATACAGAAGAATGAAATATTAGAAATGCTCGATATACAGTTATATTTTCCTGCAAAACATAAGAAAAATATATTTTTCATCATAAATAACGGTAAAGAAAGATCTCCTTTATTAAATTTATTTTTTTTATTTTTTTATTTATTCAATGCCCTTATTTATATTAACGTCCTGGCGGAGTTAGTCATCAACACAACAACCATCGCCTGCGATATTGCCGTCTACCGTAGCTGAGATTTGAACTCAGTAGGGATAACAGCGACTAGACATATTGTGCCACTTAACAGCGATCTAGTCCACTGCTATTGTCTCGGTAACGCATGAAAGACACCACTAAATATTCATACCCTGGTCAGGATTAGATCCCAGGACTCCTTGGTCGTAAGATAGACACCCTCGCCCTGTCCCACTTTTAATAATATAATAAATCTTTGATGTCCAGTTTCAGTATAGGTATTAGCGTGGTAAAAAAAAGAGTCCTCCGATCGTTTTCTTCCTTTACGAGGTTTTAAAATATCAAAGAAATAAATACGTCACCTAAATTTTCAGCCATTTTTATGCAGGGTTAGAGGTCGCCCAACCAGTTTTTACATTTTCACTATGGTTTCGTCCATCTGGCCCCTCGTGATGACATAAAAATATAAGAAGCTCAAAGAAGCTCAAAATCAATTCTAACGTTTGTTTTCCGTAGAACATGGTCTCGTTACTAGTTTTTATAAATATCGCTTTTACGTCGAGAAAAATCGACCAAAACCAAAAAACTGATGAAGTTTTGATTTTCTGCATCTTTCAAGTATGCCATACGTGGAGAAATAAAGATTGAAATACATTTGTTAACGGTTCCAACTGCCAACAATAATTTTTATTTCTATCTGTGATAGATATCTTTCTTTCAATTAAATTGATGATTAATAATAATGATAGAGAAGAAATAAATTATATTCCAACAAAGTTACGACAATGGGTAGAATTCTGCATTGCATAAAAAAACTAGATGTATAATTATTGCACATTCTATAGGATACTTTTCGCAGTTTTTTTTGTAAATAATATTACTTTTTAGACAATTTTAGTTTAATTACCCAACATTAATTTTTTTTATTTAAAAAATTAATAACATTTGTATTTATTGCACCAACACTAACTTACCATCCAAATTTAAATGCAATCGGACATTTCATTCCTAAGTTATCGTGCTTACAAGAACCGTGACGGATGGACAGATGGACAGACATTTTGAAAGTTCAGAATTCGATCACCAACATAGTGATATGAATTTTTTTTCTCTACGAGCAATATTGCCCGTTTTAGAAATGTGCTGATCGAATGCATTATACTCTTCGTTTTGTATTTGTGAAGAGTATAATAAAAGCAATCAAGGCGTTTTAATGTATTTGAAATGCTGCCCATTTTATGACCTTTGTAGTACTCCATACAAACTTTAAAACAACTTGAGGAAGTCTGTGATACTTGTTTACAGGGAACTCAGTGGAAAAAATTTGTTATAATGAGATACAACAGCTAGAAAGCTGAATGTGGGGAAATTTTGAAAACTAGCAAAAAGAATAACATCTCAAAAACCTTTAACTTTGTATAGAGGTCATTGGGACCAAGTATGTCCAAAGTTGCCTCATCCATCCACATTTTTCGTATGGCAAACCATCCGTCAAACTTCCATATATATATACATATAGTAGATAGCCATGACCTTATTCTGGATTTTAAATTAAGCAAAAGCAAAATCGTTGGTAACACCACTAGTGTACCACCTACAAGTGATTTTATTCAAGTTCTTTGCGTAAAACATTGGTTCATTGGTTTAATTTTTTCAAATGCGATTTTCTCGAAAATTTTTAATCCTAGAAACATTTTTAAGTAAAGAAATTGCCACCATCCTTTATTTTTAGCTAATACACTTGGTATCTAGTTCGAAGATCAAAAAATTTAATCGCTTTCCATATTTATCCCTGCCAATTCCCAAATGCTTTACAAAAGGCCTTACAAAAAAATACCATATTTTGTACACATATTAAAATTTGACCTTCATAAAACATTTTGATAAGAGAAATGTATTAATATCACGATAAAAATTTGAGACCGATTAATTGTTTTGTTCTTGAGTTAGTGGATTAGATGAAAAAAGTTGTTCTTTTATTTTAATTTTAATTATTATTACCTTTACCCGCTAGAGAACGAGGACGAAAGAAATGATCCGCAAAAACGGTATTAAACAATTACTTATAATAGTTAAACCATTCATTATTCAAGTGAGTACGGGATCTGCAGACTGTTTCCGTACAGACAGACAGTTGACGAAGACAGTTAATTTTCAAAAGCAACTTAATATAAGTTCAGGCTAATCTGAAAATGGTATCATATTTATAATGTCCCCTTTTCCAGGCGATGCTAACTCAGAATGAGAGTATATCAAAAACAACAACTACAAACATTTTGAAAAACATCTTGTGATTAATAAAGTATTTCAGTTGGTCTCGTCTTGATGTATAGCATGTCTGACAGCCATTTGCCATCTATTGAGACTACCTGTTAGGCACTTGGCCTATAGTAAATTATGTCTTTTCTTCAAGACGAATCACTTGTGCATTATGATGGGCCGTAGCTCAGTTATTCGTGTATTTAGTTTGTAATCAGCGTCTTTTTATTAAAAATTTGCTTATGCAGGTAGAAATTGAGAAGCTCCTCCTTTTTTAAATGTTTTAGTCTGCCAATAAGAAAGCTTTTTACTTTTTGAGTAGTATTTATAGATACACATGTAATAATGTTATGTATTGCTATGAAATCTGTACAGTACAGAGATTATATTCGAGAGGCAATACTTTCTGTTCCCGTACATAAACTTAATGCTATTGGGACACATGAATAACCGTGCCTAATAAATCGGTTATATATTTATATCTTCTGGTATTTTAAGGCCTTTGAGTTGGGATCTCGGGCTTTTTAAGAATTTATTTAACACCACTTCTGTTTTCCACATTCCCTCAGAGGTCAGAATTCAAAAGGCATGGAATGTTTTCCTAATGAATATTTACAGTCCATTCGTATTCTTGGAGACGTAGGAAAATGGGAGATGTTTTTAATAAACATATTTCACTCACAAAGGAATTCAATTTTGTCTCTGCTGAAGGTCTCCAAGTTATGCAATGAAAAAATAAATTTATGTCTTTATTAATGGTACGAAAATTTTTATATTGCTTTTAATTTGTTTAATTTATCAATTAAAAATGTTAGAACAGGCAATCGAATAGAAAAACTCGTTTGGTGAACTTGTAATTTTTGTGTATTTTTAAATTTTTTTTATAATATTATCTGTTCATGTTTAGTATTGTTTATCGGTACTGGAATTGCTACATAAACATGGAAATAGGATGAAATTATACATTGCCCGGCAGGAACTATTATTTTTTTTAAAATGGAATTTACTTATTTCCATCAATGCACTTAAAGTTATGGAAGGTCTTAACATTAAGTAAATTGAGGTAAGAAAAAATAAGAAAGTAAATAATGAAAAAAATCAAACCGCTCCCAAAGTGAAAACAGATTTATTTCAAAGAGAAAACTTTATTTAGTATCAAATCATTTATTTTAGAGTAGGTATACATTCTGCAAACCATTTTCTTCGTAATTTAACATTCTAATAAATTAACAGGTTATCCCACAAAAGTTCCATTAAAAAAATGTTTTCGTTGATATCTTTGAACTTAATGAAGAATAAATAAATAAAGAAAACTCTTCTTTAATGAAAGAACATTAATTCCGACAAATACCAGATGAAATGGAGGTTGATATTTAAACAAATTTCGATTTTACGTCATAAGTTTTTCAAAACATGATAAAACCGAGAATAGTATATTATACAGGGTGTTTGCTGCATCGTGTGCCAAATTGAAATGGCCGACAGAGAGGGTTATCTGCTATCGCGGGATGGCCTTATTCAATGGCCTCCACGTTCCTCAGACCTAACTCCGTTGGATTTTTATGTCTGGGGACCTGCCAAAGAGCTCGTCTACGCGACGGAGGTTGCGACTAGGGAGGAACTTGTCCAATGCATAAAAACGGCTTTCGGTGCAATTTGGGAGGAAATACGACTTCATACAACAACTGTCGAAATACGAAGCAGATGTCGGGCCTACATTCGCAACAGATGCCAACACTTTGAGCAAGATTTTTAAAAATTTTTAATAAATGATAAAAATGTAATTGTTTCTTCATTTCAAGTAAAACTCATGAACAGAAAGAGGCCAAAGATAGATTTTACTTCGCAAGAGTGAGATGACAGATTTTACCTGTTTCCCATGCATAATTTAAGCAAAAATAATTTTTTATTCAGAATTTTGAGTATTAGCCTTATGTGGCCCGATGCACTAATTTAGCAAATTCACGAAGTTATTAAAAAATTTGTATGACATGTGGCACATCATTAGCAAGAGGATAGACGAGAGAATTTTTGAGGGAGTTGGAAGATTCCGGTCTCTTTGAGTTTTTTTTTTATAGCCATGTAAAGTCTAAGGTTAAATTTCAATTTTACCTATTCCGAAACTTTGCGAGTGAATAAAAAACAGCTAGATGACTGATGCCAGTAATTTTGGATTTAAAAGAACCCTTCAACAATACACATCAAAATAAAAATGAAATTCGCAGTCTACGCCTAATACTTTTTTTATAATTTGAATTTAAATGTAGAATTTGCGATTTTTCTCATAAAAAAGATAAAAAGTCGATATGAAAAATCCCGCAGGGCATGGGAAGTGTTAAGGGGCCTGAAAGGATAGCAGATAACCCTTTCTGTCAGCCATTTCAATTTGGCACACGATGCACCAAACACCCTGTAGAACAAGTACAAAATTATGTTCATTTTGCACGAGAATGAAAGTAATTCATGCTGGTGTAGAGTTGCCATTTTGTGCGAGATTCGTACTATCCATTTTATGTTTTCTTTATACGCTTCCTAAGTATCTCATTGTAAGGAGGCTCTCGCAACAATTAGCTGGCAAATTTCATACGCAAATTGAAGGCGTCACGATATACCAAAAAGTGGCATTTCGAGATCATCGGTGAAATCTCAACTTATGGTTTCCGGTTTTGTATTTCAATATGAAAGTTTCTGTGTGTTAGAAATATTGTCTCATTAAAGAGATAGCTGACTTTGGTACGTGAATAACAGGAAAACCTGAAGGAATATCTCCATGAGATATATCCCAAGCTCAGTAGAGATTCGTCCCGCTTCGATCGGTACTCAACCAGCAAAATCATGCGTGAAATGTTTGCTTTTTCCCAGTTAAGAATAGCAAGGTTCCGCCATTTGGCGGTGTTGCGAGAGTTACTGGGAAAACGTATTGCTTTAAGTACATAAAATTATCCGTTACCTACAAAAATGTTGACAGACACAAACTGACAACATTTCACATTCTGTGATAAGCCGCCTTTATTTTATAGCAGCCCCAGCACGAAATATATTATAACGTATAATTGTTCCCTAGCAACTTGCTTAGCAACTGATGTGAAATATAATTTTGTAGAAAATGTAGTTGCTTATGGTTGATTTTACGCTCGTTATGTGAACATTTTTTGAGGTAGAAAATATATGTATAAATTATAAATCGACATATTCTAACAATTATTTGTAATACTCACAAAAGGAATTTGTTTCTTTCATTCTGAACTCACTGTTCTATTATAGCTAGTCCCTTGTTAGCTCGCACAACTGATTTGGTGACGATTGTTTTTATTAAACTGTTGCAATTGGCAGATTTTTGTACTTTAATTAATTCTATACGTATCAACTTAGTTAATGAGTAGAATATGGCGTCCATTATTTTGAGACTTACCTGCTCGTGTCATACCAAACAATTGTGGTATAAGTTAAAATATAAGTTTGATAATTTCTGCTTTAAATATACAGCGTGAAAGCCTAAGTGAAATAAATTTTGTTGAATAATTAATGAAATGTTCAATTCAGCATCGTCTCCACAAGTCCCAATTGCCGGTGTCCGTTATCAATTTTACGTATTGAACCTTAGCTAATACGGAGTTAATCTGGATACTATTACCCAAATAATTGAGCAACCTCTTTCTGGGTTCGGCATCTTTCACCACACACGATCATCATTAAAATCTCGATACGACCGGTCTCTGTTAAATAAACCATTTAAATTTTACAGAGCTTATTTTACAAATATGAAAACTAAGAAATTTAGTAGTTTTCTTAAGTAGAAGATAAACCAGATTTCTGCATAAAAGTCGCGACAAGATAACATTCACAGCATCAATATTTCTCCTTATAATAAAGATCCCTTAAAGAAAAATCTGGTGCACATTTTGAACATATCATTCATTGAACAAGTTTTTCCACGACTATTAAATAATATACTCATTATATATGTGTTTCCACAAGGATAATGCTACCCATTTATTCTCTGCTGTGAATAATGATTTCATTACGCACTAGTGAATAATGATCACAGTCAGTTGTTTATAAGAAATATCGTTAGTGATTTTTTACTTAAAATTTAAAATGTCAAAGTTGCCGCAACCAAAAGACAAGTGTTGTCTCTCTAAGTTATATAGGTAGCACTCAAATGGTACATGCCGAAGAGGTACATTAACGAACACTCAAAAATACATTCGTAAGTTTTTTTCAAAGCATCATCTTGCAACACGCAGCAATCTCCAACATTGTTTCTGAAACCATTTGCCTACGTGCTTACAAACGCTATTATTTTATATGTAAGCCATGACAATGTGTCAAAGCGTAATTTTGTTATTGATATGAAACGTCAAAATTTATGATATTTGTGAGATTTAAACGTTATTTGCAATAATTTTACATTACTAAAAAAGAGTAGAGAGAGAATTATATCGCCTCGCCTGCGGCTCGTGTTTAACGTCACCCTCTAGAATAATAGCCATCATTGTATGTTTGTTAAGTAATATAGTATTAACTTAAAATGCAAGTTTTATTTTTTTTTATCATTTCACAAATGACTCCTCCATACTGTATTACTCTTATAAATGACGATAACTGGAATTGTAAGCTCCTGTTAACAAACATTTGAAAAAAATTGTTATCTATTTCTTTAGTCCACCACATTTGATTTAAATGTGACAACTGTACTTTTAGTTTTGTTTACCATAACTTGGCAAAAAACATGGTGTCTATTTTTGCGTTTTTGTAGACAAAATTACTTCCGTAATCATGAGTGGCGACAAACGGCTGAATACGTCAATGATACATAATCGTCACTTCTCTATAAAACATTAACTAATTATTATTAATTAATGATAAATTATGGAGAACGCTCTGAATTTATGTTTTCCTCTAAAATGATATTTTGAAATATTTTATAATTCCGTATCAAGTTTTACATGAAAAAGGTACCAGGAATTAGAAACCTTGTTAAAGGAAACAATAAAAAAAGTGAAAATTTCAAAAAATTTATTGTACAAAATGTTAAACGAATAATTAGTATAAAAAAATAAGTAGTGGTAATAACATCTACATTTAAAACGGACTAAACGCCACAAAATGCTTTAAGAAAAGATGTTAACTTTGAAACTAACAAAGGAATACTAAAGAATACTATTTATCAAATTGTCAAATATTGTTATTTGGGGCAGATGTCATAGACATTTTAAACCGTTCCACAGCAACTCTTGGTTGCAAGTGAGCAAAGTGTGCTAAATTTAGGTAATAATAATTATAATAACATTAAAAAATGTTATATATTTGTGGCATTTTCGTGAAAATAATAAATTTCTGATGAATAAATTGACTTTATTTTTCGCGTTCAATATAATTATCTTTTATATAATATTGATGCTTTGTAAATTTCCCAGTAGTAAACAAGGACAATGCTTCATCTTCGGTAAATTTTGGCTTTCATTGTGTTTGGAGCGATAGGCTGGCCATATTTTTTTCGCATGTGTAGGTATAGTAGAAGCCTCTTTAAAATGTTTTGCCCTACTTAAGAAGCCGGCCGATCTTAAACAAGCTGCAAAACAAATTCTTCGGAACTTAATTGCTCTCTGAGATCTTTAGTTCTTCGTTGTTCATTTCGCAGTAAAATTTCTACAAAATTTCTTTCTGGCCGATCAGTTAGACTTGGACTATATAACTATTCTTGAGGTAATATACCTATAAAATTACTGCCAACCCTGATATTCATACCAAATTAAAATTACATAGTGTTGATGAAAAAGATGTATTAGAAGCTTTTTCGCAAATTAAATCTAACTCTTCTGGTAGTGACCAATTTTTCTTAAATATGTTAAAACTAGATTTTCTAGTGACACCGCTAACTCATATAATAAACTTTTCAATAGTAAATAATACAGTTCCAACATCTTGGAAAGAAGCTGTCATTATACCCCTACCAAAGAAGTATCCACCAGAAAATTATGCTGATTTTAGACGTATAAGCCTCTTAAATATAATGTCAGAAGTTCTAGAAAGAATCATATTAAAGCAGTTATCCGCTCCCATGATTTATTACCACAAAATCAGTCGTGTTTCCGAGCCCGCCACAGCCCTGTCACCACACTGGTAGACATGACCGATGACTTTTTAAAGGCTATTGATGAATCTCAAGTTACAACTACTGTAATGTTAGATTACACAAAGGCCTTTCACTGTTCACATCACGAACTGTTATTGGGTAAACTTGCCTATTTAGGAAATGAGTCGGTAAATTGGTTCAGAAGTTATTTATCCGAAAGAACTCAACAGGTGAAATTATATTGCTCGGAAAAACCACTGATGTCTCAAAACAGTTTTGTCATAACAGGGGTGCCCCAAGGGTCAATCTTGGGCCCCATACTATTTGTGCCTTTTATGTTTGATCTACATGCGAAAATAAAATTCTGTAAACTAGGTTAGTATGCAGACGACAATCAAATGTACACTTCATATAATCCAGTTAACGTAGATCGGGCAATAGCCAACATAAATATTGATTTAGATTCAATATATAAATACTCAAGTGATCATGGATTAAAGCTCAATGCTCAAAAATCCATTGCTATTAATTTCAAATCCAAATGCTTAGCTTTTACTGACGATTCTTGTATGTTAAATATGAATGGTACAGAATTACCATTCGTAGAATCTGCCAAGAGTCTGGGAATTATCGTTGATAAACACGTAACGCTTGAAATTCATGTTACCAAATTACTGCAAAATGTTATGCGAAGCTGAAATCGCTCTATGCCTTTAAATATATCTTACCAACAACTACTAAGTTAAAATTATATCAGAGTCTCTTATAATATCTCAACTCGAGTATGGAAACGTCATTTATGGACCATGTCTTACTGCCGCAGAACAATATAGACTGCAAAAGTTGCAAAACCCATGCTCACGTTTCTCGGTAGTGATACCTAGGCGTGATCATATCACACCATTTTATAAAAAATTTAATTGGCTTAATCTTCAATCCACATGGCAACTACATCTGGTATGTCTTGTGCAGAACATATTAATATATCAGGAGCCTAAATACCTTAGTAAGAAATTAATATTCCGGGGTTCACTGCATAGCTCTCGTCTACGTATCGTAAACACTACACTAAATATCCCAAATTATAGTTCCAAAAAATATGAATCGTGTTTCATTTATTGCTTTCTTATACAACGCAATTTCGGATCACATCAAAAGTCTGTCTTCACAAGGATTTAAAAAAAAATGCTAAACAATTATTTTTAAGTAACTAGTTGAAATTTGCACTTTTTGTTATACGTATATTTAAATAGTTGACTATATCTTTCTACCTTTTGTTTTGTATTCCTACTTTTTTATATACTACAGATTTATTACTTTCTGTACTTAATGTAATTGTTTATTTGAGTTTCTGGTTGGGATTAATACCAGCATTTGCTGACACCCCGCCAGGTTAAATACAGTTTATTTATTATTATTATTATTATTATTATTATTATAAATTCTTGGTTTAACCATTCTGAATTATTTGTTGTGAAACGGTTGCAAACACGGTTGTACCTCCACTTTGACTTTAAATTCGCTTAAAATAATTTCAATTAAATTTTCATGCTCAATTCTTGATGTTAAGTCATTTTTGAAATGTTTCTTTTTGCTATTAGAAAACTAAGGAATAATTTATTAACCATATTGGACACATTCTTTTCCCTCTTTTCGGTAAGGCATCCAATAACTCTTTTCTTGTCCACCCAATACCTTAAAAGAATGTTTTAACCACATACACAATCTGATTATTAGAAATAAAAGAATTATGCAACGTTTAACTTAATTATGATTTATAAGAAAAGAGCAAAATCGAGCAAACAATTTCATAACACCCTGTTTCACAAACACATACTGCAACTGAATAAATTATAATCTGGAAGTACTATGGGTACTTTTGTTTATAACTCTATGTAAAGTTAAGAACAATAAAAATGGAAATGTTTTTTATAGATATATAACATAATCGCATATTTTTACAAAGATAAGACAGAAAAGGGAATTTTACAAATGATAAAAATACGTATTTATCTGAACAATGGCCCTCCATAATAAAATTTATCAGAAGTTAATTGATTATTATAATAATAGTTCACAAACTTTAATAAAGTGCACACAAAATACGTCTACTAAAACAACGTCTGACTTGAGCAATTCTATATCATCATTGCAGCTAAAGCTGTAGTAAATTTTTAGGTCATGGGCATAGAGTAGATGTGAGCACTGTAAGTTTATAAGTAAATCATTGATAAAGACATTGAATAAAAGCGGACCAAGGACTGACCCTTGAGGGACTCCTGATTCGGCATTAAATTCGGCAAACTTGTGTCCATGGTAATAAACGTATTGTAACCTATTGCTTAAATATGAGGTAGAGAATGAAACAAACTCATACGATAATCCAAAATTTCTTAATTTATTTAGTAAGATACCATGGTCAAGCCTGTCAAACGCTTTGGAGAAATCTGCATAATTAACGTCGAGTTGGCCACCTCCACCCTAGAATTCACAAAGATACTGAGTCAAGCACAATAAATTTGAAGTCTTCAACCTACCTGGCATGAACCCATGTTGATGGCTTGATATTTTATTTTCTATGTTAGGAAAAATATAGTCGTAGAGAACGAATTCGAATAGTTTAGAGAAATTATTAATTATGATGATTGGCCTGTAATTTTTTGTGTCTTCTTTGAAATTCTTTTTGTGTACAGGGCATATTTTAGATATTTTCCAAGGGCTAGGAAAAATGCCATTATTTAAGGACAACTTAAATATATTGACATGTATTTTTATATTTGAGATAATAATTAGCTTAAAACTGAAATTATAAAACATAAGACGAAAAGTAAAAAGTAATAATTGTAGTAGCTCAAAGATATCAACTCTCAGACTTTGAAGTGGAATTAAATAATTATTACAAGAGTTTGCATTTACTGCTAACAAATCAAAATTTGAAGCAGATTAAGTCAAAAACATCATTAAAATTCAAGTAGGTTTAAGAATTGTTAAAAGTAGATTAAATATAAAGCTTAACCAATAAATAAAAGAAGCTATTAGTGCAAAATTAATTAAAAAAGTGATACAAACCAAAATTTGAATTGATATAAGGTCATGATAGTGATTGTGACAGAATTAATTTCCTAACAAATGTCAGAGACTGACAGTATAGAATGCTTGCCAACATCAATAAGAATGACAAGAAATTATTAAAAAGAAGCAAGCAGGGAAAAAACAAGAGAAGGGATCAATAGTTAAAACGAGAGGAGAAAAAAGAATTTTTTCGATAATAGAAAAGCAAAAGTATATATAAAAAAAGTTAATCAAAGTAAAAGAAGAGAAGATAAGAATAAGAAAAACAAGGATAGAAACAATGATAAAATAAATATATGGAATTAAAGATTATTTAAGTAGAACTAAACTAAGGTGAAGAAGAAATAAGCAAGTAAAGAGCAGACATAATAAATGTAAACGCGAAGAAACGAAAATAATGATTTGGACAGAATAAACATAGTTTTAGCAAGTCAAAATAAGTTAGAATAAAGAAGAAATAATAATACTGTGGAGTGAATCTATAGAAACGGAAGGAAAAGGTAATCTGAAGAGAATACAAACTAGTAATAATAAGTATATACAAAAATAAAGAAAGAGAAGTTAGAAAATAGGGAAACAGAACGAGATGAAGACAACATTATATTGATGGTAAAAAATGGGAACAAAATAGGAAAATCAGAAACGAAATAATGAAATAAAAAAAAGAAATATAAGAATGGGAGGAATAGAGGTAATGAAGTAAAGAATAGTATAAACTGAATGATTAAAAAGTGTAAGAACTAAGAAAAAGAAGTGAAGTAAGTTTATTGATAATAATTGACAGTTGTAATAAACATTTTATGACAATTTGACATATGATAAAATAGGCTAAGTTAGCTAGTTAGGGTATTAGGAATTTTTAAATAAGAAATACTGAAACAATATTAATGATGTTGAATTTAATACTTATAATAAACATTTAAATATAAAAAAGAGTTATTTAACTTTCAAAAATATCAAGCAACTTAAAATTTAAATCAAAAATAAAAAAATATTTGAATAATAGTAATCCACCAAGAACCCTGAGATGAGAGTCACACAAATTACCAAATAAGAGCTAAAATTCATCGTTAAAAAAAAAATTATTACACCCTTATCTGAGCATAACAATAAAGGTAAGCAAAGAAAATTTATTACTAACAAAAAAAAATAATATTAGAGAGTCAGATTAGGGAGAATGTAATAATATATGATAAGGGACCGGCCAATATTGAGACGCAATCTTTAACGAAGAAAGCTGGTAATCCATCTGGATCTGCTGTAAATTTTAGCTTTAATTTTTTGCACCCTTTAATAAGTTCTGCCTCTGAGATTGTAGGTACTAATATATTTTGTGTATCCACAGGTTTACTTTCGCCACCCATCCTGACATTATTAGTTGATGCAGAGTATGCTGATTTAAAATATTCTGAAAATGTATTTACTATATCTTGGGGGTCATTATATGAGGTATTTTCATATGTCATACTGTTAGGTATTGAGCTGGTTTTTGACTTATTAATGTAGGACCAAAACATCTTTGGATTATTTTTAGGTTATTTTCTATCTTAAGTAGGTAGCTTCTATGCGAGTCATAAATATATTTTTTATTTTTGTTCTAATGTTCTTACATTCCTCATATAGCACACATCTTTAGTATTTTTTATCTATTCCATATTCTATTTTTTATTTGAAATTTTTAATTGTCTTTCGAGAACCACTGAGGATATTTGTTTGTACGCTGAAGAGATAAATTGAAAATATATCCCATGGAATAATCCAATATTGAAGTTAGTTGAAGTGAGGACTCTCCATTTACTATACCTAGTCTATAGGAAAGCAATTTGTATATTACATTTATCTATACGGAAATAAAAATGATTTGTTCCATATATTTCAACGAAAAGTAGAATTGCAACCCTTGAGAAATTCTAAATTCAAATTTGAGAGAAATTATATTTTAAGAATAAAAATTACATTACTGGAACGGAGTATTGATTTGATTTCGAAAGTTTGCGTCATGAATCAGAATCTAATAACACACGAAGACGGCAGCAAGAAAGTAATCATTGCACGACGCCTTTAGAATGTCAGTTTCAGAACGAACTGAACAAAAAATGATCTAAAAGTGAATTGAATTAGGTGGCTTCTTATCAAACTTAGATAAGAACTTCTGCATCCCATAAATTTTAAATTAAGCATCGCACATCCTGTTTTATTTGCAGTAGGGCTTTTTACAAAGTTTTCCTTGACATATATATTAAATAACATTGCATCTATAATAACAATAATAGAAAGGCTTTATTCAGAGAAAGAAGAACCTATTATATTTCATTTTCCTAAAATAGGTGGACTCAACGTTATGCCATTCAACTGACCCTCCCTTTAAATACATAAAAATTAAAATTTGAGTTATGTTTACGTATCTAAATAATGCAGTAAATTGTAGGTATGTCATAATTTTTATATAAAAAATATACACATTCCTCAAGTACTGTGTAATAACAAGAACAACAAATAGAAAATAAGTTAGGCCAATAAACATTTCTCGAGATATTTAGGAAACATAATATTTTCAAAACTTAACTTCACTTTTTTCATTGAAGCTTACCATATATAAATGTAAACATTTGTGCTTTTTGAGTAATTGACTTTGAAAATAACCCTGGTGAATTGTAGTTGTTCTAGTTTTTTTTCGAGCTCTTTTTCGTCTTTGGTAACTACACTATAAGTAAAGTTAGTCCTAACCTGAGAGACATGCTGTATGTTTCAGCTCTTGTACATCTTCGTACTATTGTGTGCTTAGTTAAAGACTGAAGGAGAATTTTGCTCTAAAATTACATAGTTTATATCAAAGATGATGGTTTATTCGCCTTTGATAATTACCCCTGTTTGTTTTAATAACAACACTCGGCTGCAATTATTCACATTTTGATTAAAAATACATTTTAAATCCAATTTTATATTATACAGATCATCTCAACTTTAAGTTCGTTCGAACCTGAGATACGCTATGTACATTGCAGCTTCGATATATTGCACATCTGCGTATTTCTGTGTGCTTAGTCAAGGATTGTATATAGGCTATATCAATGACAGTTTATTTTCTTTGGGATCACCCTATTTACCGAACATCGCCAAACTTTAACAGTGAATGTTTTACTATGCTATTTTACGAATGTGTCCCCAGAGTCAAATGTGATGAATGTTATATCGTTAGGTAGGTTATCAAATTATTGTTATGAGTTTACGTCTGGTAGGGGTTGATGTTCATAGCTCATGCATAGTAACCGGAATTAAATAGTAATGGGGATAGGAAACTGCAGTGCCATCAAAGCCTGTAGTGTGCGCCATCTCTGAAACACTTGGTAGTGCCTTTTCTGGAAGCTTGTAGATGGATCGAGAATTCCACATTATTCTAGATTGCCATGCGAGAAGGTTATGGTCCTTATTGGAATACTTGTAGATGCCTTTTGTAGAGTATATAAGCCAATACAAACACACGGGAAAGAAGTTTTGAAAATGAATAATTGAGTTTAGCTTTTTATGGAACGTAGGTGTAATTGTAACAAAAGTCGAATTAGGAGTAGCCAAGAGGTACGGTCCTGTTGTGTGTAAAACAACCGTTATTTTGGCATTTTAGTAATCGATAATCTTTCAAGGGTCGATATTTTAGTCCATTGAAGTAAACACGGGTCGTAAATAAATATCTAAATTATGCTGTCTAGTTTCTTTCAGTTTTGTTAGATCTTCAGAAATATGCATTTTTGACTTGATTAGTTTTTTGAGAGTCGACACTATAAAGAGTTCCATGGAAAGAATAAATAACTACCAATCTAAATTATTTTATACTTAAATAATTTGTTTTGCTACAAGTTCCGCTAAGAACCGAGAATATTCAGACAAATGTTGATATCATAAAATACGACGGCGCGCCGCGTCGTAGGGCCAAGGTAGATTTTCGGGACTAAGCTAATTGGTTCACACAGCATTCTAGAAAATACATGTAATAATTTTAGAAGTAAAACTAGATAGGGCACGGAGGTAGGTTTTTCCCCGTATAAGCGTAAAGCAATTGACAAAGGATTTTTTCATCTGCCTTACTAGTATAAATGTTAGATAGGGCAAATTATGATATAATAAACAATTGGAGATTATTCACAGCAGCATGTGAGTGGGGAATATTTTGATTGGCAAAGCTTTCAGGGTGTACCACCCACTTTTAAGAGGTCTTTTCTCGCGGAGGTAAAATTGGCACTTCTGGTTTAGCGTCTCTTCGGTCAACATCTATAGAGAAGATAATAAATTCTTGTATCGCTAACCCTTTTCAGTTTTAGAGTTTATGTAAATTTGTTTTCTTGGATTGTATAACTGTCGTCTGTTAACTTATTTCATAGTTAAATATTTGCGTTTCTTGTTTCATTTGTTTTCATTATCTGCCTGTCTGAAAATATAGTGTTTAAGTGTTTTGAGAAATTATGTGTTTCATCAGTAGATACGCAGAGAAGTTCAGTCTAAAGTTCAGAAAGTTTCAATTGTGAAATATCTTATTTGTGACGTACAGGGAAAGAAATATGACCGCCTAGAAAGGAGAAAGGTAAGCACAGTGTCGATTTTGATAAGGTATTTTTAGTATCGACGGAGTCTGCAGAGTAATTGAGACATTCCGTACCATACCAATGGTAGTGTGTAATTTACTCATGTAATTAAGGAAATGTAACTTCAGTTATTACACAATTTTTATCTTGTACTATTATTTAAGAAGTTCTTTCGATTATAATATACCTTGTATAATAGATGACAGACCCATAATACTAAAACACACATATTTTACTTTTCGAGGAAGAACTTAGACGAATAAGTTTTTAATTGTCTGCCTGTTTGTCCTAAATTAACTATGCTATAATAGTATTCACTATGTAATACTCTTGATAAAGGCCTAATAAGCCGAAACATATGTAGAGTATTTATAATATATTGATTGATTCATCTAAAAGCAGTGTTTAATTTATTAACAATTATTTTCAAGATGTTTCACAAGGAACCTACCACAAGTTCAGTTCAGTGTATGCTATAATTATTCCATATTTATCTTTATGTATTCTAAAACCCTACCAAGGTATGACGTGGAAGATAGATAAATATATATAGGGCCTTTGCGAGCCACATTTTCATTTGGAGTCATTGCGGTTCCCGAGGGAAGATGTACTCGTATACCCTCACAATCCTTGAATTGGTGTAACCCCAAGCTTTGTGGCTTCGGTGTAAACACCAAACTTTGTCTGCAATTTTCGCTAGTAAATATTGCGGGTCCTCTGACTAAATAATGCAAATATATTCTTAATTGACTCCATTTGTTCTAACCGAACTAGGAAAAAAAAACTGTTAAGTGCAAGTACTTGCGTTATAAGTGCTCGGTACCATCGGTTTTTTATAAATATAGATTTAATACACATTATGCCGCAAAACGAAAGTCTCCGCCGAGCTTTCTTTCCATGTACTAAAAAAATTATTTGAGGTAAAGCGATTCTGATCATTTTGGTTCAATCCATGCCTACTACCAATAATAATTGAAGGAAGAAGTCGTCGGTTTAAGACAGTAAATAAACTCTCTTCTTTCACCGTTTCGTTTACTCGACGTAAATTTCCTCAGGATTCATAACACTATTGATTATACTTACTACCAATGTAGTAAGTATTAAAAAATTCATGAGAAAATAAATGATATATTTTTGGATTTGTATTTTAGCACGGTTTCATTTGACACCCCACACGATGAGCTGGAAATTTGATTTAATTTCTAATTTTCTTCCCCGAAACTAACCCCCGAAATCAGAATACTACTTTTTGTACTTTTGTACATCTGTAATTCGGCCACAAATTTCTACAACTGTGTCAAATTTCTACTTACTACGTCAATGAGTCTCTTAGAAAAATGCCTGTGACAGACGTACGGACGAATATACACTAAAATGATTCTATAAGTGTGTTTTGCCAATTTTGTTACAATATACTAAAAACACTTATATTCGTAAAATATGTATGCATCTAAGCAAAATGGGAAGGATGGGAAAGTGTGCAAATTATTAAATTGCCTCCCCAAGTGATCTCTAAATTTTCCCCAGTTAGAGGAGCGAATTCGAGACTCTATCGTGTCGTTTTTTTTTTCTGGCGTAGAACCAGGTCAAACATGGTAGGTTTGGTTAAGCATGTCACTGGGCATATAAAATCGTACTTCACGACATTTTTTCGTGGTCTGGACCTTTGTAAATTAAAAAAAGGGAGAATATTGTATTTTAAATAAAATGTGTTTTTTTTTTGTTTCCACCGTCATATCTTCAAAACTAATGTTGCTATCGACGTTTTTTTTTCAATTAAAGTACACACAATAGCGCTTTTAACTGTACTAATGGTTTTTACACAGTTCGCATTTTCATTTCCTTAAAAATTAGGAAAACTAGATATTTGAATTTTACGTATTACAATTTTCACCAATCGATAAACTTTTTTATTTTTGAAAATTTTTATACACATACAGTGAAGCAAATGTAGCCCAAACATTAAAAAAGTTTTTGATATAATTATTTTTTTCCCAATGTGTATCGTTTGGCAACAGCAATTTTTTTTAAAGTGCGCTAAATTAGACACATGTATTATTGCGGCTCACAATCTAGGTACGTACACCGCGTATGGATGATAGGATAAGATGCGTCTATCTAATATACTATTAACATGTATTGACCCCTCACCTTAACCGCGAATATCTCAAAAACGGAGGAACGGAAAAAATTGAAAAAATTATGAATATTGTAAATCATTCACTGAAATTTGAATAATGTACATTGGACAGTTTTGAAGTGCTGCTAAGTCATATTGAAAAATGTCCTACTTTTTCAGGAAATTTTGACAATACCAGTTTTAAATCCGTTATATATTAGAAAATATGCCTACTATATAAATAATATTTTATACGCCGATAAAGTATGGTATTTTTTGTACGAGGAAATTTTTTCATAATTTTTTATTCTAAAATTTTGCAGTTATTCTAAAATACGTGACATCATGTTTATTCGGTTATTTATCTAGGTATTTACAAAAATTTTGATAAAATAGTTAATTATATAAAATGTATAAAATGTAAGCATTTTCAGAAAAAAGAATTGGTATATATCAAATATTTATTTAGTTATCAAGTGCAATAGATAATATTATTGCCCGCGTTCTGCAATATTATCTATTGCACTTGATAACTAAATTAATATTTGATATATACCAATTCTTTTTTCTGAAAATGCTTGTCGTATAGGTAGACAAGTTTTGAAAACATGAACGTTTTTTGCAATCATACAGTGCCGCCGCGCCGCGCCGATTTGCAACAGATGCTGCACAGTACTTAATCGAATACGAAATATTAATAATAGATGGAGGATTTAAATTAACAGAAAAAGTAGTTTCACTACATAAACGTCATTCAGAAATGACAAAAAATCTATTTAGCAAACAGGCCGGTTTTGCATGCAATGTACGAAACTAAATTAAAAAATCTGCGTTTGATGTTCTTAAAGAATATTGTTGTTTTTTAAAAACTATCGGAACTGCCATTGCTGTCTAAAGACGAAGCTTTAAAAATCTT
Source organism: Stenurella melanura (assembly GCA_963583905.1). Classification (NCBI taxonomy): domain Eukaryota; kingdom Metazoa; phylum Arthropoda; class Insecta; order Coleoptera; family Cerambycidae; genus Stenurella; species Stenurella melanura. Next base: position 7,094,350 of record OY757312.1, read on the forward strand.
TACAAAATTGATTCTAGTACTGTACAAAAACAAAAATTAACAAATCCAGATATTAAACGACCTAAGGATCAAATTAGCAACGACAACAAACGGAGCTTCCTTCAACTGAAGGCACCTTTTACCACCCCTTCTTATGGTAAACATATATATTTAAATAATAGGTTTCCTATCTAATACATTTAGTTATCTATTGCAGGTTTATGTATCAACTTAGAATATCGTACAGAAGCAATATGCCAACTACACTTATAAATGCACATGGTTCAGGACGGAATTTAAGTGACGATGTTTGGACAATATTTTCATTAAGTATATATGTTAGATCACAAGCGACACAACTAACTTTTTAAAAACTTTATTTAAAATTAAAGGATAGTACGTACTATCCTGATAATGAAGTGAAAGCAACAAAGTGAGTATTATAACTATACATTATAGTTGAAATGAGTTTAATAACTGAAGTACAAATGTTATTTTACATATATTTATAAGATTAAAAGTGCTGACTTGAAGAGTCTTAGAACAAAGGAATATTGTGAACGAGCCTGTGAATCAGGTGATGTTGAGTTAGCAAAAGGAGCAGCTGCCATATGAAATATGATACGCCTGATAAGGCTACTTTCATATGACTCTAAATATTATAAGTTACTTGTTAATATTTTATATAACAACTTCCCCCTTATAGAAAAAGTTGGTGATTATACAACAACTTTTGAAATTGAAATTAAATGAAAAATATGAAAAACAAAGTAGGTACAATAAAATATGACAAAAATGTAAAAGGTGCAAAAATGTAAAATTGTAAAAGTATAAAATGTAAAAATATAGAATATAAAATAGTAAGCGTAAAAATGCAATACAGTGCATGTATAAAAAGCATAAAAAAAATATTGAAATGAAATTGAATAGTTTTCACTGAAGAGTCTCAGTACAAAAGTTTATGAAAGGCACAAAACTGTTTAACTAAGTTCTATGTCTTCGGATTCTTCGTCTTCTCTTCTTAGTGGAGGTCGTCTCCGTTGAGGGAGTAGGCTAGTAAATGTCTTGGAGAGTTTACTAGGTCTTGGAGGAGCTGGAGGCGATGTGGAGACATCGGTGGTCAAACTTCCTCTACGTATTTTGCATTTGTAGACTAAATACACAAATAATAGTCCGAAAATTAGAACAATTGTGAAATAAGTGAACCAGGAAATGTGTTTATTAACGAAAGGTTCGTTTATTAAATCGTCTAAGTCTTTTGAGTACTGGTCCAGTTTATGTTTGACGATTTCGAGGTCCTCGGTGTTTAGGTTATTTAACTTTAGAGATTTTAATTTGGGCACTCGAATGTTTTCGGGGATTTGGCTGCAGCACTCAAATGGAATCTGGATTGGATGATTATCGTCTTTTACACTGGTAAAGTCATTTACACTGGATTGGATTTTAGTAATGCCTACGAAAGCGTAGCAATTTGATTGTAACTTGATAACTGAGTTTTTGGAGATTACGTCAGTTTTTTGACTTGTTTTGGGACAGTTAATGGTCACATGTAAAGGTTCCGCGTTTATGACTAACCACTTGTTTCCACTTAGTTCTTGCACGTTGTAACCTTGACTGATGATAAGTGACGTCTGGCAGTTTTCGGGTAGTGTGTCGAGGTTCTTGAAGAGACGGGCTTCGCATATGGCATTGTTGTCAATTGGATATGCAAATAAATTTGAGCATAGCTTGGTATTAGGATAGATTGGTTTGCATCTTTCGAGGTCTGCGATGGGTATGAACATCAAAGAATCATCATCTCTCGCGATATATTTTTGAGAAGTTGATAAAATGTGAAATAGACCAGTTCTATTATCCAGAATAGGAATGGGAAATAGTTTGAAAACAGAATATGTTTGAGGGTCTATTAGTGGTATGTCTAATACAAATATTAATTCTGAATTTACCTGAAAAGCTTTTAATTCAATAATATCTAAGTATTGTGAAACCTTTGACAATTTAATCGGTAGTGGTAAATTATTCTTTTGCAAGTTTTGTGAAATCTCTTGCAAAGAGTTTACTAAATCTTGAGGATTGATGATCGATGTATGAATTATTTTGAGTCTCGCAAAAGTGATAGAATTTAAAATATCGTTTAAATTGTCCTCGATAAATAAATAGCTTGCCATGAGTTGCTCGCAAATACTTAAGAATTTTAATTTTGTATAAGCTATTCGCGTTTCGCCTTCGATTTTTAAGATCTGTTTTTCGATTTCTTTTATATCATTATTAAATGTCTCTTCGTCAATTTGTAATTGTCGAACAGTTACATTGAAATTCTTTATGACTGATGTTGTGACTGAAATTTGGTTTTTAAGTAAGTTCTCCAATTGGTGTTCGTCATTATTAAGTTTATTAATACAGTTTAGATAATATTCGCCGTCTTCAGCATCTAGATTGCCGGTGATTGATTTAAATATTGAACCTATACCGTTCAAGAGTCCACGTTTGTAGCGTTTCGTGTCGAACAGTATTTCGTCGAATTTATTCTTTATGGACTTAGAAATTTGCGTTAATAGACTAAGGTGTGTTTTAACTTCACTTGTGAAGGTTACCATGTCTAAATATGCCGGGTCAAGAGTAATGAAGATTTTATCTAAGATTTTGTCGTTCCTGTCAATAGCTGTCTTGAGTGTGGAAATGTTCTTATGTACTAGTAACGTCCATTTCTTGTGGGAGATTACAATGTCAGTGTCTCGGTGGTAATACACTCCGATAGTGTTGTTTATTGGCGTTATTGAATATTGGGATACTGCTGATCCGAACAGCAAGAGAAACCTGAAAATAAAGTTTAATTTTCAAAATAAGGTTTCATCCTGTCAAAGTTAACTTTAGTTGTCTGGTCTGTTTCTGGATTAGATAAAAGTGCTGAATTTTTAAAGATTTCTTTAATTTCAAATGGGCCGTTAAATTTGTTTTGTAATTTGTCTTTGATCTGAGATTCTTTTACATAGACTTTGTCTCCAATTTGGTAATCTGGTCGTTTTCCGGGGACGTGTTTGTCAAAACGAATTTTGGCTTTCGCTTTTTGGTCTAGCGTACGACTACGTGCTATTTTATAATAATGCGAGATTCTATTATTGAGGTCTCTAACATATTTAGTTATCAGTTCTTTTTGATTGTACAACGTTTCGGGTGGTCTACAAGATGTGTGTCCGAATACTAATTCGTATGGACTAAAACCATGAGTTTTGTTGACCGAATTATTGTAGCATATTACTGCGTACGGTAAAATAGTTAGTGGGTGTTCGTCAGGGTTTTCGGCTTTATGAACTCTAATCATTTCTGCTAAGGTAGCATGAAATCGTTCTATTGATCCGTTAGATTGAGGATGTCCTACACTCGAATAAGTTAATTTTATGTCGTATAGAGTACAGAGATCTTTTAGTAGTTTATTGTCGAATTCGCCACCGTAGTCACAATGGACTCTCAAAGGGGTGCCATAGTGCTGGAAATATAGTAGTAAGGTGTTTACTACTGATTTTGCAGATTTATCTTGTATAGCATAAGCTTGGGTAAATTTGGTTAACTCGTCGCGAATAGTAAGAGCATAATTTCGAGTTGGGGTTTGGAATATGTCGATGTTAATTCGTTCAAATGGCGTTCTTGGTGTTTCCGTTATTACTAAAGGGCTAGTCATGTTTTTGCGATATACTTTATACTTTTGACAAATTTCGCAAGATTTGATGAAGTTTTCGACATCTTTAGATAATCCTTGCCAATTATATTTATTTTTAATTCTCCGCATCGTTTCATTTATTCCGCGGTGAAGATTATTTTTACCGCAGTGATGCTGGTCTAAAATGATCGGGATTTGATCTTCGTCGGGGGTCTGAACGATATTTTGGCATATTACAATTTTTAGGTCTTTTTCTGCGAAAATGAACGATAGCATTTCGAGAATAGGGAGATCTAAGTTGTTCTCAACGTAATACGTTTTGGAAAGATCTAAAAGTAACTTTTCTTTTATCGATTTAATATTGAATGGTAAGGGAATAATAAATTTTTTCCTGTACTTGACCGATTAGCATGAGGTTATGATGTTTTTGTGTTCTTTATCTGAAAGCTGTTTGTTTGAAGTTTTGCTTTTAGAATAATATATTAGAGATTTTATTTTTTATGTTAGAATTTCTGTGCGATTTATTGTTCAGTTGTTTCGTCAATGTTTTAATGATCTCAGGCTTCACCATTTTTTTATATTCAGTAAAATTATTTGTTTTTTTTCTTCTGGAAGACGTATTGTATACGTATTAATTATTGTATTGTAAACGATGTACTGATTTAAACAATACGTTCTAGTTTAGGTTACAATTTAATTTTGAAAATATCTCGGACGGTTTTCTTTTTGAGTGTTATTACTAAATTTAATCTTTTTGTGTTACATGTAAAACGTATATAATGAGACATTATAAACATTACAACACAAAGCGAAGGAGTTAGGTATCGCATAATTCTTGATAATATGTTTTTATTTAAAACATACAAGACGTGCTTCTTATACGAATAAGGTTTAGATTACTGAAAATTTCTTGAATTTGGTTTAAGTATATCCTATGTCATTTTTAAAATAAAATAAAATTGATTAAAATTATAATTAAACTGTTCATTGTTTCTATTTCCTACAATTATTAAAACTTTATTGAAGAAAAGAAAATTATTGAATGATTTTTCGATGAAAGAGAAGTGTAAATTAAAAGTATGTTTATAGAAATTCTTTTACAATTAATTTAAGTTGGTATATAAGTATCCTTTATAAAATTTTAAAATATTTAACTTAATTGTAGGTAGTTAAAATTTGAATAGTTGACAAAAGGTAAATGAATTTAATGCAAGATGGTTACAATTAAATATAACTAATTTGAAATATTTACTTGACTGAAAATATTTTATTTGGTCAATAAAAATAAATTCTTACGGCATAATTTTTGAAATAGTTTGTTTCCAAAAATGCTTTTTTTTTGTATATAATATTTGATTTTGTTGTTTTTATTTGAAAGGGTCGATATACGGTTGAGACAAAACCGGGTATTATAAATTAAATTTAAATATAGATCTGAATTTTTGGATAGGTTCGAATTTCAGATTTGAAAATTCTATGATTTTAGGTATTGCTTTAATAGATGTTAAAAATAGATCTTCCTCGTTTGGCCTCATAACCTTGTGTGGTTTATAAAACTTTGTTTTATTTTGATTACGAGAAATTGTGTGATTGGTTCTTAAATTATTCTCTACATTATTAAGCATTTTCCTAATTCTCAGTGTGTTAGGTATTCTGTCGATTTCAAATGTCGTTTTTTGAATCGAATGTCTTTCTCTTGGGAGTGATTATTTTCATTTGTAATTTCGAATTATGTTTCAAGGTGTTAAAATCTACAGTTGTCAAATTAGGTTTTTTGGTGGTATGCGATTTTGTATCCGAAAAGAATTATTTATTAGTTGATTGGCATTGTCATTATTAAGATTAAAAATTGATTTCAATTTTTGTATCGGTTCTAGTTCTAAGTCTGAAAAATTGATAGATTTCGGGATGGTATTTCCGTTGATTACTGTTGTGAAAAATGCTCCGTTTTCATTCACTTTAATAAGAGCATTAGGTAAACGAACTGTCTCTTTTTCCTGAGCTGACAGTATAGCTTCAATGTTCCTCAAATTCCATTTTAATTTAAATGTTTTCTCTATACGTGGTGTGGAAATGTTGTTTTGATTTTTGTTTTTACGAGGGGTCTTTGAAATTGAAGTTTGGGAATTACTACTATTTTTTATTGGTGGTTCCGGTAGATCTCGGTTTACTTCAAAAAGAGGAACAGTTTTAAAGTTAGTAATTAACTTGTTGTTATTCATGTCAATAACGCATCTATAATGTTTGAAAAAGTCGGCTCCTAATAATCCGTCGAATTCAATGTCTAAATTGCAAATGTATACTTTATGCGGATCATTAGCTGTAAAAGGTATAAGAACAGATTCGGTTATCGCAATTTTTTGTTCTGTTTTTACCTTGTATAACAACGTTCTCAGGAGACCTGCGCTTGTAATTTTCAGCAAGTTTCGGTTTAAATATTGATATGCCTGCGCCGGTATCGAGTAACATCTTGAATCTATTTGTAACGTCTTTAATATAATAGAGGTTCCTTGAATTTACAGTTAGAGATGGATACGAGATTACATTAAAATTTGTTCTAGATGGTTCAGGGACGGACTGGGGTTGTCCTTTAAATTCATGGTTTGAATTTGACTCGACATTTGGTCGATTTGGGAATCCGGTTGTTGTGTTGGAGTATCTGTAGGATACTCCGGGCCTTGGTAAAAATCCGGTTGATTAAAAGAATAATCCGTATGAGGGTTTGGTGAATAATCGAAACAATTTTCGTATTGATTTGGTGGGTAATCAATATGATTCTCGTATTGGTCTGGTTGTTTATAAGCATGTGGATTTTGATAATCCCCATTACCAGTAAAATATTCTTGGGAATGTACCTCATTATTAAAATTAGAATTATTTTGGAAATTTTCAAAACTATCAAATTGTTGGTAGCTTTGATCACAATAAGAATTATAATTGTCATAATTTTGTGCATCATAGTAATTATCAAAATTAACATGGTGAGTTTTTTGAGGGTTTTGACGGTTAAAATTTGAAGGTTGTTGATTGGGAGGTCTTTGTTGATAATTTGGATTAGGTCTTATCACAGAAGGCCTGTTTTGTTGTGGAGAATTATTTTGTGAGAAATTTTGTTGGGAGGCAAAGTTGTCTGGACTATAATAATTTGATGGACTTTGGAAATTTGGCCTAGAAAATTGTTGTAAATTGGGCCTAGGAAATTGTGTTGGAGTTCCACCAAAATTGTTTTGCCTGTAGTTGGGATTTTGCTGTGAAAATTGCCTTGCGCGACATTCATTAAAATTATGTCCATTTCTTTTACAGTAGTTGCAAAACTGCTGTGAATTTGGACGTCTTTGTTGAGATTGTACAGGGTTTTTATTAACTGATTTGTTAGGAAATTTTTGCGATTCGAAATATGAGAGTTGGAGTTCTCGCTTAACTCTACTAATAGCATCTAACATATTTCTGGGGTTACCTGCACGAATTATTTGACCTAATTTGGGTTCAAGTCCGGTAAGTAACGTGTTCAATGTCATCGTTTCGATAAGGCGTGATTGTGCATTTTTCTCTTCCAATGTCAAGGATTGTTTTTGCACAGCGGCGTGCATTTTGGCGTTATGAGTTTGAAGACGAGATATAAAAATAAGTGCGGTTTCATTTTGCAATTGATGAACTCTTTGCAGATCCTGTATAAGCGCTGTTAGGTCGCGTGAATCGCCAAAGTGCGCCTCGAGCAAGCTTTTTATTTCTGCCCAAGTAGCAGGGTTTCGCGAATTTATGAGCTCTGACGCTTTTCCGCGAAGCTTATTTTTTATATGTAGAGTCACTAGAATTCTCTGATCGTCTACTGCCATGCCTTGAGCATGAACACACGCAGAGATAAATGTATGCAAAAATATGGGGTTCCCATCGAACTCAGGTATTATAGAAAAGATTTCACTTAACTTGTAAGGTTCGATGTTTACTGTTTCATTCATTGTAACGTTCTGATTTTCATTTACAATGACTTGATTATCAGTCATTTTTAATAGGTTATTATTTAACTTTTAAAGAAAAGGAAATTTTAATTAATTAAAAAAAATTTTATGAGGTGAAAATCAGAATGATACGGCACTGGTGTGACAAATGTTTCACAAACTTATGATTTACTGATTAGCTTGGAATGTGTTTCAATGCAAAATAAATGTTAACTCTGAAATATTTCTGTGTTGTAAAATTTGAACTTGAAATCTGATATATTTGAATGTATTAAATTTCTTGATAAGTTTGATGAGACTTTCGCTAATCTGGGTTATAGAACTGCTGTTATTTATATTACGTTACGTAAATTGAAATAAATTGAATGAATGGGTTTGAAAAAATGTTAAATGTAAAGCACAAAATAAACGAGATGATTCTTATTTGTACTTACATCAATATTTTCATCTCCGTGGAGTCTCGTAGTTGAATGCGATTTTGTGAAGCTAGCTCCGTCTGTCTGGACGTCGAAAACACCAACTTGCGTGACCAGGGATGATTGCTTACTTGCTAAAGTTTTGTTGCTTGTTGAGTGATTGCTTCTTGTGTGGTTGCTTCTTAAAAGTGATTGTTGAAATGTTGCTTGTTGATTTGTTGCTTGTTGCTTGAAAAATTGTTTCTTTGAATGTTGAGTTGTTGTGTGCTGTGTCCGGGTTCTTTTTCTTCTTAAAGAATTGAAATTCACCACTCCTGCCCTAAAGTGCTCCTTGTTCTTCCAGTCTTTCCCTCCAGTTAGGCACCTTTTCGTAGATGTTATCCTTGTTCTCTAGGGTAGTTTCTGGTAGTTAGGCTCCGGTACAGGGTGTTTTGAAGATCCTACCGACTGCGCCAAATTTTGTTAGATCACAAGCGACACAACTAACTTTTTAAAAACTTTATTTAAAATTAAAGGATAGTACGTACTATCCTGATAATGAAGTGAAAGCAACAAAGTGAGTATTATAACTATACATTATAGTTGAAATGAGTTTAATAACTGAAGTACAAATGTTATTTTACATATATTTATAAGATTAAAAGTGCTGACTTGAAGAGTCTTAGAACAAAGGAATATTGTGAACGAGCCTGTGAATCAGGTGATGTTGAGTTAGCAAAAGGAGCAGCTGCCATATGAAATATGATACGCCTGATAAGGCTACTTTCATATGACTCTAAATATTATAAGTTACTTGTTAATATTTTATATAACATATATTGTTCAGATAAAAATTGTGAAAATCGAAAATATGATTGTGTTAAAGAAGGCCTAAAATGTTGTAATGTGTCAATGTCGTACTTGAAATGCTGCTATTTAAAGGTTTCGGTGAATGTACAGACGAACTAGAATGCTTTTAACTCAGGGCCTACGTAACTAAATATTCATTTGTCAATAGAAAAATAGTTGCAAAAAAATAAAGTTGTTTTATTCCTGCGTCTTGGTTTAATTCAATCAAAAATGTGTAATAATCTACTTATTAGGTAGGTACTTACTTTATAACAATGATTTATATTTACCTGCTTTTAAATATTTTTTACCTTAAAACAACAAAAGGTAGGTTTATACCTTAGGTTCGTACCTATTTTGGAGCTGTTAATAAAAGCCCGATTAGTACACAACACCCGTAGTCCGCAGGCGGTAAGCAGTATAATGAGAGCCGGGCGCGCAAGAATATGTTTTAGCCCGTTTTAAAAAAATCGCTGACTACATACTATAACCTGCACATCAAAAATTATGATTCTAAAAACTTTTTTCGTATATTGGCTTCAATTTGTTCACAGCATGTATATACATATTTTCATAAATAAAATTTTTTCTCAATTGCTGAAAAATACATTCACGAAAATAAGAACTTTAAGTTTGCTATTATTTTAACAATTAAAAAAAATATATTTTGTAATCACATTGTACATAGTTAGAAGCGCTATTGTGTCTACTTTAACTAAAAAAAAAATCAGTTCCATAGCATAATTATTTTTAAAGATATAACGGTGGGGACGTTAAAAAACATGTTTCATGGAAATATCATTTTTTACAGTTTTTTCAAAATAAAAAAAGTTCCTGACCACCAGAAAATGTCGTGAAAAGTGGTTTCATGTACACGATCACCTAATTAAAGAATCGCACCAAGTCTGGTTTGGTTCTACGCCAGTTTTTTTTTTCTCGGAAACTAAGCTACTTTGCTTCCCAATTTTACTAGTTTAAATACAAAATAAAAGGCGTTTATTCAAGAACGTCTTCTATAGTAAATTAATTTCCTAATGAATGAATCTAATCCATTGTTTCCGGATATTTATATTTCAAATGTAGGTGCACGAAAATTGGTCAAAAATTCCTAGTAACTGTCTCCATACTCGATGAAAAAGAAACCAAGATTTTGAAACAATGGAAGTTCCATCTGTACAAGCCCATTTTTAATCACGCATTAGAATACGGACATCCTGCAAAATGTTTGGATTAATTTTTGTCTGTGGATGGATGCTCAAATCATGGATAATTAATACTTTTACCGAAACATTATTTGCTCTAATGAGGCCACGTTTTCTACTAATGGTACTTTTGCATCTCAACATGTGAGATATTGGAGCGATTACAATCCGAATTTCCGAATCCCTCGTAATCGACAATATTCGGCAAAAGCTAATGTGTGGTGTACAGTTTCTTACCATGGTATCATTGGACCATATTTTTTTGATACATACTTGGATATGCTGCAAAATTTTCTTATTGAAAGGACGATTTGCCGATTAATTACCTAGCAGAGTGTTATTTTCAACAAAATGGTTGTCCGGCCTATTATGCTCGGATTGTTGTATAGAATGGTTAAATTAGCAATTTGGACAGAATTGAATCGGCCGAAATGGTCCCGTGCTATGGCCACCAAGGAGCCCTAATTTGAATATGGGTGTTTTTTATCTTTAGGGCCGTTTAAAACAAATAGTTTATGCAAATAATCTTCCTCTAAATGTAGAGAATTTAAAGGAGAGTATTGGAGACGCTGTGTTGTCTTTAATTCTCGAAAAAATTCGAAGAAGTTATAGGGAATTGCGCCGAAGACTAGAATTGTGCGTTGAAAAAGACTGTGAATGGATTGAGTAGAATAGATATTGGTTATATTATTTTTGTTGTTAAGTTTATGAAATTAAAATTTAATAAACAAGTAATGTCAACAATTATTACTATGATAAAGCGAACTTATTTTTTGTGACTTTGAAACTAAAAGAAAATTTGAAAAGGTTAAAACTGAATTAACCGTTTTGGGATATGCTGATATAAAACTATTATCAAGAAAACATTTTCTTGTAAAATGAAAAATAAAAAGTTTTTCCTCTTTGCAACTCGATCCGTGGACATACTGTATACTAACAATTTTTATTTTTAGGCAAAATATTGTTGAGTAAAATTCATTTGTTTTTTAAAGAGATTAGAAAATTTATTTTTGTTAATATCGCCGAATAGTAGGTACATACAAAAAACTATAATCTGAAACGATAATCTTTGCTGTACGATTTGATACCCCAAACAATCAACAATTAAATTCTCGACTGTGCAATTGTTTTTAGGCTTTATTATAAACATTTTAATTTGAAACTTGGCTTGACAGTTTAGCCCTACGAGGGGTATATTTTATATAGTTTCGTTAAAATATTTGTTCAAGTTAGCACCAATTGTTTAAAAATTGACTCGCTAAAATGTCTTTATGTTTGCGACTTGGCATATTAAACAAAAGTTTTCGGAAAAATCTAGTTTTCTTCACAAGTTCGTTGTGAACAATTTGTTTTTTTTCTTTATTTCTATACAGGTTGTACAACTAGAGATATATAAGAATAACTGCGAAAAGACACGATTTTGACCATTCTTTTATTTATGAAAAAGTTTTCGACCGCACGGATTTAATCCAAAACATTTTCCTGTATTTCTTGAAATATTTTCAACAAGTTCCAGCAAGAAATTGCTGTAGTAAGATAAAGCCCTAAAAGTTATAGTTTTACTCCAGTGTATTATTACATTTCTCTCTTTATATAACACGAAATATGTATATCGAAAGAGTAATTTATAACATAATAATGTTTTTCTTAAGTAAATATGACATAGTATCAAACTCTAAAATAGATTTTATTCTGATAGATCTACCTACTGTAACGGTAATATAAGATTTTTCTCAGTATAAATGGTGTCCCAGGACTATGTTGCAATATTTCGGGAAAGTTTAGATCAAAATAGCATTAGAAGTATCTAAGTTTTTCCCTATAGGTTAAATTGTGAAAAGGTTTTTTGCTGATGGCTTTAAAATATTTTATCGCTTTTAATAAAATTCAAATAATATATATAGTAAGTATCTTTGAAGTGTTGGTGTTCTTCCGGGTGTTTTCCCGTGTAGTTGGTAGGCTCCTGTGGGAGCCACGCTTGTCTGAACGACGTTTCGGCGGAATCTCATCTGCCATCCTCAGGTTCTAGCTGGAAGCTGCCTATTGCTGCTGCTGCTGCCGGTGCTACTGCTGCTCCTCGTTGCTCGAACTGAACTGACGTTCTCCGTGTTGTGCGGCTCCTTATATATGTTGTGGGGTGGGGCGCGCCTGCGCACCTGGCTGCGTGTTACTGGCCCTCTACCCTCTGTAGGAGGCGTAGCGGGCGCCTGAGCTAACCCGACAAGAGGCCTCGTTGAAACGTCACGTTTCACGTGACTTCTCCTTGATGGTCGTGCGTCCTCGTGTCTAGCCGGCTCTGGAGGTTGTCGTGGTCCTCCTTGGTTGGTTAGCGCTTGGCTCCGGCTCCTCGTGATGGGTCCCCTTGTAGCTGGCTGTGGTGTCTCTTCGTGAATGGTCGATACTCGACGGTGCCTCGTTGCGATCTGTTCGTTTATCGTGGGTCGTCGTCTGTTTTCCGTTACGTAACTTCCTGTCAGTGCGGGCTTCCATGCAGTTGGTAATCTTTGAGTGTCGTCTCGTTTGTTAAGATTTTGAGGTCTTTTTTCAATTTCTATGGCCTCTCTGGTAATCTTTGACCTCCAATGCTCGATATTGGCTATCGTTCTGGTGTTGTCGAAGTCTATCTTGTGTTCTGTGGTTTTTGCGTGTTGTGCTAGGGACGATGTTTTCTCCTCTTTTTGCACTGCATTTCTATGTTCTTCTCTTCTTACACTTATCCGTCTGTTCGTTTGTCCTATGTATGATTTGTTGCAATCTTGGCACGGGATTTCGTATACTCCTTGGTTTTCTAGGGCGATTTTTGATTTCGGGTTACGTAGAACTGCGCTGATTTTTCGGTCTGTTTTGAATATTGTGTCTATGTTGTATCCACGTAGAAGTTTTCCGATTTTATCTGTTGTTCCCTTCACGTAAGGTAAATATGCTTTTGCCACTGGTTTCTCAGATTCTTCCTGGATTCGTGGTCTGAATGGTTCTTGCGACTTCTGTATTGTATACTTCATTTAACACCCGTGAAAACCTAAGAAACAACATAAGTATCTTTGATTTATATGTATAGATTTTTTCATATCTTGTCTAGGAAGCCAGGGGTGGAACACCCCTAATGTTTTTAGCTCCGGGTATTAGTCCAGTCAGTACAGTAAAAAATACACCAGAAGCCCGCAAAAAATTTTATCTGAGATTTTCCTTCCGTAACTGTTGCGAAGATTAAACATCTCACAAAACCACAAAAATCAGTTCTGGGTGTGCCGCGTAACCCCCCAAAAAAACCACCCCTTCGGTGAAAAAAGGCTTATTTTACAGATAACCCGTTAACCGTTGAAGATATAAAAAAGCTCATCATAAAAAAAAACTTGACTAACTGCCTAAAAAAAATCCTCCTGTAATTTTTTTGTGTGTTCCATGGTTTTCGAGAAAATCGATATTGACAAAAATTGCAAAATTTGTATTTATAATGCCCGCGAATTTTCGTTTATTGAAAAATCAAAACGGGTTTTAAAGGGGATATAAATACTGTCTTCTGTCGCCATTTTTGAGGGCTATTGATATTTATTAGTATATAAAAATAACAATATCATATAATTATCTCTTGATTTTTTGTGCATCTATCTATTCACAAGCCCATAAAAAATAACTGACTGTAATATAAATTATAAATGCATTATCTTTTAGTTCATGGTAGTACTTCAATGCAGAAAAATTGGGAATAAAAATATTCACATTTACAAATTTAGCAGTATGATAAAGTTAACAAAAAAAATCTAAAAAAGGCTTTCTCGAAGACCGTGGCATATACAAGATAATTATGAGGACTTTTTTTAGGCAATTAGTAAAGCTTTCTTTTTTATAATGAGCAATTTTTTTAGGCCTTCGGCAGGTAACTAGTTATCGGTAAAATAAAGCTTTTTTCACCGAAGGGGTGGTTTTTTGAGGGGGTTGCGCGGTACCCCAGAACTAATTTTTGTGTTTTTGTGCTGTGTAATCCCTCCACTAACAGTTACTGGAGGAAAATCTTAGATAACATTTTTTGTTATGGAAATCTTTATAATTGGATTTTATTAAGAGTTGAAGATTCAAAATTGTGACGGTTTTGTATGGCGCCTTCGCCATAATTTAAAATTGAGAGTTCATTGCATCTATTCGCAAATTAGAAAGAACGAAGATGTGATAATGATAAAAAAGAAACATAACTTTTACTTTACTCTTAACATATAAAAACTATGCAAAAGCATACAACGTGGAAAAAATGTAGCGACGTATTCAAGTGTACTTTTTACAATAACTTTAATTCTCTGTGTGCAGTGCATTATTTTATAATAAATGAAGAGTTTGTATCCTTCAAGATTTAGTATGATTTTCTTCTTATATCCACGATGTAATTATGCAGTCATTTTTTGTGGGCAAACTTTTGTATGAATATTTCCAATCATCAGTTGTTAAATCGGAAAAAAAGCAATAATAGATTTTGTCCTTTCTTACCACGGCATGTAGTTGAGATAGTTTAGTTATTGTACAGACGATATTTTTATGAAATAAAACTGGGATCATTTGTTTTTAATTGAACCTTTTTTCAATCACTTTCAATTAGAGGTAAATCAGGGCTTTTCTCAAACGCAAATCGCTTCATTCAACTAAAAGAAAATTCTTTCTTTATTATAGAAATTTTTTTCCAAACTTAATGAATGAAAAACTCTAAAATTTACAGAGTTTGTATTTTATATATACAAAAAAGTTCCCAAAATTTGGTTAAAGAAAATGTGGAAACAGCTTATCCTGCCAAATCCTTTTGTAAACTGAATCTTTGCAGTATATATCCATTAGTATCTATCGGCATCTCAACCGTCGATTAATTTCTCTCAAAATAAAGTATACTTATTCTTATCATTTTCCGCTGTCCCCTCTTAGCAAAAGTTTTGTTAAAACAACGAACGTAACGCTAGGTTAGTACTTTATAATAACGATGCTTTCCTCGGTATCTTGTAAACTTCAGCTTTGAAATTATACCGACCCATTTAGTTGCTAGGAGTAACATCCTCACTTCAGTATTTCACAACTTCCGAGATAAGTATTTGTCATCCATTGCTTTAAAGTACGTTGAAGCCAGTTGTGTCGTCCTTTTTTGTAGCAACAACATGTACAACTTTAATGTTTTCTAATAGATCACTCGGCAATTGAAAAAGCGTAGAACACGTCTAGTCTTCTCTTCTTATAGTTTATTATTAACAAAACATTTTTATGCTTAATATATTACATTTATTCTTTATGTTGTGTAATAGTTATCTATTACCATTTATTTTGCATTTAATAGATATTTGTGTTTGATACCAAAGTTTACCTCCTTCAGGACATAATTCACTTGAATATTTTATTTCATAAAATGTTCTAGGTGGATATGTTTTAATATGTTGTTACATCAAATGTCACATCAAATGTTTAACTTTATTTGTTGAGTGGAGAATTGTTAATATTAACTTTTAATAAAAGTTTCTCGCTCAACAAATTTCTTCTGAGTTTTAGTGGGGGTTCTAGAGCTTCTACGTGTAGGGCATCAATAGGCGTCGATTTCATAGCACCAAGACAAATCCGAAAGGCATTATTTTGTACCATGTCAACACGCTTAAGGAGATGCTGACTAGCAGACCCATAAAGAATACAGCCATAATCAATTATTGATCCATACTAAACAATCAATTTCAGAAAACTGTTCGATGTCAATTCCGTTCTGTTTGTTAAAATCTAATTTTATGCCAATTATAATTACATATTTTTGACAACTGATGAGAAATTAAGAAAGTGAGAATATTGTCCACATATTTATTATTATAATATTCATAAACTTCGAATGCATCGGTCCATTTTATTGTGTCGCGTTATTTATATTTAAAACTCTGTGGATGACTTAAATAATTTGGCAAGAAGTTCAAGGTCTACATAATGAATCTTTAGTACTGTCTATATGAGATTCCTGAAGACAGACGAAGGACACAATTTCTGAAGGATAATAGACAAGTATTGAGAGGTAAACAGATGCTGTCTACCAAATATTACAATTAAATGAAATTTGTAGTAGGCGTTAGTTTGTCTACAAGTTACGAAATGTAAACGTATATAATTAAGTTTGTGGTATTGTTTCGAAAACTATGGTAGGGAGATTTTTTTTACAAAATAAAATATATGCGAGAATAACAACTACATTGGCAAGTTTACATATATTTTCTATTAAAGATAACTTTATGCAAATTTACTAATTAATTATTATTAATTAATTAGTTTTCACTGAAATGCATTTCATTGTCTTCACCGGGCGAAGCCAAGTGCATCATCTAGTTATAAGCTAACTTATAAATTAAAACTAATTTTAATGAGCATCGAATTGTTATTATTTCGACAACTCCTAAAACATAGTCTGCCAATAAAATAATAAACACATCGTCAGAATCTAGAACATAAACAATGTACAAGTTTCGTATTTTAGTACTTTTTAACCCCCAACACATTAAGATCACACGAAGGTTTTAATGAGTAAATTATTAGAACTAAAATTTTATCTCTCACTAAATACTAATAATATACTGACAACAGAAAATTTCGAGAGTTTCCTTAAAGGAACAAATGCAAGTTTATAAATAAAGTAATTTTAGGTTAGATTTGCTACATACTCAGTGTTAACTATCCCTGTGTTATCTTTAAACTTTACCATACCGTGGCCCCCCTACCGTTCCCTACGTTTTTATAAAGTCGTCAAGGTGGACTCCTTAACGTTGAACTAGTGGCCTCGTGTATATCCCGGTGATAGATAGATTGGTACACATTGGTGTCTGTATGGGTGCATTTACTTACACGTATGTGTAGTAGGGTGTATCGAAAAACACTTTTTTTGGAAATTTAAAATTTCAAGTTCTGTGAACCAACATACACCACACAAAAAATTGCCATAGTTGAAAAAAAATTGGATCTCTCGCAAAAGGCCTAAAGTTCATAATTTTCTTCAAGAAATTGATTTTTTTGATTTTTTTTTTTATTAAGGATTAAAGATTTGTTTTAAGATAGAATACTAATAATATGATGATAATGATGAAGAATAAAATATTTAACGGCCTAAAATAACTTTTTAAAAAATCTTTTAAATTAGGAAGTACTCCTCATCTTTTCTTTAAGTTTAAATAAAATGCGGGAGACCTAAACGTTTCATTAGAGTAACATTTTTTTAATATTTTCATTTCACACCCTAATGTTAAAATTTTTCAACTTGAAAATAAAATCACTTAATCCTTCATTCCAAAAAAAATATGGAAAAATCCAGTTTTTTGGAGAAAATTATAAACTTTAGGCCTCTTGCGGGAGACCTAATTTTTTTTTAATTGGGCTAATTTTTTTTTTGGTGTATATGGGTTCATAGAGACAACTTTTTATCAACTTGGAATTTGTAATTTCCAAAAAAAGTTTTTTCTATACACCCTAATGTGGAGTATGTATAAACATTGTTATATAGTTTTGTTTTAGGTTAGTGCATAGGAAAAAAAGATATGATTAAAAGTCGGAACACGTTGAATTAGTTTTTTTGCATGTGCATCGGTAGGTATATTTTAAATAAAAAACTACTGGCGGATAGTTCATCCAATGCCAAATGGGTGAGGAAAAAAGGGCGAAGGGTGAAGGGTAAGTTTGTCGTGTTGTATATGCGTCTGTCTACGGCTTCATATCTCTTCAATAGGTGATCTGATTTTGCTTCGTTTTTTATTTTACTTGAAAGTGTATTTTATCGAGATGATTTGCATAGTAATACCCAAATATTGTTTTCGTCAATGAAATCTATGCAGAAATAAAAGTTATTACAGTTAAATGTTGTAAGTTATGAGCCAATAAAAATCAATTCGTTTTGTGTTATATGTCTTGTGAAATTGGATACTGATATTTCGAAGGTTCACATAAAAAATAATTTTCGAATATATTGTAATAGCGAAATTATTTCGAATAGTGCGTACACTGTCTTGGCGATTTCAAATAAGAATGATTGAACATATATAAGCATTTATTGACAACGGTGTTAACTATGAGCCAAATGTTATGTTTTTTCCCTTAATTTATTAATGCCCATCCTGAATAAAAAAAACTGAAAATATATCCCATTAAGATTTTTGTTAATTGTGGATTGTTTCCTCATCACATAATATATTCTCACTTCAATCTCCACATTTCCTCGAAATATGGAATAACTACTGCAGTATAACATTACAAAATATTTATTTCATTACGATAGTGATGAAGAACGGACTTGTTAGCATTCGAATGATTTGAATAAGGACTAGGAATAATAGAGAATAATTTAGAGTCCATCCCTTTACAGAAAAGCGTTTCGTCTATGGTCTCTTAATTCTTCCCATCGTAATGAAATTAGTGGAGCAATGGCTGGCCAGTCGTGGAAGCCGCCATAGTTGCCTTTTATCATTAAATATCCTCATTGGACCAATTACAGCGGAGTCTCCATAACGTGAACAGCATGATAAAATATTAAAATTTGATTTACAGCGTATAGTGTAGTATGAAACAGTTTTGAACTTGAAGCTTGAGTAATACATTTTTTTTAATGAAACCCTGTAGATGGAAACAGTAAGAGTTTTAACATACATGTGTTTTGTTATGCACTTGTTTAGTGCATGCCCATTTTTTTAGAATAAAAGTTATTTGGATTTAATCAAAATTATATTACAACAGGGCAAACCTTTATAATGATAATTGTAGAATAAAAACTTAGTCATTCAGAAATGCAGGGTGATCTCTAGAGGTGTGAAAACTTTCATGTTTTATGGAAATTATATTTTAGTAAATGTCAGATTGCGTAGATTAGATGATATATCAACTATATTTTGAAATATTATTAAGGTACTTCTAATAGACAATTAGGAAATGAGGCAATCGGGTGATGATGACTGGGAATACCCGATATAGAAGATAAAAATAGAAGAGGTAGTATCTGTGTACTTAGAAAATAAATTGTGTCATATTCGTGCAAACCAAAAAGGTATTCGGCTACGTCTGACAGAAACTTCTGGTCGTTTTTACACCTCACAGAAAAAGTATGAGTAATATGAATAGTAATACACTAGCTTTCAATATTTAATTCTTAGTTTAGCCTATGTCATGTTTTCATTTGGTTTCAAATTATTTGCAATTAAAAACTGAATAATAAATATGGATATCTACATGTTATATATGCTTTTAAATTACGAGTAGATAGAAATATGTGACTTTTTTATTTTTATGAGCAACGAGTATTATAATATATAGACACAATTTCTGTTCTTTTACCTTTATGGCAAATACCACCAAATCTAGACCCGCAATTTTTCAAGAGTTTATTCATACAAAGAGAAACCAACGTATAACTTCGATAAATTATGTTGTGTTATACCCAACGTTATTTGTTTGAGTTCCTTTTGTAGTATCAACAATTCTGTTCTATCCTCTAACATTTTATATAAATCACATGAAGTATGGAGAGAATTTTGGCGAGAAACAAAACAGTTTGATATATCCATATTTTCATAGCTTGTCGATTTGAAATATAAATCTCAAACTGACATCCACCATTGATTCTGAACAGTAATATTTCAATTCTTATTCAGGAACATCAAAAAAATGTTCATGAAATGAAAGTGACCCGGACAGATTGATGTATTGGTAATACTAAAATAATAGATGCACTAAGGTGACAAGATGGCGGGATAATTAGTACGGTAAGGGCTATAAACGCTGATTGTACCCAAATGTTGTGTAACATTTACGACTAATCCAATTTTTTTAAGTTTATTTTCTATTCATAAATACAATTAATTAATGGTCGTAAGTGGCAGGTAATCGATAAAAAAAATTCGCTCGATACGAATACTGGTACGACTATAAAAGACATTTTAAGTTATTTAGTGAAGTTTTCACTGTAAGAAAATTTCTCATATCACTTTTGAGCAAAATTCATTAACATCATACAAGCACTTTTCAATTAGAAACATGGTGTTAAATGGCGGCGAAATTTTAGGCTGGGGAAATTGGTTAATATATATATGTTTTTTGGACAATTTTAGGTGAAAACCAAAAATATCTTTAAACATAAACATTTTCGGCAATAAATGAAAAACTCATATGTATATAAAAACTGTACAAATATCGTACTAAGTTTTTCGAAAAATATGATGAGCAAAAATGCTCAATCCTGATCAATATACGGATCACACCTTTAGGAGATCTTCGGCATCACTATTAGCTGGTTCTGCAGCTGATATTCTTACCTTAAAACGCCATGGGGGATGGAAATTCTCAACAGTTGTTGAGGGATATATAGAAGATAGCATCCAGAATAAAAAGGAAGTATATTTCCAAACAATACCACAGAAATGACTATGTCTGCCGATGTAGTCGTTGGTTGGTGAAAATCAGACCAACCAACATTAAAATAAATGAATCAAATATTTTTCACACATCTGAATCTATAATTTCAGGAATAAATATAACTAATGTTAGTAACAGTACTATTTCCAAACAATACCACAGAAATGACTATGTCTGCCGATGTGGTCGTTGGTTGGTGAAAATCAGACCAACCAACATTAATATAAATGAATCAAATATTTTTCACACATCTGAATCTATAATTTCACGAATAAATATAACTAATGTTAGTAACAGTACTATTCATAAAAATGTTCGTTATGAATAAAACTGTTCATGAAATTTGTTAAAATAATTAATAAATGTTTGATGTAAGAATTTTTAAAATCTTTGTCATAATACCGTTAATAAATCGATGTACTTTTCTAGAATACTTTATAAACCATAAATTGTCTGTTGATTATTAAGTTTTATTTCACACTGTGAAATTATTATTTTTTATTTCATACTTGTTTCTTTACGTTTCACTTGTCAATAATAATATTGTTTTGATTCATTGAAACTATTAAATAAATGTCACTATGGTTGAATTATTTCTTAGGATAACCACCCTGTATGTTTTTCAATAAACTCATAATAGTTGTCTTCGTTGCCACTTGTCTTAACTAAATGCAAATATTATTGCCATTTGTCACATTTTTAATTGCGCGGCCAAGTAGTGGAGTGGAAGTATGGTAGTGGTTAAAATATGTTCAATTCTTTTCTTCTTACTTCCCTCATATACCGAAGGAAAGTATTGTATTCGAGAAAAAATCACCCTCCGAGATATTTTCGGATTTTCACGTTTCAGATCACGTAGATTACGAAAATATAGGTTTTTCAATTCCGTCAATCTGTCTGCCTGTCTGTCTCTCTGTCTGTCTGTTGGTACATTAACTAAAAAAACTGCTTGACGGAGAACGGTCAAATTTGGTAGGTACCTAACGCTACTGTCAGTGGATAAATGGTTAAACTTTCACTGGAAAATATACAGGGTGGACCGTCTAAAGGGAATAAATAGTGAAAACATTTTTTCTTTGCTCAAATTTAATATTTCCACGTTTCATGACATTCTAAGCGTATTTCAGAAAAAAAAAATTGAAACATTTTTTACCAACATTCTTGAAAAATTTCTTACTACTAGAACAGATGGAAAAAATTTTTTTTTGCTCAAATTTAAAATTTCCACGATTCATGACATTCTAAAACCTATTTCAGAATTTTTTTTTGCCATTCTTGAAAAATTTTTTACCACCAGAGTACATAGAAAAATATTTTTTTTGCTCAAATTTAAAATTACCACTACTGTTGAATAGGTGGAAACATTTTTTCCTCAAATTTAAAATTTCCGCGTTTTATGACATTCTAAGCCTATTTCAGAAAAGAAAATTAGGATTTTTTAAAACATTTTTGGAAAAAAAATTACCACTAGAATAGATGGAAAAAAATGTTTTGCTCAAATTTAAAATTTCCACGTTTCGTGGCATTCTAACCCTATAAAAAAAACTAAATATTTTGAAAAAATCTAATTTTATTTTTACCACTACTATAGAATTGACGGAAAACAAATTTTTTACGCCCAAATTAAAATTTCCACGTTTCATAATATTCTAAACCTATTTAAAAAAAAAATTAAATATGTTAACCACTACTATACTTCCACTCCATTACGTGAATGTGGAACTGAAAATGTGACAGATGGCAATAATATTTGGCATATGCACCTACGAGTGCACCTATTATAGTTTTATTGAAAAATGTACAGGATGGTCATCCCACGAAATAATTCAACCATGGTGGACATTTGTAAAGGTAGTTGAGCAAACCTTCCATATGTGGCAGCTGTTATTTAGTATTGAACTTTTGCTGTTGGATGAGCACTCTGTATATTTTTTTGACAAAAACCTATCAGGTTTTCTTTGTAATAATAGTGATAACTAAATTCCGATTATTATTTTCAATGTCATTTCGTAATTATTAATTTTTTAGAGTGACCACCATGCACAAATAAAGAGGGAAGTCCTGTGTAAATACCTTTACCGATTTTTTAAATAGGCTGAGAATGCCACGAAACGTGGAACTTTTAAATTTAAGCGGAGAAAAAATATTTCATTATCTAATTCCTTTAGATAGTCCACCCTATATATTTTCCAGCGAAAGTCTATCCATCTCTTCGGTGATAGTAGCGCCTGCCACCTACCAAGTTTAACTGTTCTCTGTCAAGTAGATTTTTTGGTTAATGCACCAACAGGCAGCCCGACAGAGAGGCAGACTTATATTTTCGTAATCTACATGATCTGAAACGCAAAACCCAGAAAAAAACTGGGAGGGTGATTTTTTTCTCGATATCAATACTTCCCTTCGGTATGCGAGGAGAATAAAAAGTGCTGCCTCCTCGTTTTTTCTCGGAAGAAACCTATTTCGAAAGGACTATAACGTATTCCGTAGCACGTACAATAAATTTACAAAAACTTCAATAAAATAGCGAACAGTAGTTTACATCTAGTTGAATTATCTATTGATAGATACATGTTCAATAAATTTTTAAACGTTACACCATTCTGAATTTAAAACCGACTTCCACATCGCACTTTATTAGATTATAGCAATTTATTCAACTATTCCTGCAACTGTTGAGAAATATATTGCTCTCTTTGTGGTTTAACATAAATAAATGAACTCTGTAGCAAATCTTGCCAATTTGTATCCTGCCAAGTGTGTAGTATTGACGCAAAACAACCTTTCTTACAGGTAAAAGACACAGCTTACTAAATTCTGTATATGTATAGTCTCCATGCAAATAAAGCTCAGATTAACCAGAATTAGCGCATTGCGGTAGTTTGTAGTCGAATAATAAGTTTGTACTGGTTGTAATCCTTAAATGTATATGTAGAATAATTCCACAAATATATTAAATAGTTATGATTCGCTATCACGCAGAGAATATTAATTATATATGAATTTTAAATGAAATTTGCATTTGAGCAGCAAACAAGAGCCTCATTAAAATGGCAGCTGTAACAATACGGTATTAAGGTTATTATTAACACTGTTAAATATTTCTAATAAATTTTTGATGAAACTTTAAAGCAAATGTGATTTGTCATGTGTTAAATCTTAAAAGAGGCTGTCCAGAAAACATTGATAATTACAGACGGATATCGTTGTCTAATAATTATAAAGATTTCCATTACAAAAAATGTTACCTGAGATTTTCCTTCAGTAACTGTTATTGAAGGGATTATCCATCACAAAACTACAAAAATCAGTTGTGGGGTGCCGCATAACCCCCGCAAAAAATCACCCCTTCGGTGAAAAGAACCTTATTTTACTGATAACTCGTTAACCGTTAAAGTTATAAAAAAATTGCTCATTATAAAAAAGGATGAAGGAAAATTTCAGATAACATTTTTTGCCAGCATCTGGTGTATCTTTTACTTCATCGACTGGACTATCGATACATAGAACTTTATCAAAGATAATGGAAACATTTTTCAGGTCCATATTGGTAATTTCGTGGAAAAAAATGATATTTTTGACGCCATCGCAACATGAATTTAGATCAGGTAGATCAGTTGAAACGGCTTCTTGCCATTTAATTAATTATGTATATTCCTGTTGTATGTTGTATCAATGTTTTTCGACCTACCTAAAACTTTCGATACTATTGACAGCGAAATACTCGTATCAAGATTGTTTCATCTAGAAATTAGAGACACTGCCTTGAACTGGATTATATCTTATATGGAAGACAAGTCATTAATAGTAAACTGCAATCCCACCCTTTAATTGATTATCTGTTGGGTGGTTGTAGCTAAGTAAATAAATAAATAAATAAATGTGAGCTCTGGGGCTTATGAAGTTAAACTTGGGGATCCCAAGGGCTCTGTCCTAGGGCCCTTATTATTTATGATATCTGTAAATGACCTTCCACAAAAAAAATGCAAGACATGTTATTATGTTTGCTGATGATACTACTATTACAACGCCAACAAGTGTAGAAGAAATTCAATTGCAGGCGGAAAATATTACTAATATTTTAAGCGTTTGGTGTGATGGTAATAAATTAATATTAAATGTAAAAAAAAACAGTAGTAATGAATTTTCATATTAGAAGATCTTTACCAGTTCATTTTAAATTATGGACATCGAACTGGATGTTGAAACAAAATATCTTGGTAGTATACTAGACTCAAAGTTTTCATGGGATAATCATACTGATACGGTATGCAAAAAAATAATTAAAGTATATTTTGGCTTCCTCCTAACGAAAAACACTTTAAGTGAGAACATGGTCTACTAAATATTTGTTATGTTTTGGCGTACTCACACATTTCATTAAACATTATGAGTTGGGGTTGTGGCAGAGAAAAGATAGGGTATTTGTTCGTGAAATTTGAGATCATTGTCATGCTTTTTAATGTATAATAATGCTAGTGTACTAATGCTACGTATCCTATATTCCAAAAAATAATGCAAAATGGTGGAAATTCTAGAGAAGCAAGGATATTATTTTGGCACTGAATTCAATCATCTAGCGAGCGTCATTTCTTTATTAATCGCTTATTTAACGTTGGCATATTTCCACTACTCAGATCAATCAGCGACACACGACGCTAGGAGATAAGTTCATTGCTACTTCTGTTGGCATCATAGAACCTAATCTGACCCGGACGTTTTCCTTACCCCACTTTATGATTACTTCCTATTTTTAGTATAGAAAATGCCTATGTGTGCGTGTATATGCGGGCTGTTTAAGCATAATTATAAAATGAAGTAATATACAACAAATTGCAACAGTCCTGATTATGAAATGATAGATCAAAGTCAAGGATAAACATTAAACAAATAAATATTAATAAGTTTTTATCTATAACTTGGATCTGGGCTTGTTTAAGACTAGAGAAGACTATAAATAAATATTTTTTATTACCCGTATTATCATCTCTAGGACCTGGCCTAATAAATACCAGATTACTTTACCAGTTAAAGCAATGAAATACGTAAGAATTACGATAACTGGTAATTTTTGTATTTTCGTACCAGAAAAAGTGCTGCTTAATGAATCACTACTTCCACATCCAGATTTTACATCCAACTCTCTTTAAAGGAAAACATTTTCACTATAATTGCACTCCAGTATGTCGAAATAATCGATCATAGAATTTTAATAATACTTGAGGCCTTAGTCTTTATAATATATACCGAATCTCAAGTTTATGTACTCTTACCAGCTTGCTTTACTCATTTTCCGTTATTTACCCCTATTAACCCCCCAACTCTTCACCAGGTATGTTCAGGAAACAATCCAGTTTCAGATCTCGTTATAATACATAAGTGTATAAAATATCAATATCTTAAACATTTCCGGAGAAAACGTGCAGACCAAAAAGTTACAGATAGACAGACAGACAGACAGACCGACCAACATACAGACAGATAGAATTTTTTTCCCTTAAATTTAAAATCTCGACGTTTCGTGATATTCTAAACCTGTTTAAAAGTGAATTACTTTTTATTTGCTTATACTTGTAATGAAACATATTCTTTATAGGCTTTGTGCCTTTCTGATGAGCTCCAGAATAAGTGCGAAAAACGTTTCAAGCGCATTTCTAAGAAACAGAATGAACATGCAATCCATTTGAATGAAAATTTTTCCAAAAGACGAGGTATGTAAATAAATTTATTTTCGGCCTTTGTTCTCATTTTAACTGAGTTTTCATAGCCGTAGGGGGTTATGTGGATGCTAGTTTACTGCACAGCCGAGGACACTGTGTGGAAACTAGTGTCAGAATGAGAATCTTCCAATAAGAAAGACAAATTCATTTTAGGATTTTAATTGCTAAGATAACCAGAATTTGGAAGATTGTAAATCAATAATTTTACAAATAGTTATTTTAGTTCTCATAGATAGTTTTTTCTGCTGTTTGCAAATTCCTGTAAAGAATATAACATTATTATAAATCTATTTCAACAAAAAAAAATCGGTAAACGTATTTACACAGAACTTCCCTCTTTATTTGTGCACAGGTCCACTCTAAAAAATTAATAATTACGAAATAACATTGAAAGTAATAATCAGAATATAGTTGTCACTATTATTACAAAGAAGACCTGGTAAGTTTTCGTCAAAAAAATATACAGAGTACTCATCTAACAGCAAAAGTTCAATACTAAATAACAGGTGCCAAATATGGAAGGCTTTTAGACTTTAGAATGTCATGAAACGTGAAAATTTTAAATTTCAGCAAAAAAAAAAATTCCATCTATTCTAGTGGTAAAATTATTTTCCGAAATAGGTTTGGAATGTCATGAAACGTGGAAATTTTAAATTTGAGCAAAAAAAAAATTTTTTTCGTATATTCCATAGAAAGTAGTAAAATAGATTAAAGGTTTTTCAATTTTTTTTTATTTGTTTGAATAGGCTTAGAATGCCATGGAAACGTGGAAATTTTAAATTTGAACAGAGAAAAAAAAATTCATTTTTTTAAAATTTTTCAAAAATGGTTAAAAAATTTCAAATTTTTTTTCTTCAGAATTAGGTTTAGAATGTCATGAAACGTGTACATTTTAAATTTGAGCAAAAAAAATTCTCCCTCTATTCTAGTGGTAATTATTTTTTTCCAAAATGGTAAAAAAATGTTACAATGTTTTTCTTCCCAAATAGGTTTGGAATGTCATGAAGCGTGGAAAGTTTAAATTTGAGTAAAAAAAATAATTTCATCTATTCTATATTAAGTACTTAGTGATTAAAAAAAAAATAA
Source organism: Stenurella melanura (assembly GCA_963583905.1). Taxonomy (NCBI): domain Eukaryota; kingdom Metazoa; phylum Arthropoda; class Insecta; order Coleoptera; family Cerambycidae; genus Stenurella; species Stenurella melanura. The sequence goes on from OY757312.1 coordinate 7,121,581, forward strand.
ATAAATTTTTCAGAAAATTTTTTAAATTCTTTTAATACGATTATAGTACCATGGAAACGTGGAAATTTTAAATTTGAACAAGGAGAAAAAACCATCAATTTTAGTGGTAAAAAAATTTTCAAAAATGTTGGTAAAAGAATTTTTGAAAAAAAAACAAATTTTTTTAAATAGGTTTAGAATGCCATGAAACGTGGAAATTTTAAATTTGAAAGCAAAATGTTTTCTTAATTAATTTTCAAAAAATTTTCAATTTTTCTTTTGAAATAGGTTTAGCGTGTCATGAAACGTGGAAACTTTAAATTTGAGCAAAAAAATTTTTTTGCACTATTTATTCCGTTTAGACGGTCCACCCTGTATATTTTCCAGTGAATGTTTTACCATTTCTTCGCTGACAGTAGGGTGAACTACCTACCAAATTTGACTGCTCTCCGTCAAGTAGTTTTTTAGTAAATGTACCAACAGACAGACGGACGGACGGACGGACAGACAGACGGAATTGCAAACCTATATTTTCGTAATCTACGTGTTCTGAAACGTCAAAACCCGAAAAAATCTCGGAGGGTGATTTTTTTTCGAATACAATACTTCCCTTCGGTATACGAGGGAAGTAAAAATTTTATTTCTTTTTTACGATTACTATATTTCCAATCCAATATGTGGATGTGGAAGCAATATGGGAACTGCAGATTTTTCAAACGAAAAAAATGGAATAATTCTTATTTTACAAGCATATAACTGTGCATTTACCCATTCGATATAAGAGTAACACTTCTATTATTTACTGAAATAGAGGCGCTAATAAAATAACAGAAATGTGATTCTGCAATCGGCTCCATCGACTCGAGGTGTATCCGGGAAACAGAGACTGGACATCTGGCGTGAAAAGCCCCATAAAACGTCAGTTTGGCCCGTAACTACATATTATTTAGGGCAATCGTTCCCAAGTGACTTCAGCAAACCTACCGTTAATAATATATTACTGAAACTCCAATATGTTGCACTGAAAATATACGTTGTTTCAGATTTACAATGTACAATGTATGGAATTCTATTGTACTTTATGACGTATGAATAATTTGTATCATGTAATATTCTTTTATAAAAATATTTAACAGCGGGAACAAACGGACATTACTTTAGAGTTCGCGTTCGCCTTCTACTGATTTATGTAAAGATATTTCCTATTGCGGTAATCATGTTCAACCACAAAGTAGATGTATATAGTTTTTTGTGGATTTTAAGGTGGTAATAGGATCACTGTTCGCAAACGTCTTTACAAGCAATATTCATATTTTTGTGAACAAAGCATTTTTCAGTGCAGATTACAGGAGCAATATCCCACAACAACTATGAAAGTAATGCTAGATCTACTTCCTCTATATTTTTACGTAAGGAAGGAGGCAGCACTTAATACCCTAAGGCTGTAGCAGGTACTTTTTTTCAAACCAGGTGATTTGGTTGGTGGATCCTGGAGTTAATCCGATTGGAATCAAAGAACAAACCGAGTGACCCAATGCCAATTAAACGGAACTTTGACTGGACGTTTCAAGTGCTGATTGAGAGTCATCAGGCGAGTAGAGTTGAAGCCCTGCATTTGGAGAAAGGGCCAAGGATTGAGGATTGCTGAAGGGATTGGCTAGGATGTAGCAGGGCCTAATTGAAGGCATTCGAAGAGCAAAGATCTATACTTTCAGTTAGCCTGGCAACGTTAAAAGCTCTTACGGTTTTGTGTCTAAGATTGCCTGGAAATCCGGACAATCCCTGAAGCAATTGGCAAAAAACAATAAGATTACTTTGATGTGGGTGCCAAAGCGCGAGAAACTGGAGGGAAATGAAATAGTAGACGCTCTTGCAAAATAGGCGCTGAAGCCCCATTTCCTTCAGTCCGAACGTTTTGTGGCTTATCTAAAGGACAAATTACCGAGGAGATTTTAAATTGGGAAAAGGAACAGAAAGAGTTTTGCTGGAGAAATACTCCGGGCGAAAGACAAGAGGAAAAGTTCATCATCTATTCGAGAAAGAATGCTACAAGACTTTTCGAAATTGAGAAGGTCAACTTCAGGTTGTTGACAAACTTTTTAATAGAAACTGGGAACATATCCTTTGCGAATTCAAAACGCTAGTCCGCACTAGGCTAAAGTAGCTAAAAATTAGCCCCGAGGAAAATTAAAGGCTTTGTAAGAAACTTGGGAGTCCTGCGTAACAACTAATTAATATAAACGGCTTTATTCAAAGAATGTAGATGTACATTTACAAGTACATTACAAATAGCAATTGAAAAGACGAAGTTTACCCAAAATAACTAAATAAAAGAATCAGTCATAAACACAGTGCAAAATGGTACCCAAGAGTATATTCTAGTTTTTGTTGGAATTAATGAACCAGGCTTTGATTTTTTTACAGAAAATATTAACTGTCGATAGATTTTTATATAAGGGATCAATAGAGTTATATAAGGCTATGGATGTGTAAGAAAAGCTACGTTGGAAGAGGGCTGTACGAGATTGTGGCACTGTTAGCACGTACCGATGTCTGATGTTTACAGTATGTACTGACGATCTGAAAATTAACTTGTCTCTCAAGTACCTTGGAATAGAATATTTTATTAAAGAAAATAAGAAAACTGCATATTGAAATTTAACGAGTTGTTCCATTTTTAACCAACGCAACTCAACATATTTGCTTGAAACATGATCAAATTTTCTTAAGTTGTAAATAAAACGACAACAACAGTTTTGCAAAACTTCTAGTCGGTTTTTTGTAGCTTGATCCAGCCAGTAAAAATACAAAAAATTGCAATAATTGAATACAGGTATGACTAAAGTTTTTTACGTTGTTTAAAGTTCAAGATATGCCTGTTTGCATACAGTACTTTTAGCTGGGAGTAAAATTTTTGTAAAATAATTTTTATGTGCTGCATAAAACGTAATTTTTCGTCTATTGTTACAAGATTTTTGGCATGAGTAGAAAATGACAAATTTTCTTGATTAATATTTAGTTGAATAGAAGCCTTTAAGTGATCTGAGCAGAATAGAATAACAACTGATTTGGTAGGGTTCATTTTAAGGTTACGTTGATGCGAATATTGATAGATGTCTAAATCTTGGTTGGTAAAATTAGTGGCAATAGCTGCATTAGATGGCTCAAAACAGTAAATAAGTTGGGTATCGTCAGCATATGCTTGCACTTGCGAACTAGTTACTACATTAAATATACCTGCTGTATATATAAGAAACAAAAGAGGGCCAAGAATGGACCCTTGAGGAACACCTGAAGAGATAATTTTAAGATCAGATATATTTCCTGCGACTGACACGCATTGGCGACGTTCGCTCAAATAAGAATTGAAAAACCGCAGGGAAACCGCGTCGAAACTATAGTAATTTAGCTTTGCACAAAGAAGCGTGTGATCAATGGTGTCAAATGCCTTGGAGTAGTCTAGGGATACAAGAATAGCTGCCATACGTTTGTCTAGTGCGCTGATGATATTATCACTAAGGTTCAACAAAGCAGTAGTGTTGCTATGTACTTTACGAAATCCCGATTGATGTAATGGGTATAAGTTATGAAGTAATAGATATTCAGTAATCTGGTCGTGAACTATTCTTTCTAGTATTTTGGAAAGAATTGGCAACAAGCCGATAGGCCTCAGATCCTCCACGGTTACAGGATTTGCTGTTTTTGGTATTGGACAAATAATTGCTTCTTTCCATTCTGTAGTAAAGTAACTCTGTTCAAGACAGCAGTTAATAATATGAGTGATATGCTTTAAGATTATTGGGATGCATAATTTTAACATGTTTAGAGTATAGAAATGTAGAGTAATTCATAAAAGATCTTTTAGGTCGATGTGAAAATGCCGAGCGATGCGACTCTTAAAACAGTCTACAAATCTACAGTTCAGACCGGAAAGACTAGAATAATGGTAACAGTTTTTGCACTTTTGATATGATTAGGTAGATTGTTATAAATTTTGATTAGTTGACCGACCACACCATTCTGCACTAAACCTAAATTTGTCTTTATAGGAGGTAATTTTTTTTTACGAGTAATGGTAATCGTGAGCATGTTCATGTTTTATAAACATGGTGTAATGCTCTTTTACATAACTGGCACATTCTAGGATGTAGATGTAGGAGGAGGTATGTATCCTCTTTTCATTAAAGATGTGTTTGCAGGAGTCTGTTGGTTGCATATTGTAAATACTTCTAAGGCATCTTTTTTGCAATATAAGTACTTTTTGAACGTCTATAGAATTGCTCCAGAAAATAATTCCATATCGTATAATAGAATGGATGTAAGCGTAATATGCAGTGGGCTCGTCGACTGACTGAGACAACACTCTTAGTGCGTAACAGAAGCTACTGATTTTCGGTGTTATATAACTTTATGGGCCTTCCACTTCAGTTGTTTGTCTATTATGACACCCAAGAACTTAGTGTCTGAGGACGACGTAAGTTTCTCTCTATTAACCGTAATGACTTCAGTATTTCCAGAAAATTTAATAATTTTTGTTTTGTTCATATTTAATTTCAGATGGTTATGAGAAAAACAGTCTTTCACGATAGACATACCATTTATAATTTCTTGCCGCAATTCTACCAAATTATTTTCTTTAATTGACAGTGTATTGTCATCAGCAAACACAACAGCGTTATATAAAATATTTTCCGGTAGGTCGTTTACATACAATAAAAAAATTAAAGGACCCAGTATGCTACCATGAGGGACCCCTCTTTATAAGTACTCGTACTGGGATATCTTGAACCCTCCACTCATCGGGAACCCGAATACACTATCTCCTGTCGATGAGATATGATTCTAGAAGTTCATAACTAGATCCTCGAAACCACATCTCTCCAGTTTTGAGAGTATTTTAAAATGATTTTTACTGACGAATGCCTTAGAGAGATCCAAAAATATTCCAGCAACATATTCACCCGAATTTAGGGAATTCAGTATTTCCTCAACGAATTGAAATGTGGCTTATTGTTGACTTATCTTTTACAAACCCATTTTGCATATTCGTTAATATGTTTTCTTGTTCCAAGAAATGTATTATTCTATTATAAATGATTCTTTGTATTATTTTAGATATGTTAGATATTAGGTCGATAATTTTCAATTACGTCTTTATTTCCATTTTTATAAACAGGTATGATAAAAGCATCTTTCAGTGCGTTAGGGAAACTACCCGTTGAAAAACATAAATTTATTATAATACTTAATGGTCCTGCTAAAACGGAAGAACAATATTTAGTTAATTTCAATTATTTTAAATTGTCCATTTCAATAAAAACTTTTCCTTGCAAGTTAAATGAGGCTTATATCGAAATATTTCTAATAAAAGAACGTCACGTGCAGGAATAAAAGCTCAAAGCATAATGGAAGATAATAGTCAATTTCTTTAAATTTTCATATTGGTCACCTACAGAAGAGATTTACTTTATGACTCCCCTGGAATTTCGTATCAAAAAATATTGCATCTACTGCTGTATGTTCATTAATATTTATACCAGCATGCTCTCACCATTTTCAGTCGTTTATTGATATTTTTAGGGTCACCCAAAGCCACTACATAATGTTTATGCTTCCTATTTTAAATTGAAATAAATATTGTCTTCAAAGCGCGACATTAGCGTCAAGTAATTTGGCAAATATTAAAGTCTGTTTTAAAAATAGAAACGTACATTTTATTACAAAAATAATTCCCAAAACAACACATCATAAAAAATACTTTATTTTAATTTATGTATATTCGACTCAAAAATATAATATTGTTTGAATAAAACTGAACTTAAAATTTTAGTTTTTCATAATAGTGAAGAATTTGTTGCTTAATATCTTTTTAACAGGTTTAAGATGACAGTTAGTTATTCTGACTTTTATGGAAATAACGCTTATACTACAATAAGTACAAACAGATGTTATACACACCAGCTTTTACAAACCCTTCGATAGACCGAACCACGGTATCCTTTTAGACAAAGAATTTTATAGCTTCTCGGATAGCCTTATCCTGTCTAACTGATAGAAAGTAATCTGTTGTATACCATGATGCTAGATCTATCGAAGTTCTGGCTACATCATGAGTCCTCCACGGTTCAAATTTAGGTCCGTTTTTTAAAATTTGTTTGTAAACGCCATAGTGGACAATCTGATCGTTAACTGGATTTTATGCGCAAATAATTTAAAACTCTTGAAGTTACGCGTGAAAGCAGGTAACTTGAACTACAAAATAATTTTGATCGTATTAATACATGGTTTTGTTATAATAATAATAATAATAAAAATAATAATAATAATAAAGTTTATTGAAAATGAGTGCTTAGTTTACGTACAAGTTTGATGTTCAGCAAATATTAAGTTTACAGAAGGTTGAACCTTTTGCGTGGACTGGGATTACCCTATTTTAGCCAGAGTAAGCCTCTTTATTGTTACAGAATTTTAAACTAAGTAATACTTTCCTCTCAAGCTCTTGCATACAAATATAAAAACAAAGTTGAAAGAAGCATTCTATATCGGGTATGTAGTACATTAAAGCAACTATACGTTACTTTTGTTAGACCGCATCTTGAATGTGCATCGATTATATGGTGTCCAATTTATTATGCACATATAAAATTTGGGAATGACTCAACACTGTTTTATTAAATATGCGTTTTCTAAGACTAATAGAACTGATCCTATTGTTGGTTACTCACGTTAAGTTCTGCCTCTAAGTTTGCCATAGATAGTCTAGAAATGCCCGAGCTGATCAAATGAAAGGACCTCGCAGAATTCTTATGAGAAATGGCTTTGGATCAAACTCTTTTTAACTCTGGATTCTGGTAGCTCTTGATAGGTAGAACAAACTCAAGGGCACTGTCCTAAAAACTTACTATTTTCGCGCTCAAAATTGGACTTTTCGTGCATTATAGAGTAGTGTTAAGCTACTTTAAGTTAGTATATCTGTATATAAGTTAATATGCCTGTACATATAACATCAGTAAAAGTTTCAGAGCTTTGAACGTGATCTTTAAGGTATACAGTAGGTATGTATTATGTATACAGAGAATTTAATGTATCTGTCTGCACCATTAACTCACATCTTATAATTCAAAAAGGCATATTTCCAAATAAATTAAAAGGGGCAAAAATTATTCCCTTATTAAAATCAGGAGATACTGAGGATGTATCTAATTATAGGCCAATTACTTCCAATTCTCTTTAAAACATTTGAAAAAATTCTAGCCCAAATAATTGTAAATTACTTCGAATCCAACAATATTTTTACAGACAGGCAGTTTGGATTCAAGAAGGGCAGAAGTGGATTAAAGACTGTACTGGAGCTTGTGAACTATATTAGTGAGGGTTGTGAAAATCGGAACTCATCATCAGTACTTTTCTCGATTTGAGTGAAGCGTTTGATTGTGTTGAGAAAGATATCTTACTGAATAAGCTAGAATTCTATGGTTTCAGAGATGTAGCGTCCCAATTAATGAAATCCTATTTATCGAGCAGGTAACAGTGTGTGTTTGATAAAGGTAAATATAGCAACACGTTGGCAGTTCAACACGAAGTTCCGCAGGGTAGTGTCCTGGGACCTCTGTTATTTTTAATTTATATAAATGATTTGCCTGACGCTATGTCGACTTTTACGGCCCTTTTTGCAGATGACACTACTTTTGCGAAACGGGTTGAAGATACTGCTAGCACTGTCCCTGGTTTAGAAAGTGTCATAAGAAATAAAGCCTCTGATTGGTTTAATGCAAACAATAACAGCCGACGATAGTATGATGAGCATTAGCGACATCTGCATCATTTATTCCATATTAACCATACTGCAGACTGCAGAGTGCACGTAAATTTCAACTTCAGAGGGTTATGTCTCAAAACCGTGAGTTTTTAGGACTGTGCCGTTGATAACTTTCGTTCTACATATCAAGCAATACCATAATCCAGAGTTTCAAAGAGTTTGACTGAAAGCCACTTCCATAAGGATTCTGCGGGTTCTTTTTACATATCATCAACTGCGGAGATATTTTAAATATATTTGAAATTATTATTTATTTTACTTTTCAAAAGTAGATGTAACGAAATGTTCTCCTATTTAGCGTATGTCTATATATAATTTGAACAACCATTTAGATATATCTTGTCTTGCAGACATGAAGAATCGATCTCTGAACTTAAATCAATATTTTGTTATTTTTTATTGAGTTACGAACTATCAAATAAAGTGCATTGTCAATATTATTAATGAAGTATTGTTGCTTTTAAATAATAAATTTCATTATTTTGTAGGAAATATCATGAGAATAAATCAATAGGTAATGTCTAGTCTTACAGATATTAATATGTTCAATCTCTGGAAAATTTTCATTAATTAAAAAATCTGTGAGCCAGGCCACAATTTAAAAACGCAGAGCCTACCCGTCGCTTAATTTAAAATTTAATAATGGGAGTTATAAATTTTCATATCTATCAGTTTAACAATTTAAGTAATGAATGCATATTTTACACTGAGGAGGAATTTCTATATTGCCGTTTATACATGCGTGTTGTGAAACAAAAATTAACTGAACTAGCAAAAAATTAATACAGAATAAAGATGGCGAACTTAATTAACGTGCTTTTATTAGTATAAACACTCTTGAATTTCGTAACTTTGTAAATACGGACTAAATATCGAAATCTTCTCTTCGAACTCCGCAGACTTTATCCAGACCACACAGTTAAACTAGTGGTACTCATAATAGGATTCCTCGGTGAGGCATACACTGCTTTCGTCATTGAGAACAATACCGGCCTGCCGAGACTCGGCAGAAATCTTGGCCGGAAGAATGCAAAAGGCCGTTATCCTTGCTTCGTTCCGCCTACTTAGGCACATGATTCGCGGAGCCAGTGACCACTGACTCTACGGCATAGAGAGTGGTCTCTGGTACTACCAGCGTACCCTCTCTGGTAGCATCGTAAGCAGAGAGAAGGGCGGTTGGCTCTCAGATAAAAAAATTATAATTATAAGCTGGGCTAAAGTCTGAGACCGAGGGATTCATTGCGGCCTGTCAAGATGGTGTAATTAACACGCTAGTCTACCGAAGCCGCATAATGGGTGCAGAGGTCCCTGATACATTAACCGCTATAAGGCGGCGTTACAGGTGCCGTATTATCATCTTCAGCACTCGTACGGGATATACCAGACACCAATGTTGCCTTACGTCCCCGGAGACATCGAGTCCGTTATCGGAAACCAGAGGTGTAGAATTTACCGGAACTACTCGATTCCGATAATCAGACTAATTCAAGCCAACAATCCTGGCACATCGACCGTCAAAGCAAGGCGATGTTTGTAATCAAGTTCTCGGCACCTGCCGATCCAAACATCACTTCGAAAGAGGAGGAAAAACGAACCAGATACTGTCATCTCTGGTACGAGCACCAAGTGCTATATCCAGGAAACTAGTTTAAGATGGTAGTCCTAATAATCGGTGTACTCGGTGGTATGAAGCCTACGCTACTCTCGGAACTAAAGATTACCGGCCAGTTAGAAATCAGCTGGATGGCTGGCAGGCCAAAGGCAGAAGGGTCTTGGGGTCCCTTTGCCTACTTAGGGCACAACATTCTAGTATTTACAGTCGCTAACCCCTCAGATCGTAGGAAGTGGCTTTAATTAGTGCCGGCGCGGCAACCGTGTGGTATCGGTTGGAAAGCACGGAAGCCCTGTCCGAACCGAAAATAATAATAATAATAATAATAATAATAATAATAATAATAATAATCTCTCTTAGTCACAATCTAATTAAAACCGAAACGGAAAAGATGACGAAGTACGAAAATCTTGCCATTGAAATGAAACACATCTGGAATCTAGACAAAATCGAAATAGTCCCCATCGTTATATCCGCCACAGGAGTGATGACAAAGCATTTTACGAATAACCTCGAAAAAATAGGCCTAAGAAGATCTCTGTACATGGAAATACAAAAGGCTGCCATTATCCAAACTTGCCACATCGTTAGAAAATTTCTTAACAACTGGGCTGCATGGGACTGATTGAATTATCTCCCCATGCCGCTCTATATAGGCTTGTCCTCGACACCACAAAAAGGATAGGCGAATATTACCCAGTTTCAAAGCTGAGAACAAAGTGAAAAAAAAAATAATAATAACAGGTCGTGGGGAGTGGCTGTAATTATGGCCGGCGCGGCTACCGTGTGGTATCGGTCGGAAAACACGGAAGCCCTGTCCGGCAACGGATAAACCGAAAAAAAAAATGCACGTCTTTCTTATTTTCCTTCAGCTTACATTTTACCGAAGTAACCATAATTTTATAATGAAAATAAATGGCGGATTTCAACCCTTGTAGTAGAAATTCTACTACAAGTTTGTCCTCCCACTTAACGTGGCTAATACCCTAATAATACCTAATACCTAATACCTAATAATAATAATTTTATTTAAATTTAATTTATTAGTACAGAATATTAGTGTATACATACATATGCATAAGTAGTATAGCTATGACAGTTCGGTGCCACAAATCCCATATTATTTCTTCTGCATATTTTTGACCAATTTTACCCCCTACCACTTTTATGTCCTCCCTCGGGAAGAGTCTACACTCTAGCCCGCCATCTGATTTGCTAGACCACCATTCTGCTATCTGATTCGCCAAGCCGCCATTCTACATTCCGATTTGCCAAAATCCAGGCCGCCATTGAGCATAGACCTCGCAACCAATAGAAAGAGCCTAAACCCCTCAGAAAATAGGATTTTATGTCCCTCGACCAATAGGACCTTTTGTACTTTGTTCTTATACTGGGACCGTATAGATAGTGAAAAGTTTAGTAAGGACAGTATTAGGGTTTCACATAGGAGCGAGTGTAGAGACGTCTGCATATATTCGTATTTCGATACGCAAATGCAGTAACGTCGGGCGCGGTTAGTACTTGGATGGGTAGCCTCTCTAGGGAAACATGGCGTTCTCCCTCCATCTTCTAACGGCTTGTATAGCAGCGCATGCATAGAAGGTATGTAACTTTAGGCGGGGGTTACATAGCGGATATACCATCCTTCGGAGGGGATGTAAAGCTTGTCTATTAAATGTTAGGCAAGTAAAAGGTCCCTACTCTTCGATCGAGAAGAGGTTTGGCAAAATTTCTAGGTTGGGAGTAGCTCGTCTCCTGGCGTCGGTGATTGGCCTTGGTAGCGGAAATAGGCCGACGTTAAATAAGTGATTAAAAAAAGGGTAACTTTCATCTTTTGTGGTAGACAATATCTGTTTCCGTAAATTAATTTTAGAGTGCAATAGGCTCACTGTGATATTTTGTCAATATCTTTTTGGAATCTTAATTCACTATCAATCAGAACAACAAGACTTTTAGCCATCATCCACAGTAATGTTTATAGCATTTTTGACAGAGTTCCTGCACTTTTTTTGTCCAAACACATTATCCTTGGATGTACTTGAATTTATAGTTAAGCAATGATCTGCAGCTAAGTCTGTAAATTATTTTTAGGTCTTTCTTAACTTAATCACAGGTATTTATTACTTCTTGAGGAGGAAATGAGAAATAAAGTTGAGTGTCACCTACGTATAAGAGAATTTGACAGTGTTGAAGACATTTTATCAGATTGGCAGTATATATTGTAAATAGTAGTAGTCCCAGAATAGAGCCTTGCGGCACGCTAGAATTTAGTGTTACATAATATGATCTTTGCCCATCTATACAAATTCCTTGTTTTCTATTTTTATGTAACAATCCATTAATAATATTACGGTTTCAAATAATTGCAAATAATAACATGTGTATGGTTCACGTTACAATAAATTTGGATATTTTTTATACAAAAATCCAAGATGGTGTTTCCTTGATGTCGGTCATTTTATTGTTATTTAATATCCGATTCTACTGAAACGTGGTATCTCGAGAACTTTGATTTCTATTTTACGCGAAAACTATTAAATACATGCGGAATTTTTGTGAGTACAATATTGTGTTTTTCGATATTCACCACTACGGTAGCGTTTGCATTTATCGTATTTTAAAACTTACTTTTAAAAATAATAAAAACAAATTAAATTTGTCGCCATTTTGTTTTATATTCCGCCCACAGTGACCTTGATAACGTTTTAAAATACTTTTTTATTACTGAAAACCTACCAAAAAATCAAACATTATCTCAAGGATTAATTCATCCCAGCTCAAAACTCCCTGGGGACTAGGCTATTAGCCGACCATAATAATATAAATGATATATAAGCAAAATATACTAATACAGATTTAAGCTCAACACAAAATAATCTCCAGGGGATTTTATTTATAGGCATTTCAGACCTTCATTAAGGAATATAAAGAATTCGTTATCCTTTCCCTGTTTTCACCAGAGGGTAAAAATTAATTATAAACTTCGACCCGTTGGAAAATCAAGCTAATATATAATTAATTTCGTTGAAACACTGGATGAAAGCATTTGCTGGCAAATTTGATTAGAAATTGACATAATGATGTATCGATTTTAAACTTTCTGAAGAAGCTTGTATTATATATTCTGCTTACGTTATTTAACAAATTTTATAGAAAAAATCTATTAATATTATGCAAATTCTAATAAAAACAGCAAATACTTTTTAAATTGAAACGGCTTCGAAAAATAACTAACAAGTTACGTGGAGTTCTGGGAGAGGTCAAACTTATACGGTAGCGACAACTGAACTTTCAGGACTACGGTTTATCAACAGCATCCCCTAAATTAATTTTCTTTGGCAGTAACTTTCATAATAGAGTTCTGAAGAAGTTATGTACTTTGCATTATTCTGATAGTGATTAATTTGTTACTAGAAGAACCCATTACCAACATTTTACTGAAAACATATAATGAGAACATTTATTTACAAAAATTATTATACAATGCGATCGAGAAAGAATGATAGTGACGTCACACAGAAAAGTCACTAAAATTATCACAATTGATTTATATTCTACCTACATTATTAAAACTAATAGACGTAAGGTGCAGTGAAAGTTTCTATGTAAAAACCATCCTTAGTAGCTGAAAACTACATAGCTCTGCAGCCAGAAGTTGTTCCCGGGGTGGGAAGCGTGGGCGGGCGGTCAAACACGTTAATTTCTAATCAAAATAAAATCTTTCTGTTGAGCTCTGAAGTTTTGTGTAGTTATAGTTTTTAACTGCAGAAATTTAGAATAAGAAAGATCAGCCAAAAAGTTCAAAACAAATTAATAAAGTACACCCGTACAGGATTCGAACCTAGAAATCTGCTGCGAAAGCCGTCGCTTAACACAATGTGCTACGTCGGAGTGGACTTGAAATTGCAACTAATCTTGTCGGAAAAAGCAAAACATGAAATTTTTAAATGTCCATAACTAAATACATACATCAGCAGGAAGGTTTCCGAAAGATCGAAAACGACATTTTCACGGCATCCTTAATTCCATGAGTGAAATTGAAAATTCGAGCCGACAGAAGTTAACGAAAAATAACCTTTTCTGACATTTCGCGAATTCAATTTGTTACGTTATGTCGCTCGTACTAATAACCGGATAATCCGGAAAAATAGGGAGATTTTAATTATAAAAACAAAATCGCCAGAACTGCACCTTGACATTAAAATTTAAACAGTTCTTTTACAACTTTAACGACTTGTGGGCATATTTAGAACTATTAGAAATGTTGATTGCAAGATTAGTAGCAGACAGACAGAGAGACAACAAAGAAAATTAAATAGAAACTTTTAAATAGAAAATAAGCAGTAGAAAACGTAGAAAGTACCAATATTAACAAATCGAAGTGCCCTGATCTTCCCTAAAAATAAGAGACAGTACATAGAATTAACACATCATGAATAATTCTTTTGAAGCCTAGTACGAATGTTATTCATCAGCCGCTCCAACATTTCCATTGGGATTGCGTTAATCTTTGTCCGAATATTATATTTGGGTTGTTCCAAAGTTTGCGGCCGATTAGAATATGCTTTTGATTTTAAGTAGCCCCATAAAAAGAAATCACAAGCTAACAGATCCGGTGACCGTGCCGGCCAGTTGATGTCCACATATTTAGAAATAACATGACATAACGAATTCTCTCTTTTGGTTTTTCTCTGGCATATGAAGCTGTACTGTGAAACTTGTGTGCCCACTTTTTAATTGTTATTCCACTAGGAACTGTGTATCTGGATTTAAATAAAAGTAACGACGAAATAAACGCTGGGTGATTGCAACAGAATAATAATTTTTTAAATAAACTTCAGCCGCAAAAGGACGTTGAGTATTAGATTAATTCCATATTCGCAACTAAACTAACATTTCTTGCAAATGTTTTGACAACTTAAATTAAATTTCCATCATTTATCGCAGAAGCATGGCGACTTGATTTGGATTTATATATCATTATATTATGAGATGAATTAACTTTGAAAATGGATATACTTCATTCTGCCGGATCCATCATTATTTAAATGAAGGTGATATTAATGCATAGGGGTCAAGCGGTCATGTACTGTATGATTAATTATACAAAAAACAGAAAATAGTCTTGGCTGATTGCATGACTAATGGCCCAGTGCCAAAATAAAAATAAATAAATATGTCTACCGCAATGCGGTTTCTTTTCAACTTTTTCATAAACGAAACAATTACTTATCTCATTGAAGGTCAAGCTAGCATAAAACACGAGCAATAGTAAAAAAGCTTTGAGATTTTTACATGAGTATTCATTTATCAGTTCTTACATATTTTAAACATAGAAAATTTAGATTCACGTAAACCAGTTTCTTAAAATAAACATGTATTTACCTTAACTTCTATTCGCGTAACTGTTACTACAATAATTTAGATTCGTTTAAAAAATTCACAGATCTTGTAATCATACGCAAGTGTCAAAAATACCATAAAAACTAAAACGGAACTACTTATTCTTGGTTGATCAGAACTTATTGTGTATCTGGCAACTATGTAAAGAGCTCCAGACTATTATTTGTTGTTCTATTGCAGACACGTGGCAAAGTCGATGCGTGCCTGAAAGGTTCCATGATTGTTTATTAAATTTATGAAACAAAAAGTATAAACAATCGCAGACACTTATATTTATTAGTTGAATGTTTGTCTTTCCCTTTGATCTGTCGTTTTATGACCGACTGGATGAAATATCTCTTTCTATTGCATATCGCTTCACATATATACAGGGTGTTCAAGTAATTCTCCTGAAAATGTTTTTTTATGAGTATTTTCGAAACAACTAAAGATAAACAAATGATAATTTACACAGGAATTTAACTGTTTATGCTTTTTAAGAAAACATGACAACTATGTACGAAAATCATTCATGAGCTCCAAAATTACCGTTTTAATTATATCTTTACACCTCTATCAACTTTATTTTCCTTGGAACTAATATTTATTTCTTGTTTCAGGTCTATCTGGCTCTACTTCATTAAATCCACGCCAAGGGACCTCCGGTTCATCACTGGTATTCCAAAGCTATATTCCAACAGAAAAGATGAAGAATGTTCTGCATCAAATCATTTTGTGCCTAAAAAAAACCAAGGCACATCGATAATTCATCACTGCTGTAAAATAATTACGTGATATGGCTAACGAAAGTGAGCTAAATTCAACATTCATTACACCTCACGAGACAGAATGGACCTCTTCATTTGTCCTTTTCATAAAGGCCACCATTATGGGTACAATTATAATAGCGTCAATATTTGGAAACCTTTTAGTAATTGTCTCCGTCATGCGACATAGGAAACTAAGAATAATCACGAACTACTATGTCATATCGTTAGCGTTAGCAGACATGTTAGTGGCAATGTTCGCAATGACGTTTAACGCAAGTGTTCAAATTTTCGGCGTGTGGTTGTTCGGATATTACATGTGTGACGTTTGGAACTCTCTAGATGTTTATTTTTCTACAGCTTCTATTTTGCATCTGTGTTGTATTAGCGTTGACCGATATTATGCGATAGTAAAACCGCTTAAGTATACCTTAAACATGACTAAGAAAGTAGTGGCCCTAATGATTCTCAACACGTGGCTGAGTCCCGCGGTCATAAGCTTTTTACCGATTTTTATGGGTTGGTACACAACCACGGAAAACCAAATATTTAGAGCAGCAAATCCTAATGTGTGTGAATTCAAAGTCAACACGCCATACGCAGTGATAAGTAGCAGCATATCCTTTTGGATCCCTTGTACCATAATGATATTTATGTACCTGGCGATATTTAGAGAAGCAAATAAACAAGAGAAAGACATGCACAGTCGACATGGTGCTGCTTTGTTGCTACACCAAAACAACACCAACGGCGATATGTTATCGAACTCTGGAGGCTCGTCAAAAACCCTTACGTTACACGAAATTAACCAAGATATGCATCACACACCTACAAGGGAGAGGAATATCTCTAAAATGAAACGGGAACACAAAGCTGCCAGGACCTTAGGGATAATAATGGGGACGTTTATACTGTGCTGGCTTCCGTTTTTCTTATGGTATGATATCGTTTCTCTTTGTGAACCCTGTGCAAAAAAATGCCCAGACGAGGTAGTCGCTGTAGTGTTTTGGATTGGATATTTCAATTCAACGTTGAATCCTTTGATCTATGCGTACTTCAACAGAGATTTCAGAGAAGCGTTCAAGAACACATTGCAGTGTGCGTTTTGTAGTTTATGTCGCAGGCCTCCGTCTAATTTGGACTTTATTGACAATAGAAGACCTTCGATAAGGTACGAAGATAGGACAAGAAGTATATACTCGGAGACGTATTTAAAACATGTCGATAGGAGGAGTTCCGATTTTGGTTCCAGCCTCTGAGTAGACTTAACTAGTAGCAGACTTACTACTACGAGCTTTTAGTAAGTAGTAAGATTGCTACTAGTGTTAAAAAAATACTTAATACGATGGTGCTGTTTTTGTATAATTTAAGTTAAGTGAGAAATTCTGACACTGACTGACAATGTAAAAAGTTATCTAGATTTTTGTATTTATATTATTTGTATATACGATTTGCCAAATGACTTGTTTTAAATGTAATTAAGTTGAGTGATACTAATACAATTAAATGTCACCTAACAAATTAACTAAGAGTAGGTAAATGTGATTATTATATAAAGAATAAACACATAATAATTTTTTGATATTATGGTAGTTATTTTTGCCTTAGATTTTCAAGTTAGTTCCTTTCGGAAAAATATATTGCCTTAATGAGAAGGTATTAATTTTTTAAGTACGATGTCATTTTTGTATCAATTGTAAAATTCTAATTCATTTATGCTTAACTGTAAGCTAGTCAACGGGAATATAAGAAGATCATATGAGAAATTAAATATTTATTGAGGTATCCAAGTCGTTACATTTTTAACCTTGTTATAAAGTTATGCATTTTGTAGGAAAAGCATACTCATAATAATTGGTCAAAGTGCCACTTATGTATTTATCTAAATCAATAAAGCGAAATAATTTTTCATTGCAAGCTATCTCCAATAAGTGATCCGAATTCCTCTTTAACAGTAGGGCCTCATATTTTTCAGTTAGATAAATTTAGCTCATTTATACTTCAGTGGGTTTCTGAGGGGGGAAGGAAAGGGGTTAAAACATGTTCAAAACATTTCTCTTAATGTTATTTGTATTGTTCGTTTCTCCTTTGGCGTAAAGGCCACATGTATAGAGGTTATTTTCCAGTACTTTCTTCTCTGGGACTCAGGAGACTCCTCCAACAGCCGTGAGCTACACTGAACTTTACCCCCAAGACGAGTGAACCAATATGTAAATTCAACAATAAATTCACTCACATCAGGTAGATTTATCCATAGAAGTTCAGTGGCCCCACACAACACGTAATCCTGCCTCCTCAAATTCTGTAATTCGACATGGATTCACGTGTATTCTCTCCGAAATATATCTGCCTCTAAAACATTAAAAATACCAGAGAAGAAACTCTCATAATCTTCCTCAAAATTATTATTACTGTTAATTTCTATACACGTGCTCTGCAGCGTCGCATGACCACAAAATCACATACAGTGGTGCCTCTTAAATTCGCAAAAATACTCCAAATACTACTCAAAAAACCGAAATCTCATAATAATCAATCACATAATATCAACATTTAAACAAATCATTAAATGATTACTAAGATAAAACCGAGAATTTTAGTTATTCACACACGACCTACTCATATGACAGCGAAACCAAAAGTTAGTCTTTTGCGTCGCTGGAAGGACAGATCTCGCGCATGCCTATTGGCATGAGGTACCGTTATTTTTACTTCCCTCGCATACCGAAGGGAAGTATTGTATTCGAGAAAAAATCACCCTCCGAGATTTTTTCGGATTTTGACGTTTCAGATCACATAGATTACGAAAATATAGGTTTTTCAATTCCGTCAGTCTGTCTGTCTGTCTGTTGGTGCATTAACTAAAAAACTACTTGACGGAGAGCAGTCAAATTTGGTAGATAGTTGACGCTACTGTCAGCGAAGAAATGGACCGTCTATTGGGAATAAATAATGAAATTTTTTTTTTCTGCTCAAATTTAAAATTTCCACGTTTCATGACCCGCTAAACCTATTTCAGAAAAAAAAAATTTTTTTCACCAACATTTTTGAAAACTTTTTTAGCACTAAAATAGATGAAAAATTTTTTTTCTTCGTTCAAATTTAAAATTTCCACGTTTCATAGCGTTCTAAACCTATTAACAAAAATTCGAATTTTTTTTTACCATATGTGAAAAAATTTAACCACTAAAATAGATGGATTTTTTTTTTATTTGTTCAAATTTAAAATTTCCACGTTTCCATGGAATTCTGAACCTATTCAAACAAATTTAAAATTTTCTTGAAAAAATGTTTAATCTGTTTATCACTACTTGCTATAGAATAGATGAAAACATATTTTTGCTCAAATTTAAAATTTCTACGTTTCATGACATTTTAAAATATTTCTGAAAAAAAAATTTGCAACATTTTTTTACCATTTTGGAAAAAAATTTTACCACTAGAATAGGTGGAAAAATTTTTTTTGCTCAAGTTTCAAATTTTCACGTTTCATGACATAGAACGTCAACGTATTTCAAAAAAAACAAATTGAAAATTTTTTTCACCAACATTTTTGAAAAATAAAAATAAAATGAAACATTTTAACCACTACTAATACTTGCACTTCACTACGTGAATGTGGAATTGAAAATGTGACAGATGGCAATAATATTTGGCATATGCACCTTTTATACTTTTATTGAAAAATGTACAGGGTGGTCATCTCAAGAAATAATTCAACCATGGTGGACATTTGCAAAGGTATGTGCGCAAGCCTTCCATATTTGGCACCTGTTGTTTAGTATTGAATTTTTGCCGTTGGATGAGCACTTTGTATATTTTTTTGACCAAAAGTTTGTGGTTGTGGTTTTCTTTGTAATAATAACTTCCGATTACTATTCTCAATGTCACTTCGTAATTAATAATTTTTTAGAGTGACCGCCATGCACAAATAGAGAGCGAAGTTCTGTGTAAATACCTTTACCGATTTTTTAACTTGTATATGGTCGAGTACATGATAGTCCTGATACTGTGGTGACAATTTAAGCAACGGAACAGAATTTTCGTTGCACATTACATTTTCAAACAATATACTGGAAAATTGCCCCTACCAAGTAATTTTCTGGGTATAACATTCGATGCTGCTTCTGAAGTAATTTTTGCAAGCGCCAAGATATTGCACAATGCACTAGAATTTTAACACTGAACGTACATTTGGCCAACCAATTTGACATCATCGGGAGAAAATTACAACCAAAGTACAACTAAGAATATGCCTATACTTACTCTAAAATAACATCTTGGTGGTGCGAATTCAACCAATCGTAACATACTAGTTACTAAAGAAAACTATGTGTGGTATGCCCTTTCATACGATTTTTCCATTTTGCAATTTCCAATCCGAGCGAAATTGACAATTTGTATTAATTCTATATGAACTGCGGTTTCCCGTGAAGTAAAGAGGAATTTTGAAAATTTGCGACAGTAGTTGTTCATGCATGGGGATATAAATTACAATAACGCAGTAGATAGAATAGACACCAAAGGTCCAGAATTTACGAAATTATTTTAATATATTGTAATTTGATGTATATTGGACAAACGGAACATCCCAATATAACAAGAGTCAAGGCACATATGGCCCATGTCAATAATGGAAGAACTGAAAAGTCGAGTGTCGTCACGTGCCTTTAACGATCTTAGAATAAGATATCAGTAACTTGCGGTTATTTAAATATGTAACAAATAATGAACAACCTTTGAAAGCTTTGACATGGCAAAATATGAAAATAACGAAGGGTAATACCAAGTAACTGACTTTATTGATTATTAAGTCATGGTTCGTTTTATGGATAGCAGAATTGGTTGAATTTGTTCAACAACGACATTGTCTTAACACAATTATAGACACATGTTTAATTATACTTTAGTATCGATCATCTCCCAATGATGCCACTGCTGTTGGCGAAATGTGACAATTCTAATTCAGGTGCAGTGTTCAAGTATTTTGGTCACATTTTCAGGTAGTAAATTAAATCATACAAAATAATGAACTCACTACATTTTGTTTTAATGAATACATTACTAATATGTAAAAATAATTGATATCATGCAGGGTGACCTAGTTCTATTTAGACAAGCATTATCCGGAAAACGGTGATATATATAAAAAATGGTAAATGGGAAAGTTATTTTCTTTAAAAATACGCTTTTAATCATTTTATTTTCAAATGCGCCTTGCCTTAAAAAAGCAGTAGATTATGCAGCTTTACTTTTTCAAATGGAACACCCTGTATATTTATATACTTTTGATTCCGCAATGTTCCATTTTTTTAAACTAATAATGCTGGCCATGAATACATACAAGAGCAGAAATTATTGACTGGATTTTTTGACAACGTTTGGAGGATCGGGATGGCTTTGGATATAAAAATACTTTAGGCAAAAGTTTTATATTTTCTCTGAGAGAATCATAATCCGTGCAAAAAAGTCATTCTCAAACAATTTTTGTCTGAAACTTTTATCACGAAAACTTACTTTCCTAGAAATATTAGATAGTGTCAAGACTTTTAGAACATCCGGTATATGAAAGCTTCATTGTAGAATATGCATATGTTATTCATGGCTATATACCAAGTCGATACCAACTTGCTTATTTTAAATTGAATACCCTATATATTTTCGACTTTTCGAGATGACAATAAAATTCTGAGTTCAGGCATGTAGCATACCTATATCGAAACCCAGTAGTTTCGAAGATATTTGACATTTTATATAAAATTTGACAGGTGTAACGGTTTGCAAGAACCGTTATAACTTTTTCTGTGTAGGACATCCTCATTTGCTCTTTGGCACGGAGAAAGAACACAAGGAGAGCTACGCTCTACAACAAAAATAAATTCAATAATATCATACCAAGTGCTCCGTTTTTCGCGTTACGTTTTGTCAACTTCAAACCACGAACACTTGTTTAGGTCAAATGGAACACCCTGTGTATTTTTTTACGTCAAGTTGTGTGAAATTGAATTCCCTTTTTTCTGATATTAGCATTGAAGGGTTAAAGTTTTCAACTTTTTGAAATATTTGCGATTTTTTTAGAAATTCATGAATTGTTGTAATCATTTCATCAAAATAGCCATGATTAGAAACAATCAGTCATTATCTTATGTCAAAAAATGTCAGCACGTTTAAATTACACTCACGAAGACTTTTTAAATTTGTGTATTATTTATGGAGAATGTGATAAGGTAATATCAAGAACTTGCAGCACATTTGTTACTCGATATCCACAAAAACGGAAAATAACACTAACACTGTAACATGCGTATTAATCGAATTGAAGATATTGCATGAACTAAAATAGCAAAGATAAGATCAATTTAAAACATGATTACATTTTAATTTAATAATTGCTCATGGGTAGCTCTTCTAATTGAATCCTGTGATATGTTTTGAAATGCATTTCTTACTCTCTGCATACAATCTTCAATGGCTGTTAATGGGCTCTCATAAACTTTATTTTTAATAATTCCCCAAATAAAATAATCCAGAACTGATAAGTCGGGCGAGCGAGGAGGCGATAAGAAAGGTCCATTATTGGCAATCCATTGATCATAAAAAGTCTCTTGTAAATAATTATGAATTAAATATGCGTTATGTGGGGGAGCACCGTCGTGCTGATAAAAAATGTTTCTATGTTCGGTGAGAGGTAAATTTTCTAAATAGTTATTATTCAAATTTTGTAAAACATTCATATATCTTTCACCTAAAAAAAAAAAAACAAAAATATATATATATATGCATATTAACAGAAGAGAAAATTTAATTTACTGTTTAAATTTTCCTGATAAAAATGTAATGCCACCACTCTATCGTCTCTTATGGCACAGTAAACATCGAACTGCCAAGTTTCCTGAAAGTTTCGCTCTCTGAACATATGAGGATTTGAGTCACTCCAATAATGCGAATTGTGTCTATTAAAAAGTCCATTTTTAGTCAATTTTGCTTCATCTCATTTTAAATAAATATATATAAAAGGAAGAAAACAACATTTTATTAACATGGCTTTTACTTATTGTAGCATATATACCATACTAAATTTTCATCCAATTTGACCGGGAACCAATTTCCATAAGATTCGTGCGAGGTTCTTTACAAAAAATTGTGCGCCTCACTATGTGGTGGCAACAAAATGGAGCACCACCTCATAATTCGAGCATTGCAACACGCTCCCTGACTAAGAGATTTGGAGGAAGCTAGATTCGTAATCAGGGACCTGTTAAGTGACCTGTACGGTCATCTGATATGTCGCTCCTCGATTTCTTTCTATGGGGTCATTTAAAGCAAGTTTTATACACTGAGAAACCAAATAATGTTAATGTTTTAAAGAATAGGATAACTCTTGCTTGCCGTCAACTTTCAACTAATTCTTGTACATGAGAATTATTAAGGAGGTATGAGTCGTGTGAAATAGAACATGGGCGTAAATGTGAGCATCTTATATAATAATCATAATAGCTACTGTTTTTTGCATTGTACTATTTCTTATGATAACGTTAATAGAGAAATGTTATCCCAAAAATGTAACTGGTAATATCTCAACAATAATAGATGATAGGCATAGGACATGGTTTATAAACTTTATTCGGAAATAAAAGGAAAATCCAAAAATACAAAAATATATAGGGTGTTCCATTTGAAAAAGTATAGTTACATAAACTGCCGCCTTTTAAGGTGCCTTGTATATTTGAAAACATAACGATTAGATGCATCTTTTTAAACAGAATAAAATTTATTGAAACATGTTCTTTATAGGATTTTGCAAACACCAGAAAAAACAGCTATCTAAAACTAAAAGAAAAACTTTGTGTAAAAATATTAATGAAATCTTTGCAATCTTTCGATAACCTGAATTCTGGTTATGCTAGCAAATTAAAATCCTAAAATAAATTTGTCTAATTTCTTATTTGATAATTCTCATTCACATTAGCATCCACATAGTCCCCTACGGCCATGCAGATTAAACTACATAACCCCCTACGATCATGACGATTCAGTTAAAAATGAGAACAGAGGTCTACAATGAATTTATTTATCTACCTTGTCTTAAAATGTTTTCATTCTAATGGATTACATTTGCATGAAATCCATCATTCTGTGTCTTGGAAATGCTTAGCCTTTGAAACGTTTTTCGCCCTTATTCTGGAGCTCATCAGAAAGACATAAAGACATTTCATTTTGCAAAGATTTCATTAATATTTTTACACAATGTTTTTCTTTTACTTATGGATAGTTATCTTTTCTGCTGTTTGCAAAATTCTATAAAGAATATGTTTCAATACAGTTATAACCAAACAAATAATTATTCATTTTTAGAATAACCTTTCCATTACAGAATAGCGAAGCTAACTATCATTTCGAGGAACGCGTCCAACACTATAGTATTGTGGTGGAGAGTCATGTCATCACTGCATGCGCTTTACGCTTCTTGTGCGTATGTAACACATGCAGTTAATGATTACAAATTAAAATAATACCTAAATTCTAGTAAGAGTAATTTAAGTATAGCAGCCATACGATTTGGCTTTTTTAATCACACCATTTTGGAAATCTATTGTAATTAGAAATATACTACATAAATTATAAAGTATCGATGGATTCTCATCCACCACATCAAATATTTAAATTTAAAACATATCTATAGAAAATTTATAGTGAAATATCTATAATTCGTTCCACTCTTGGCAGAAATTAATTAATAGAATTACAACAAAGTACGCGAAATCGTGTGTTTTTAAAACTTTCTTTGAAATCAAATTGGAGTGGGCTAAGGAAGAATTAATTCTGAGCATCATAGTGATGGGGTAAGTTACGTTAGTTCTATTGATTGATTGATGATCATGTTTCTAGCTTATAACGCATCTTGCGCAAATTCTGAGTAACCTAAACACATTTAAAAATAAGTGTTCTTCTTAAATAACAAAATCTATATATTTTTCCACAGACTTTATGACGATTTCAAAAATTTTGAATGGCAAGAAAGCAACTACAATTTGCAATTGTACCTTCTTGGTTCACCGAATAAATGCAGCAACAAATTTTAACGTAACGTATTCATAAAGAAAACAATGTACTTATTGTTCGATATACAATATTTTGGAAAATTAGTGTGAGCATTTAAGATGTTCGTTTATTTTGATCCTCCCATTAAAGACAAGAAAGTCAACTTCTACTGTCATATGTTACCGTACTTTCCCACGTAACTTTTAAACAGACGAACCCACAAGCAAATAGTCTTTAATACGACGGCTCAATACACATTAACATTTCGGAATATTGATGCAATCACAACCCCTTAACGAGTAGTTAGGACCAACAGAACGGCAGGCAAATATGAAAACTCAGTTTTATAAGCTGGCTTTAAAATCACTCAATTCAGCGTTGATACAGGATTCAAATTTTTGGTACGACGTGCCCTCATGGGTAGATCGTCCTTAAAATTTCATAGAACTTTTTTATTTATCCATCACAATAAATTTTTATAATATATATTGTGGAATTTAATTTTGTTATAGTATTATAAGGTTAAGCTGCATTGAAACATCTTATTTAGACCTGATCTACATGCAGGTGTTCTATATTGATTTATTTATAAGACACCTTGTATGTTAGGCTAGTTCTTATTATTTACATCGGTTATGTATGTTCCTTATAGAGCATATTAGTGGGGTCGGTTTGGAATTCAAAACGAATTGATACATTTTAAAATTTTGTTTTTCCCATATCATTAATTGCATAGTTGCCTATAATTTGGCAACTTATTGAACTCAGTTTTCGGGGGGATGGAGGTGAAATTAACATGTAAATATAGGTAAAATGGGGTTTTCCGGGATTTCAGTTATTTACGGTCTTAGCAAAAAAAAACAGATCAATTAAGAATTGAAGCACTTACGAGACCGCGTAAACTGGTTCCTGACCCGTCGAAATCGGCCCAGCGGTTCGCGAGATATCGCGAATTGAATTTTGTTATTTTTTTACCGCCCCCAGTTCGATGACGGCGCTTTTTTAGGGGAAGAAACGGGCTGGCAGATTCGGGATGTTTTTCCTTTATATATAGGTAATCATATTCCAAGTGTAATGGCCGATTTTCGCGATTTTAGGTTGATTAGGGGAGGGGGGGAAATAATCGGTCAAAATTGGGTATTCCGCGGCCGATCTCGCCCAGTACAAAATATGTCGTGAAATTAAAGGCCTACTTTACTATCATGTCGTGGAATTTTATTTGTTTGCGAAAATGGCCAAATGACGGGGAAAATAAGAAACTGAAAAAATTATTTTCAATTTTTTTGATGGAAAGGAAAAATGTGGGGATATTTTTAATGCCATTTAATCAATCGGATAATTTGACGAGGAGGGGGAAAGGGAACGCGTTTGGGTCTATAAAACGAGAAGGGAATAGGTTAGGGACTTCAGGCTGGGCTCATATTAAAGGTAATTTTATTGTTTAATAACTCATTTCAGTTTGCAAAACACAGCAACCGTGCGCTGTTTTTAAATAAAAAAATAAGTGCACCCTATTTTTATGAGTCTCTCCACTGGCGTAGCAGCTAACGAATCAATAAATTGCCGATTCTTCTGAAATTGGAGTACATGGAGAAATATTTTTAATAAGGAATCCGAAACGGTAAAAATTTCACGGAAAAATAGAATAAAAGCTCTAGATGAAATGAGCAAATCGATTAAAAACAATGATAAACATGTGTCATTTAATCCATTACAAATGTTTCAAAGAGTTTGGCTCTTAAAAAAAAGTGATCAATACTTAGAAAAACTGTTTGAGTATGAGTTGACTCCGTATCCATTGTCTCTCTTCAATAGCGTCGGAACATTAGACTCTGAGAAAGCAGCTCTGTAAGACTCTTTTAATCCCATGCTTGAATCTCCACAATTAGTTAATCCAATATATGTTATAGACGGCGGCTTTTGTTACATCGAGTCGTATGGACAAAAGGTTTTACATTCGACGAGGTAGTAAATTCATATGCAAGATATGTGGAAAGACGTTACCCCTTGGATGGTTATCTTGACCCAAATATTTGCATAAAAAACCCAGAGCGTCTGGTGCGTTTGCAAGGAAATGCATGCACAGATTTCGCGTTTACTGGCAATATGAAGCCGCATGTGACTCAGAGTAAATTCTTAACAAATAGTTTGAATAAAGCAAAACTGATTAAAATGCTTGTTACAAAAATGCAACAAAATAATACAACGCATGTATGTCCGGATGACGCAGATGCCGCCATTGTACACATGGCAGTAGGATTGACAGAAAAAACAATGATCGAGATGTAGTGATGTTTCCTGTTCTGTCTCCCTATTATGACATTCTCTAGGCGCTTGTATTTACGCGGTGTAAACCAACGACCAAAAAAATGGAAAGGCGTTGCGGAAAAAGTCCCTATGGACAGGAGACGATGAAGGAGAAAAAAATCGATAAAAAATCGAACGAGATACAGCATAGATAAATATGGGAAATTCCATTTACCGGGAATTTCCGCTCATCGGACACACGGATGAGCGGTACGATTGTGTGCTGGTGAGAGAGAGCCACGCCCCCGGCATCTCGTTGCACGACTGCTGCCCGGGTGCACTCATTTTTTATTTAAAAATAGCGTGAGTCACACACGAGTGTTGCATTTTGCAAAATAAAATGAGCAATTAGACAACAAAATTTCCTTTAAAATGTGCCCAGCCTGAAGTCCCTAACCCTTCTCTACCCGTTTCATAGACCCAAACGCGCTCCCCTCTCCCCCTCCTCGCCAAATTATCCGATTGCATGCAATCTGGTCTCAAATTGAAGGCAATGAAAATAAGATGGCCTTAAAAAATCCCCACACCCCTTTTTTTATGCAAAAAAAAAAAATTGAAAATAATTTTTAAAAAAATTTTATTTTCCCGGCCATTTCGCCATCTTAGTAAAGTAGGCCTTTAGTTTCATGATATATTTTCTTCTGGGCGAGATCGGCTGCGGAATACCCGATTTATGGCCGATTTTACGAATAACGCGGGGTATGATTATATATGAAGGAAAAAAATCCCCAGTCCCCCAGCCCGATTCTTCCCCTAAAAAAGCGCGGTCATTGAACTGGGGGCAGTAAAAAAAAACAAAATTTTATTTG
Organism: Stenurella melanura; assembly: GCA_963583905.1. Lineage (NCBI taxonomy): Eukaryota > Metazoa > Arthropoda > Insecta > Coleoptera > Cerambycidae > Stenurella > Stenurella melanura. Next base: position 7,149,298 of record OY757312.1, read on the forward strand.
CGATATCTGGCGAACCGCTGAACCGAATTCGACGAGTCAGGAACCAGTTTACGCGGATTCGCGAGCGCTTTAATTTTTAACTAATCTATTTTTTTGCTAGGACCGTAAATAACTGATATATCCGCAAAAAACCCAATTTGCCTATATTTACATGTTAATTTCACCCCCCTCCCGCCCGTAAATTGAGTTCAATAAGTTGCCAAATTATAGAAAGCTATGCAATTAATGATATGGGAAGAACAAAATTTTAAAATATATCAATCCTCTTGGGGCACTTTTTTTTCCAGATCGTCCCCACTGTATATTTCTAACTTCATCCAAGTGAGCGTTGCTGAGCTATGGAAACATACACGAGGCATTCCATTAAAGAAAACACGTATTCTTAAATGATGTGTAAGATGAACTCTGGATATTTAATCGTCTCTCATACCACAGAGGTTTAAAAATGGAAAACATGTTTAGAATCATCAAAATAAATGTGGAGTTGTTTTATATAATGTGTACACATACCAAATCAATGAGTAGTATATACCAAAGATCATTTATTTAGGATTATTTAAATTAAATTTTAATTTTATTACTTAAAAATTTATTTACTTGTATTTGTTAAGAACTAAAAATAAATTGTTGTCAGGAATATCAAAGAGGCGTTATGTAAACCCCTTTAAGGATTATTATTAGTAAAATATTTTTTACTACAATTATTTCTCACGTTTTTAGAATAGGTATGATAAGTAACAAAATGTAGCGTCTTGGTTATTCTAAGTCTTTCTGATTAGAAAGCAATAATTAATTAAAATTACTGAATTCACTAGATAAATCAATGTTGAATGTCAAAGAGTTAAATGTTATTATTGTGAACGTTTTTAAATTTTCGATGCTTTTTTATAAATTGTAGCGAAATACAATCATACTTTAGATGAAAACGTGCAATTATATAAAATTATATTAGATAATTCGACCAATAGAATTAATTTATAAGAGCAATAAAACATGTGTAACTATTTTAAAAGTATTACAGGATTATCTACATCGAATAACTATTGTGTTAATTATAATTTCCAGTCGAATAGCCCAGTGTCCAAAATCGAACTAGAGGTGTATCTTTAAAACCAAACAAGCTGAAATGTAGTTTTTAGTATCTTAATTAAAAGAAAAGAAGTTTGTATGTGCAGGATGCCCAAATACTCATCAGGCTGAAGGGTGTAGCAGTCCTCGCATTTTATCAATGAAATTTGAAAACTCTTTTATACATTAAAAAACAAACTCTATAAATATTTCTTGTTTTTCGTCTTCATTAATAGGTTTTTGACAATAAGAACGTTTTTAAACCGAAAAATGAAATGGTGGGTTGAAACTTGACGCTTGTCTCCTCGCCACTATTACATTTATTTTCCTCTCATCATAATCGTTTAATTTATACAACTGTTTATTTCAAATTTTGCACACACTCACATTGCAACTCCGAAAAACGTCCCCAACCCCCTCTCACTACCCAAATATCATGAATTTTGCACGCATTCACATTGGCGTCTAGAAATCTTGGTATCAGATAAAGGTAATACGACGGACCTCCTGAAATATGTCTGACGCTTACAACTAGGAACATACAGGGATATAGCGGAATATTTCGAGATGTCGTAAGTATTACGAATGGGCATCCACAGGGACATTAGAGGATGTGCAAGGTACATATTGAAATGTCCCAGAACGTCCTAATGTTATATTTTCTTATATTTTATTTGAACTAACCGAAATATATAAAAGAAATATACATCAAGTTATTTGATACTAACAGTCAAGAAATTAAAAACACCTCGGGGCTAAAAGAAGTTAAATATATTTAATACTTAAAAAAAAAATTCATTTGGAATATCATAAAGCTCTTCATTAATGGTTGCATCTAAGATAAACATTTTCTTATTATTTGGATGAGTATTATCAGCAAAGATTTAGTCTATATGGGAACTGGGTAAGATAAAGATAAAGTTTAAATTTAACCACTAATAAGAATAATTTGTCAAATAATAAATTTAAATCCTGAATTACTACTTTATTTTAACGCACCATATCTGTCTTCGTAAACCTATCTATCTATCTATCTTGGCTGCAAAGCCATTTACACAACAATATTCATAAACCAATAACCGTTTTGCACAATTTACTCTTTATATATGGCGACATTTTGACCAGAAGAGAAAACAAAAGAAACAATATATCAAGATCAGGGCAGATTTGCAAATTATCTGAAATCCACGCATGTTCTGTCTGATACATATTTCCTTTAAGGGCGCCATGAAAGTGTCAAATAATTATCTTAAAGCAATATTATTTTTAGTTACCTATTTTCATCGTCAAACTTCACAATACCATGACGTGGTTCACATTTTCTCTTCGGTCTGGCTTCGTAACATTCAATTCTTGGGTCAAGTAAGTTCTATTTTGAATGTTTGTTGGTCATTGGAAATAAGGGAGCCAGAATTTTTTTTATACTGTAAGTTTTCTATAAAGTTTCTTTTTTTTTAGCTTCCAGCACGACTTTAATAAGTAATTAAATCTTGAATCACACAACCAGATAGCTTTTCTTATTACGAAGTTTTTTAAGATATGTTTTGTACTTACTCTTTATAGTGTCGAAGAAGAACACTCAAATAAAACTAAATTAAACAGATAAAACACAATAAAGTGTTAAAAACATTTCCTACAACCACTACCAACTTATATTATTTGTTATAGATGAATTAACTGGTACTGCAAGTTTGTTTTGAGTTTACATCAAATAATGGCACGGATAAAATAGAAAGTCAGGTTCGCTTGTGATTTTCGATATGGCCGCCGTAAACAGTAATGGCGCCTTATTTGAATATATTAAAGAAGGATATTGGGTCACAGTTCAAGGAGATTTAGTGTCCTTCATTAGATGTTCTTCTTTAATCCTGATGTAGTCCACAGTTAATGTTAAAATAAAACCAATACAGGATATCCACCTGACCTCATTTTGAAGGATATCATGGGACATCCTAAATGGGACGTCCATTTCCCTGTCTACTTTACGTAGTGGGGTATTCAGGTACTTAAATTTGACTTCCCATATCCTGATTGTTCTGTGTGGGTCCTTATGATCCTAATACAAACAATAGGATACTGGGTCCCGTTTTCTTTGTTATTTTATTTTATATCGAACTTATTGCGCTATGCGTTAAATAAACAAAATATTTTGTTAAGTAAGCAAAACATAATGATTATATCAATGTTTAATTACTTACTGTTATGCTCTAATATTTATCGATGTACGATTTTGGTGACATTATTTCTTTTTATTATTACCGCATTCGGAAGTAAAAAATAATCAAGTTGTAGAATTTGTAATGCTTTTTTGTGGAATCATATTTTAAAACAAAATTGTTGCGTCTACGACATATCATGTAAAAAGTCATTTGTAGAATTTTCCATTATATAAAATTGAACTGATGAGTTCTTCATTTTTATAGTTAGACTACTCGTGCAAACTTTTTAAAATTTTATTTATGATACTGAAACTAACTCTAGTGATTTTTCAGCTTGTTTGGGCTTTAATACTATGTAAAAACCGTGGACAGTGGGCTAAAAGTAAATCTGTTTGAACGCACATGTTAATTAGATATAAACTAAATATGATATTTTTAAGCATGTTTATATTTTTTATGTAATGTCTTCCCAAACAAAATATCGGTGTTCATACATAAGATATTTCAAATTTAACTAAAAATAAGTGGTAATAAAATCGATGTTTCAAATAAATGTTCCATGTACAGAAATAGTATATCTAAATAGATGATACTTCAATGATTATATCCTAAGTTAACCAATTAGTTTACTGTTAAGTTTTGAATTTGTATATATCTTTGCATTCTACTTAAAAATATTTATTGTTTACTAGTATTTTTTATTAAAAATGTATAATTGTAAGATATATTTCAATTTTATGAAACTGACAATTGCTTTTAAATAAAAAAGAGGAGAGAATGAAATAAAGTAACAAGAGTAATATGCTGTAGTTTTAATTAATCCTGGTCCAAAATCAACAACACTTTTAGCTACTATACAGTGAGTTTCACGTAAGTTGCAGGTAGGCATAAAAATTGCAAGTAAACTAGATAAAAAAGTCTATAACTGGACATTATGTTCGAACATACAGGGTGAGCCAAGACGAAATTACAGGACCCAGTGCCTTTTTTTAATGCTATGTATATCAGTACATTTCTTAAAGCCTCTTTCTAGGCGCTATTCATTCCTATATTAGTATTGAATATCTCCCCACCACTTGGATGTAATGAATTTTTTTGTTGAAATAAAGAAATCTGCAGATGGATATTAAAAAAATCACCACAGTCACAATTGTGGGTTTTAAGAAAAACTTATGTCAATACAATTACGAAACGTCTAATTAATATTTTTGAATCATTTTTATTTCCTAAAACTATACAGGGTGGCCAAAAATTATTTTTCAATTAAGAACTTTTTAAATTAAATTTTATTAATTTTTCCAAATGGAACACCCTGTATATTTTTGAACGATGTGATGTAGAAATGAAAAACGAACATTTTTTTGTAAGTACTTCCCTATGGCTAATTGCAACCATTTTCGTTTTATAAATAAATAAGTGTCAAATTCAAGAACAAACTTAAAAAAAGAGGTTCCCTCAAATAATTCATTAGAAAAATTTATAACAGGTGCTCGACGTGTTGCCCATTTTGATTTACACACGTCTTTATACAATTTTGAAATGAGGCCGTTTAGTGGGACCATTTTTTCCAATCCATTGAATTGAGTAAATAGTATTTAACAAGTCCTTTACTGTAATGTTTTTGTACATTTTATTGCCGTTTTCGTTGCTCGACAAGCAATAAAACCTCAGTTTGGTGTAAATTGTCGTGTACAACGGAGCATTTATCACACTTATCGGTCGTTAGTTACAATTTGTATTGAATTCAAATTATTTGGAATTTTACAATATGAATTTTAATAAAGTGGAACTTGTAGACATGACTTTTGTTTTGGGAGAGTCAGACAGAAATTGTTTACTTGCTAGAATTTATCACCAACGTTATCCTGAAAGAAGAATTCCTGACGTTAGCAGCTTCCAAAACCTTCTCGATAGATTTCTGAAAACTGTCGAATATAAGAAAAGTATTTTCTAAATGTTATTTGTGGCATTATCTTAATTTTTTTTCTTCTACAATTCTTTGGAACCTCCTGCCACATGTATTTTTTCTTTTTAAGCGGTGCTCGGGGAATCTACAAAATTTCACAATTAACCGGTATATTACTGGTAAACAACCGCTACGCCTGTGACTTTTACGTCAAAGGATCAGTTAGAGGTTGCTTTTTTTTATTAAATAAACAACACAAATAAGTGTAAAAACTTGAAATTAAATATTTCGCCGACGTTTCGGAAATACAATCTGTTTCATTTTTCAAGGCTTTCTTTGAAAAATATTTTTTGCTGTGTATGATAAATACACAGTTCTAAGAATGTTTGTTATATTCAATATCCATAGATACTTACTATTTACATAGAACTGTTGATATAGTTAACAGTTTTTATCCAATGTTAAATTTGTGAAGTTCTTCTTTTAACATTGGCAAAACTCTTAACTATATCAACAGTTCTATGTAAATAGTAAGTATCTATGGATATTGAATATAGCAAATATTCTTAGAGCTGTGTATTTATCATACACAGGAAAAAAAAAATTTCAGAAAAAGTCGTGAAAAAGGAAACAGATTGAATTTCCGAAACGTCTCCGAAATATTTAATTTCAAGTTTTCATACTTATTTGTGTTGTTTATTTAATAAAAAAAGCAACCTCTAACTGATTCTTTGACGTAAAAGTTATTTAGTAGAGGTTATTTGTGATATTTTGTAGATTTACCGAGCACCGCTTAAAAAGGAAAAATACATGTGGCAGTAAGTCCCAAAGAATCGAAGAAGGAAAAAAAATAAAAAAAGTGAAAGAATAAAACGTGCTGTGAACGAAGAAAATCCCCAAGTTAGTTAACGAGAAGTGAATTCATTAGTAGGAATAAGTAGACGACCTGTGGGTGGAATTTTAAAAACAGATAAGTTGCATGCATGTCATATTCAAATACACCAGGAATTATCTGATGTTTTATTTACTGATGAGGCAACTTTTCATAAAAATGGATTTGTTAATAGGCACAATTTCCATTATTATGCTTCGGAAAATACTCACTTTTTTATGCAAGTTGATAACCAACACAGATAGTCTATAAACACTTGGGGAGGAATTATTGGAGAACATGTAATGGGGCCACATTTCTTTGGTGGTACATTGACTGGAGCTATTTATCTTAATTTTTTGGAAAACTGTCTGCCACAATTAGTGGTAAATCTACCTAAAAGAATTCGAAATACGATGTGGTTTCAGTAAGATGGTGCTCCACCACATTATTTAAATGCAGTTAGAGACCACTTAAATAATACCTACCCTCATCAATGGACTGGAAGAAACAGACGCGCTACATGGTCTGCTAGATCCCTCTAGATCTCAAAAATGGATTTCTTTTTGTGAGGATACGTCAAGGAAATTGTTTGAGTAATTCGTTTCGGTCGTCCTACATCATTCTTATAGCGAAATGAACCCCGTCCACTATTTTTTTTATGTAAACTCATTTCATATCCCTCATTTCCCTATTTGAAAAATTATTATGTCGAGGCACTTTAAATAAAGAAGTTAAAGAAATTAGCTCGAGAAACACAAGAACAAAATAAAATGACTAAATGACGTACTTGACAGAACTAAAACGTAACCAAAGCACACTTTTCAATAAATACACTTTGTTTCATTGAATTTGAATAGTCTTTCAAAAAATTATTCAAATGTTTAAAGGCAATTTCCTCGAAAACGGTTGGAGTTATCAAATTCAACCAAGTGTACCTTTTAAACGATCAGGAGTACTACAACGTTTCGTCAAAAAAATACGAAAATAATGCATCATCAGATGCAGGTCCTACAGCGCTCTTTATGATCTAACGTGACATAATACATAAATTATTTTTTCTTGGAATAAGGAAAGTTCCTCTAGCAGTTGTTGTCTGTTGAGTGACTGCAAAAACGCGAAAAAATAATTTGGATTTTGACACCTTGTATCTTTTTCCACAGCAACATTTTACCAAAGCATATTTAGTTATATCCTCATATTTTGGCCGAAAGAATCTACCTCTGCACTATGGCCTATTAATAATGGTCCACGCTGTCTATACATTATTAAACAGAGAAGTCTTCTAATTTTTATCGATCATCCTGTACTTTAGACAGGTAAGTAATAAGTGTATAAAATAATTATGTTTCTAATCATAGTGTATGGTAGTAATATTCTGCACTGGAACCATTCCCTTTTTGCAAAAACAATGAAGCATCCTTTTCAAACTTAATGAACGTTCCTACCAGATCGTTATCTGGAAAGATTCCCGAGTGCTTTAGAGGTTAATGTGTCCTCTCCCCAGACATAATCTTTTAAGGCCATATGGCTGAAACTTATTTGGTGTAATGCCAGCCGAAACCGATATACCTAAATCCCAGATTTTCCTTGCCATTGCCGTTTCAATTTTAAACTCTATTGAGAATATCCTCTAAACCTGCCGACTACAAATTAAAAACTATTAAGTTATAAATGGGCAGCGGACACTGCTTTGGAAAGCTCTACTTGTAATAAAAAATCCTTTTATGTTTTTAGAGGGGCACGGAAAACGAGATTTGCGACATAAAGCTAAGCGTTTATATGTGATGTTGTATAATTAAATGGTGTACTTATGCGTGTTGATTAGATGAAATTATGACAATTTAACTCAACGTATTTCTATAAACCTCAGAAAGTGTAGCCCTCTAGAGTGTTCGTGAATATTTTGAAAAAAAAAAATGTTTGGAAAGTGTTTGGCATAACATATGGTTCCAATTAGGTATAGAGCATAAGATCACCTACTCATCAACTGTCAAAATAGATTTACCAAATGCACAACCTAGTTTCTCAGTAATTAATTTCAATTAGCTCATCAATAACATTAACAATATTTATTTATTTATTTATTTATTTAAATTTATTGGCCAAATAGAATACAAAGTACATATGGCACGTCACAGATTACAAACAATAAGTTTATTTAATAGAAACTTATCAGGTACAGTTTTAGTTTTAAGGTGTGAAGTTTAATACATACATAATTCTGTTGGATTAAAAACAACATACAATAATAAAAAGAAAGAACGATAGACAAACATAATATAATTATATACGATTTTTAGCTTATAATACAATTACAATACAATAATAAAATTAGTATAAAAACTTGCTTAGAGTTACAAAAGTCCGTTGTCATTTACTGCCTATTCACAAACTCATGTATAGAATAGTACACTGCTTCAAGGAGAAAGTTTTTAACTGCTTTTTTGAAGTGGTTGTAATTTTCTATATTTTTATACTCTGGCGGTAGAGCATTATATAAAGAAACAAACTTATAGTGTGGGGATTTCTCATATGCGGAAGTTCTGTGCTTAGGTAGTTGTAGGTAGTGACCATATCTAGTGTGATGCTCATGTTCCTCATTAACTTTAATGAAAGTGTCAATATTTCTTTTCGTGAAGGTGATACATTTTAAAATAAATATACAGGGTATTGTTAGAATTTTATTATTTTTAAAAGTGTATTTACAAGTTTCTAGCCAATCTAAATTAAAGATTAATCTAATGATCCTTTTTTGAGCGATAAAGATAAGAGAGATAAGATAAGATATACAATTGACAAAAATTTTCACCTATTTTAATATTTGTTATTTGTTTCCAAGTATGCTAATATCACAAGCCTTAGAGTATCTTAGGGATTTGCTCGGATTAAATAATACTGATGAAGAAATTGCGTCCAATTCTATGATACGATATTCGTGACACATGAAGGAACTACAATGGGTAATTCCTTATCACCTTTTATTGCCGGGATTGGCAGTTCATGAACATATTCCAAATAGAGACACAATAAAAGTTAGAGTACTTTCCTAGAGTATGGCTGAGATATTTAAATGATATATTTCCAGTATTCGATCCAAAGGTTGCAGATGTAGACACTCTTGTTTCGTAATTAAATAGTCGGTTTACTTCATGGAAATCAATGGACAACTGTCTTTTTTAAATACATTATTAATTAAGATCGACGAAATTAAATCGGAATTTGATATATACAACAAAGATACCAGCACTCTAAGATGACTCCCTATTTACTCACATCATTGTACCCATACAAAATAGCGGGTATTAATTTCCTGTTTCATCGTCTATTAATTTTCCCTCTAAATGAACAGATATGTGCAAAGGAGGAACATTTAATTAAGAATATAGCTAAACGTACTAGATATCTATAAGTTAAGCTGATAAATGAAATAGAAATCGTAGATTCGAGGAAACCCTTCGGATCCCCGCGACCATTCAAACTGAACGAAATTCAAAACTGATATCAATTTCCTATGAACAGCGGTTTACCTGTGGTTTAAGGCAGATTTTAAAAAAGTTTGATATGACAGTTGTTCATGTATCGGGCAATAATTTTTAGGCGACCCAAAGACTAATCTTGAATCAAACAAAAGGTACGGGACTTACGAAATTTAAAGTATGTTGGACAAACTAAACGTAGAATTATAACGAGACTCAAGGAACATATTGGCCTTTTCATAAATAAAAGAACTAAAGAGTCAACATGCTTGATAATAGTCATAGAATATATATACCAGTAATTGTCTATAATTATATATTTGCGGCATATTCAAATTTTCTTACTCTTTATTGGGTATTTTGCCACTGAAAAACATTAAAAAATTTAATGAAAAATACCTCTGAGTCGAATGATTAAACCCAGGTTAGTTTTACTGCCACATCCATATAGTAATCGTAAGAAAAAAAATTGAAAAATATTTTTTGTTGAAATAGGCTTAGGCTGTCACGAAATGACGAGATTTGAAACTTGAGTGAAAACATTTCTGTCGGTCAGTCTGTCGGTTTGTAACTTTGTTGTGCCCAACTAGAATATATTTTGAGATGATTTCGTTGAAGCGGTGGGGGTAAGTAGTGGTAAATGGAGGAAAACGAGTACAGCAAGCTGGTAAGAGTACAGAAACTTGAAATTCGGTGTGTACTAGAACCCAGGGCTCAGATTTCTTTATAATAGTTTTCAACTTGCTCACCAACTCCACTCCATTATTATTATAGGGGTTGATAAAACCAAATTGACTTGAAATTTGGGCATGTAAATATTTTAATGACATCTGACTGAGATGATTCTATTAAAGGGTGGGATGGGGTGCAAATTGGAGAAAATATGTAAAGTAAGCTAATAAGAGACCAGAAGCTACATATTTTGCGTATGTGCTAGAAACTAACGCTTTAACCAACGCAATTATTTTATGACATGTGAATCAAATATCATTAAAATCCTATGATCAATTATCTACACATACTAGAGTGCAAATATAGTCAACATGTTTTCTTTTACAAAGACTTGGATGGAAAATCTGGATGTGGAAGTAGTGATTCCTTAGGCAGCGACTTTTCAATACTGGATTGTTACAAAATGTCTCACACGTAAAAATATATAAACTAGAACAAGGCTTGAATATAAAAACTGAAAATGAAAACTAGAGACAGTTAACGTTTCGGAAAAATGGTCCATTTCCGGTATGAAAACTTTCAGAACATCAGCGGTGACAGCTTATGCGCTTCCATATTTACGGTAAACATTAAATTATATTTATCTTATTTCTACTTACCTCATTTCTAAGAAGAATAAGAAGATAATAAATCCACAGACATTACATCGCTAGCAAAATTTTAAGTTAGTGTTCAACACATTTGAAAAAATAATATTTAATCTATTAATTAAAAAATAACTATGCGATAGAAATCTAAACAATTAAATTTAAAATAATTTAAATATATGTGTTGTGTATGTGCCGTTCAAAATTTATTTTTAAATATTACGAAAGTTGTGTTGCGTTACGGAATGTGGAGTAGAATACAGAGGAATTTATAAATTATAAAAGCAATTTCATTGTCGCGGATAATAAAGAGCCATTTAAAAACACTATTAAATGATAATTTCGGTATAAAGTGTAATTTATTATGAAGAGCAGACAGTAACTATTTCTGGATACTTGTAATAGTTTATTATGATAAATGAGGACACTAATTAAGCAGATGTTACTCCATTATAATAACTTAGCTATTTCCATCTATATCACTTACATTTTTAATTTGCTAAAGTATTTCACAGTTGATTAAATGTATGACAAATTTTAATCGCTGACGTTAATTTGTTGATTATTAATAGTAGTAGAGTTTATTGCTATGAAAGAATTCATTAATTTTCATAATATACCATCTTCCGAGTTTTATGAAAAAACGTTAATTGTCGAAAGTGCATATCTCTAGACTTTTTTGCTCTTTTCTCAGACTCAAACAAAATTTCACAAAGATGCACAATTGCTAGGATCAGTCAAGTGTCACTAAAATTGGCAAACACGTAATAAACATTTTATTTTCAAAAGTTCAGTGATCCATGTATTGTTCTACTTGGACTTCGTTTCCTGTATAACACGTCTGATAGCATTCCGCCATTTGTCGTGGTTGCCTGTTGGGCACACAATCTTACTCAAACTATTTTCCTTCAGATCCTTGCTGACAGCAGCACAAGCTTTTCGAGGGCGTCCTCTTTCCTCTTCCCATATAATTTTCCGTGTATTATCAAACGTTCCGTTTTGACCAAAATATGTAATGTATTAGAATAATACATTGTTAAAATAAAATGTTTTGTTATGGCGCTTCGAATTTCTTAGCAATTAACTATTTGACTTACCCTTTCAAAGGGCTGCTTCCTTATGAAGTAATTTAGAGCAAATGTTTGTACGCAACATTCCACTAATTTTTCTTTTGTCTCCTGTTACTTGATTTTGTAACGGGACCATGGAATACCTCCCTTTTCTCCTTTAGTTTTGAAGATAGTTTATTGAAATTTAGGATACACTACATACATAATAAGCGGCACTCTTTGACACACAACTGATTTTGTTCTCACTTCCGGTTTCACCGGAAGTGACGCTAACTTTCGATTTTTAAATGGAACACCCTATACATTATTGAATTTTTAAATTCTGCACGCTTTTGTGAATCCCACGATGCCAAATAAGTGACATTTCAAATATCTTTTTTTTTTATAATATAATTTTTAATTCCGATTTATTTTATATGACCAGTGTAATGCTACAAAAATTGACATCCCGTTAAAAACACTAAATTACCTGATTTATGTGCAAATAAAATTCTCCAAAATTGTTTTTGGGGCAAAACTCAATATTTTCAAATGGAACCATATCGGTACAGTGGTACCATTTATTAGTACTATTAATGAGGAATTTATTCATATGTCGTATTAAAATATGCGATAAATACAAACAAAATTACAGCTAAAAGAAAATAAGAACATACAATTTTATTCTAATTACCGTGTTACACATCAGGTGATTTTTTAATACAAAAAATTAACACAAAACATTACAACAGTATCTTCAGGTCTTCGCGGGTTGTAACGGCGGTTGCATAGACAATAGTTTTTAAAACAAAGAAATCAAGGGGCGTTAAATCAGGTGACCTTGCAGGCCACCTCACAGGACCATTCGTCGAAATTACGTTTTCCCCGAATCTCCGTTGAAGGAAATCAATTACTATCCTTGAATTATGGGGAGGAACGCCATTTGTCTAAAATCTAAAATGCCCTCAATCTCATTTTTCAGGAATCTCAAGTATCTGGCACCAGACAGAGGTCCTTCAAATATTATTGAACCAATGATTCTACTACCGATTATACCAAGCCAAACATTAACACCTAACCACACTTGAAAGTTTCCCTTCCGTAATAAATGTTGATTTTCTTGTGACCAATATTTTGTATTTTGTCGTTAAAATAATCCTAAATTTGTAAACCTTGACTCGTCGGAAAATAAAATCAGTCCCAAAAAATCATTGTTTGACAGCACGTTATTAAATATATTAAATCCAATTGCAATATTCCATCCTACGTTCGTAATCACTTTCGTACAAATGCTGGTGCAATTGATATTTAAAAGATTTATAGTGGTATTTGCGCAAAATTCGGCTTACTGTTTGGTGACTGATGTTCAGTTCAAACCCAACTTGCCTTAAAGAAACAGTCTTATCCACTTTTATTCGAGCCAAAACAATAATTTCCGTTCCTTCGCCAATAATGAAGTTTTCTTCGGGATCATTGTTGGGCTCTCTTCGGAATTGGTTTTCAACACGTTTAAAATAATTTTTCGCTGGACACTGTCTATCAGGATACCGTCGGCAATAAAGGTCCATAGCGGCAATTGCATTTTTTTCGCTTTCCCCATAAATAATTAACATGTCCACTTGTTCATCTCTTGTATAAATTTGCGGCATCTTCAACATAATTAACAAGAATTTTAAACATTTTTTAAAGACACAATAAAAACACCTTTAAACCAACAAATGTTTGACAAGCTAAATATTTCATTGTTTTCAAAGCCACCTTAGTTACTTCTTAACATTTAATTAGAACAAAATTGTATTTTCTTATTTTCTCTTAGCTGTAATTTCGCAGATTTTAATACGACATATGAATAAATTCCTTATTAACAGTACCTACTAATAAATGGTACCACGGTACCGATATGGTTCCATTTGAAAAAATTGAGTTTTGCCCCAAAAACAATTTTGGTGAATTTCATTTGCTCATAAATCACGTAATTCAGTGTTTTTAACGGGATTTCGATTTTTGTAGCATTGCACGGATCATTTAGAATAAATCGGAACTGTCATGGCACACTTAAATGGAAAACTAAAAATTATTTTATAAAAAAAAATGGATGTTTGAAATGTCACTTATTTGGCATCGTTGGATTCAGAACATTATGTAGAATTCAAAAATGTAATAATATGTAGGGTGTTCCATTTAAAAATCGAAGTTAGTGTCACTTCCTGAAGTAAAAAAATCAATTTTATGTCAAAAAGTGCCACTTATTATGTATGTATTATATCCTAAATTTCAATCAATTATCTTCAAAACTAGAGGAGAAAAGGGGGGGTATACCATGATCCTGCTACACCCGGTATAAAATCTATAATTCTTGTCGGGTTACATTCTTTTGTAAATTTCGACAGTTTCGAAATTAACCGCAAAATTTCAGTGAAAAATAGCTGTCAAGTGGCGAAATTTATTACTAACAAAAAAGAGAAAAATACAACTAGAAAGTAAAACTGTGTATTTTCTAGTGCGTAACATTGTTTTTAATTTCACAATTAGCTTTCCTTTCTAAATTCACTTTTGTGGTATAATTTCAATACTTGGAACTTATTAGCTGTAAAGCTATTAATTTGCAGATTTTGATATATTTGTTTAAATAAAAGCTTTTCTAGAAAAATATTTATTTATGTATACATAATTTTATTTAAGAATAAAGTAAACAAGTTATTTACGGTAACAATATATTTCCATAAACCAAACGAGAATATAATCAAATGTTTAAACTGAAAACAACCCAATGGAAGCAAAATTTCATAGATGTATATATAAATGGGATTAAAACATGAAACAGTGCATATTGTTTTTCATAAATGTCAATATTTGACAATATCGTTGCATAACTCCCTTTTAATTTCTCTATAAAGAAACAAATTGCAAATCCGAAACCAAATATCAATGTTACTGTAAAACACAAATTGTACAAAACATGTTCCAGTTGTTCAATATATCACCTAAAAAGTAAACAACAGTACCTTTTGTAAAATTAATCTCCATTTTACTATAAGCATACCCGAGAAGGGCTGGAATTATTGAAAAGGGTCATAGAATAGTCTGATATTCAGGTAGTGATAGGTACTGTTTTCATTAATTATTGCAAAAATTCTCTTCCTAATATGTTTTCACACGATATCAACTTTCATTACCAAGTTTCATGGGTTAAAGTTTATGTTACAGTTTACTGTATGCCTTATTATATTCACGTTACAAGGTGCGAAGAAACGATTTGTTCTTTCCTTTTCTCGTGTTATATTTACGCCGCCTGGCCAGACAGCGTAATCTTGTATCTGTGTCTGTCTAGATTCAGAGTGCAATCAACAACATAAAGCCAATTTACAAGTTATATCTAAATGGAAGTAAAGTTAAAATTAAACGACATTGCAGATAAAATAAGTTGGTTTGATATTAATAATTAGAGGTGGAGAAAACAATTATTAGGACAAAATATAAAGTTTGGTTACAGCCAGAACAAAATTACTTCGATTTTTAAAACAAAGCGCCGGAATCTTATATCTACAGGCTGTAGCTGGAAATAAATTATAGGAGATGCTATTGTAAGTAGTTCTAGTTCTAGTAGTTCTGATTTTTAAATTGTGACTTACGCGACGGCATGAAGCTATTTCTAAAAGCATCACAAAGAAAAGGAAAAGAAAATTACTTCCCTAGCTAGATACCTATAAAATAAAACATTAGATTACTCAATCTGCTTATGATTTATTCTTCGTTCTTTATATTACTGTCATTTCAAGATTTCTATAAAATTTTAATTTCCCTCTATCGTTGTTTTTATTAGTTTTGCAAGAGAAATCTTGCAAATAGTCAAAGCTTCTTGACTGCATCACCATAGGCGTAATTCGGGGTGGGTGTAGACAACTGCTACCTAATATATTGAAAGAGCATTGAATTGTTTAAGGCAAATCTGGCAAATTCCGAAATCCTTCCGGAGAAAATAATAAGTATGACAATTACATCAATCAAGTCAAATTTTTTCAACAGAATTAGGCAGGGGCAGATTAAGACTTTGTGGGGCCCCTGGCTAAATTTTGAGCGGGGCCTTTTTGCAATTCTCGTAAAACCACAGACACGCGAGTTGAGCCCCAGATGCCCGGGGGCCTGCTATGATTACTAGCTATATTTAGGTCACTTGCTGTCAAAGACATAGCCTGAAACCGCAACGGTATGGCGCGATGCGTCAAAAACTGCCAATTTTGAAATCGGTGTAACTTCTCTATTGATGTAATTTGTATAATTCCTTCGACGTTTTGAAGTTAAAGCCTTACACTTTCAGAATCTAAAAATTTCTTCCCGCCCCAAACTTATTAAACGTAAAAATGCTAAAGAAAAGCGCAACTTTTCACTATTTACGTGTTAACTACTTTTTGAACTTAAAACTTTTCGACATAACATATATGACTCTTTTCTTGTTTTGACTCATTCTTTACGATAGAAGTAGTAGATAATTTTAACAAGGGGTAAACTACTAACACTTTATTTAATAATTTACTGATATACAATACTTTTTAATTAACCAAAATAACCTTTACACTTTGTTTACTTCTTATTTAACCTCACTTTTTCAGTTTTCAACTTCTTCACTTTTATAAAACTTCTCCCTCCGCAGTCGATTTCGCCTTATATATCATAAAATTGCCTCTAGATCCATCCAGAGATTTCCAATTCCAGAACAATATAACTCTAGAGCCATCTACAAGGCGTCCCGAAGAGATGATGGCGTGTATTACAGCTATTAGTAGTCATGGGCGTATCACTCGCCAGGCCTTAGGGGATGGTAATGCGTAACAATATTACCTGTGAAGTAATAAACTCGCTTTCCCTCGATAATTTGGGTTTAGGGTTTCCTGGCTATGGTTCAACTTTTTGCAGCACTCGTTTTCCCTCTGTCATTTGGGTTTACAGGGTTCGCTTTGCATACATTGGGTTATCTGTGAAAAATCCCTGCCTCACAATAATTCACGAAACTTGGTAGGGGTAAGTATTTGGACATGTTAAATTATGTTACTGCAGAAATTTCTTTTTTTTAAATATGGCGGCTTCTAAGTTAGGGTCAGAAAAACAAAAAAAGATCCAATAAAATAACTCTCCCACAAAAAAAAAATCCTGATCCTGGAACTTGACCCGAGTAGTACAATGTATTTTTCGACGCTGAATTCGAATCTTACCTCAGAAAAGCCGAAATAGCTTCAACATTTTGAGCCAGAGCACCTTGAAATATGGTAAAATCGCCTACTCTTAATGTAGAATACTAGGATTTTCAAGTTGATTAAATTTTAAAATTCCAACGAATTCAGCATCGAAAAATACATTATACTACTCGCTTCAAGTTCCATGATCAGGGCTTCTTTTGTGGCTGGATTAGTTTATCAGATTTTTCTTCTTCCTTTGCTTCTTCTGACTTTAATTTTGTAGCCGCCATATTGAAAAATAAAATTTCTGCGGCAACACTAAATTTATCATATTCAAATACTTAAATGTACCAAGTTGCCGACTTTTGTCGCCTGTTTTCAGAAAAAGCACCACTGTACGTCTTGCCTACCTACTAAAAATGCTGAAATTACACCTATGTGCATCACACTTATGAACTGTCGTCATGCCATGGATATGCTAAAGTTTCAACAACTGAAGTTTAATCCTTTCACAATGTATACACGCTTCGTTCTTGCCTTGTTTTACTGTGAATTTAATTCAATTCAGGTAGAATGTAGACAAATATCTAAGCACTTCATAGAGTTTTCATTCTATTATGACTCTGCTGAAGTAATATGCAACGATATATTTAATGTAATTAGTATATTAATGTGCATATCTTGAGAGTTTCCTTTACCGTGATGACATTACACAACTAGTTTAAATAAAGAGAAAACTGATTTGACTTATATTATATTCAGAGTACGGAAATTTGCAAACTGTTTAAATTGAAACCTTACATAAAACTACATATATTTTATTCGTGACTTTCAGGTAACATATACATCGAAAAAATATCAAATTGTTTTTCTTTTTGCAATAATTAGCGTTACGAAATTAAATTATTAATTAAGACAGCCTCTCGTTTATAATTATGACTCGGTAAAAAAATTGCTGTTTACTATGATACAACTCAAACCAGACTTAACCTGAGTTTGGTTAAAGTTTTTTTTTCTTTCTCGGGACTCGTCTGCTGGAAAACTCCGAGGGCACTGCTGCCCCCTGGGCTGATTTTGCATGAACCTGTTTGTAAAAAAAATCCCTTTCATAACATGCCAAACTCAAATAAGCTACACAATTCTGATGAGGAACAATAATTTCAAAACACATGTCCGTAGTTGTTTCTTCTTTAGGGCATATGACGCGAATTCCTATTTTGTAAATATCGTCGTTTATTTTTCGCCGTTTAAAGCAAGATCGTACCGAGTGGTAAACGAGGCAGTCTTTGTTCGAAAATTATGATATCAGCGGTGACATCTCGAAGTCTGCTAATATTTTAGCAGGAAGTGTTATTCTTGACGGCACAACTGGCATTAAAAGGGATACATTCCTTTATTCAGGTTTCAACAAGGTTTATCTAAGCTCTGATTCGTTTAGAATTGATACGCTCTCAAGCAAACAGGAACTCATCTGGATATAAATTGTCTATGCTGTGTAACATTCTACATATTTGATTATTGGGGGAGCCAAATTACTGAGACGTACGCTTATACGAGATATAACATGACACATTTGATTTGAAAAGTATATATGACACAAAATGCGCATAGATTTTTTGTTAATGAATTATAAGCAAACAAAAGCATTCTTCTATATTACACAATATACAATGTGTACCTAAAGAAACGCATAAAATTCATATCTTCAGTATGTGTCATTTTAAAAAAAAATCCTCGAACAGGTCGATTTTGGTTTTGTAAATGCAACATTTTGTCACTATACATTTTGTCACTATACCAAAATGTATGACGTCATTGGTTTTTGAGTCATGATGCCATCATACATTTTATTAATGGAAACAAACATTTTTGTTCACTGTTTTTGGTGATATATTCCTTTAGCTTTCTGGTGATATAAAAAAAAAGATATTACCTGAGCCATTCTTTTGGTAAAATGACATTTTATGTAAAAATAGCTTACCTTTCGCAAATTCACGAGTAATGTTCCACTTTCTTATGTACTGATAAATCTTGTTGCCTACATTTTTGTTTTAACTAGCATGAAAACATCTGACATTAAAACGGAACAAACAAAATAATAAATCACCTTAACAGCAGAGAGATACGGGGCTTTTTGTGTAAAGTATCAATAACATTTTTATTCCTGGCACGTGTGGAACCTCAGTTTTGTAACACTTCTGAGATAGTGTAAAACTAATGAATGCAATGCCACGTTTAAGTGATATAAACGCGTAGAACTTTTGATGATGGTTGGATATGGTGATATGCTGAGAGCTCACCAGGAAGCATGTGATGTTTTCAATGCCAAGTATCCCGAAAAGCAAATTTCTAGATGCACTGTAAGTAGATTGGTGGCTAGATATGATGAATCTGGCAGTGTAGCTGACCTCCCTCGATCTGGTCGCCCTACAACAAGCAACGAAACCAAATTAAATATTCTTCTAGAAACTGAGGAAAACCACCATCTTTCGACAAGGCAGCTGGCTTTAAATCATAACGTGAGTCAAACTTCTGTTGTACGTCTATTGAAAAAAGAAAAATACCATCCATACAAAGTGCAATTAATCCACGAATTGAATGAGGACGATCCAGATCGTCGCTTACAGTTTTGTGAACAGTTGATGACATTGTGCGATGAAAACCCAAATTTTTTAAACAACATTGTCTTTTCTGATGAAGCCACATTTTCTTTAAAGGGGACTGTACATCGGCATAACTGTAGGTATTGGTCACGCGAAAGTCCTCATTGGACGCAAGAAGCCCATACACAACGACGAGACAAAGTAAACTTGTGGGCATGTATGATTGGTGATCGTTTATTGGGACCTTTTTTTTAAGAAAATTTTACGGCCGCAAGATATTTATAGTTTTTGCGAGTTGAGTTAGTGCCAGCCTTAGCAGTTATGTTTCCGAACAATGAAGATGAAGATATTCCTGCTGAAAACGTCTGGTTTCAGCAAGACGGGGCCCCACCTCATTTTGGGATAGCAGTGAGTCAGTTTTTAGATGACACTTTTACTGGAGGTGGATAGGTCGTCGAGGTCCAACGAGTGGCCCCCGCGTTCACCGGATTTAACCCGCTTAGACTTTTTCTTTGGGATTACTTAAAGTCAAGTATGTATTTTAACAAACCGGATACCATAGAAGAATTGAAAGACATAATTGGCTTGGAGATGAGGCGAATTGCCCATGAGATGATTCAAAACAGCGTGCAAAGTGTCTACACCCGTCTTGGTCAATGCCAATTGGTTGGTGGGTCACAATTTCTGCAATGGAGATGATTTCTTTCTCACAATTACTTATGTAAGGTATCAATCAATAAAAATATTTTTTTCCAAAGGAATGGCTTAGGTAATATCAATTTGTTTCATATCATCAGAAAGCTAAAGGAATATACCACCAAAAACAGTAAACAAAAATGTCTGTTTCCATTAAAAAAAATTATGATGACGTCATAACTCAAAAACCAATGACGTCATAAATTTTGATATAGTGACAAAATGTTGCATTTGCAAAACTAAGGATTATTTGACAAATGACACATATCAAAGATATGAATTTTGTGCGTTTCGTTAGGTTCCGCCTGTATATACCTTCACTAGTTAGAAATATCTATACTATATCGTACAAATATTGGATCATTCTAATATACCGCACACAATTAATTATTTTGTTTTATTTCAAATTTTCCGCAAGACGAGAAGACCATTCTCTTAATAATCGTTAATAAATATTTGCAAATAAAGACTATTGAGAGTAGGTATTAAAGTTAAGTCTGTAAGTGAGTGTTGTTTCCAAGTTTATGAATATTTAGATAACAATCAGCCCTATTGAATATTAAAATGTAAGCAAGATTAAAATTCCAGTACGGTAGTTTAAACAGTGGAATTTACGATGATTTATAAAGACTTTAAAGTTTAAGAAAACGTAATTAATAATTGATGCTTCTTGAATATATTGCAATTTAATATTTAACAAAATTGCATTTTATTTTAAATTCTTATTTATTCACCATCGAGATGGAAATATATCTGTAAGCAAATTATTATTTCTATATTACTTCCACATCCACGTAGTGGATTGGAAGTATAGTAATTGTAACAACATTTTCAAAACTTGTTTTTGTTGAAATAGGTTTAGAATGTTATGAAACGTCGAGATTTTAAATTTGAGAAAAAAAATTCCGTCCACCCGTCTGTCTGTCGGTCTGTTCACCTGTAACTTTTTTTTTGTAGACCCATTTCCTCCGGAACGGTTTAAGATATTGACTTAAAACTTTGTACACTTTGTTTTTTGAAAAAATCAGGTAAAGGATTGGGGGTAAATAGGGGGAAATAAGTAAAGCAAGCTGGTAAGAGATCAGATACTTGAAATTTAGTGTATGTGCTAGAAGCTAAGGCCTCAAAATTTTTATAATATTTTCAGGTAATGTTCAAGCAAGTCATCCTAAAATTCAATTTTCTTTCGAATGATGTCGAAAAACAGTAGAGCCATTTGAAAAAATCGACTTTTTGACGAGTTCTCAATGCGACATTTGAATATCACCTGTGCCCATATGGTACAAGTTGGGACGACCGATAGGACATCATCTGTTAGCCTGCACTTCCAGTTAACTGCTCCGTCAATTTGGTTTCACAATTTTGAACGGCTTGTGAGATACGAATTTATTCGCAAGGTACTACAGTGGCATTAAAAAAAATAACATGTATCAAAACCTGTAACAGATAAGTTAACATAACTTAGATTGTCTAAACTCAAAATTGGAAGGCCAATCGAACCATTAAAAAAATGGAGGTTACTATTTGAAATAGGAAAGTTGGTACAGACTTTTGGCACACACTGTATAGATGGAGGACAGAAAATATTTTAGGTAGAACTGGCATGATCGATTATGGCTGCATACCAACTGTCAACTTTGTAATCCCACTGCAAGCTGCAAAACTTCTAACGAACGTCCAACGTGAATCACCCTGTATACATTGACATTTCTTACATCTCTTTCACATTATTTATTCTCTTTAGGCGGTCCACCCTGTATATTTTCTAGGGAAAGTTTATCCATTTCTTCACTATGAGCAGCGTCAACTGCCTACCTTTGACTGTTCTCCGCCAAATAGTATTTTAGACATAGCGCGAACAGACAGACAACAGACCGACCGACAGACAGACAAACATGACGGAACTAAAAGATTCAAGTAATCTGCGTGATCTGAAACGTGAAAATCCAAAGAAATTTCGGAGGGTGATTTTTTCATGAATACAATACTTCGGTAAGCAAGGATGTAGTAGAGATTGAAATTGTATTTACGATTACTATATTCCTACTCCACCATGTACATGAGGAAGTAACAATTTGAGCTTTTAAGAGATCTGTACAATTGTTAATTGCATAAGAAGAAAATGATATCGAACCAACTTAGCGGTTACACCTTATTCTTTCTTTTACTCTATTCTCGAGGGTTATCTTTAAAACGTTTCACTTCCACTTGTAATTTATACCTCGTTCACTATCGGTTTTGTTTCCAAAAGAAAATAGCTTTAGGGCGTACCTTATTCCCCGGAATATCCGGGGTTTTCTCCTACAATACTTCACGCAACCTTACCGAAAGTATTATGTATTCTTTCCACACGTTCTTTGAACATTTATAGCCTCCACTGTGCTTTGTTTTCGTGTTTCCTCTCACAAATTGTGTTATTTGGTTAGGTAATATTTACTGAGTGTAATATCAAATTAAGAATTATGTTTCTTCTTGAATATAAAGAAAACAGAAAAAATGTGGGTATACACAGTGTTAGGAAATTAGACAGGCACAAGTAGTTTCTCAGGAACCAAAATGGAACAAAATTTTATAGATTGAATGAATGTTTATGGTTTTACAAAGAATTCTCAGGAATGGTTTAAGATATTGACTTGAAATTTTGTACACATATATACTATAACGAGATCTGGAACTGGATTGTTTTTTAACATATCCGGGGAAGGGTCGGGGGGTAAATAGGGGGAAATAAGTAAAGTAAACTGGTAAGAGTACCGAAACTTGAAATTTGGTGTGTGTACTAGAAGCCAAGGCCTTAAAGTTTTTAATAGTATTTTCCATCTCCCCACTGTCCCCTACTCCATTATTAAAGAGATTGATAAAATAAAATTGAGATATTCACTTGAAATTTGGTACATGTATGTATAATAACGACATCTGGAACTAGACTATATTTTCAGATGATTTTGTAGAAGGGTTGGGGGTTAAATAGGAGTAAATAGGAGAAAATAAGTAAAGCAAGCTGGTAAGAGTACAGAAACTTGAAATTTGGTGTATAGGTAATAGAAGTCAAGGTATCAAAATTTTTTATAATGTTTTCCATCCCCCACCACAACACCACTCCATTGTTAAAGGGGTTGCTAAATAAAATTGAGATATTCACCTGAAATTTGGAATACGTATATATTATAATGGCATCTGGAAATAGATTATATTTTTGGACTATTCCGGTGAAGGATTAGGGGTTAAATAGGGGTAAATATGGAAAAATATGTAAAGCAAACTGATAAGAGTACAGAAACTTGAAATTCGGTGGATGTACTTGAAGTCAAGGCCTCAGATTTTTTATAATATTTTTCAACCCCCCACTGCCCCTACTCCCTTATTAAAAAGGTTGATAAAATAAAATTGAGATATTCACTTGAAATTTGGTACATTGGTATTATAACGGCATCTGGAACTAGATTATATTTTGAGATGATTCCGTTGAAGGAAGAGTACAAACTTTGGTGCGAAGCCAAGCCTTCAGATTTCTTTATATTTTTCAACCCCTCGCGGCGAAACCTAGCGTCGTTTTTGAAAAACTCGTGTATATGATAAATTCTGATTCCTAGATTCATATTCTTCAATTTTTACGTCTCGAAGCCGACCGGCGCTCAGCGTCGTTTTTGTATAACTTATGTATTTGGTAAACTATGATACCTAAATACATGTTCTTGCATTTTTACGTCTCGGCACCGACCGACGCGCGACGCCTAGCGTCGTTATGCATTTTTACGTCTCGACGCTGACCGATGCCTAGCGTCGTTTTTGTAAAACTTGTGAATTTGATAAATTTTGATATCTAAATCTATGTTCTTGCATTTTTACGTCTCGACGCGGACCGACGTCTAGCGTCGTTTTTGTACAACTTCTGAATTTGATAAATTTTGATACCTAGGTTCATGTTCTTGCCTGCGACGCCTTGCCTCGTTTCTGTAAAACTTGTACTTGATTACTTTTGATATCTAAATTCATGTTCTCGCATTTTTAAATCTCGACGTCGACCAACGCCTAGCGCTATTTTTGTAAAACTTGTCTGTTTGATAAATTTTGATACCTAGATTAATGTTCTCGCATTTTTAAGAAAACCATTTTCTTATGGAGTATTAATAGTATTAATGATATGGTAATATTAAAATTTGCTTTATTTCTATCCCCTGTGCATTTTGCAGATTTTGTAAATATCATGTCAGGCATGAAAGTTATCCAAGTTCATTCTCAATAACAATAATAATAATAATAATTTATTAATTCGTTTGCCATTTAAACAATGGATAGAACAAGGCATAAAACCTTAGTTAATTAATGTAAAATAATTACACAAAGTTAATAAAAACACTGTCAATTACTTTCTTCAAAACAAGAGACATATATAAAACGTAATATAAATATGTGATGATATATAATCATATACTTGACACTTAACATAGTCAATAAATTAAATTTATAAATAGGTATCGTTATGACATTAATGAATCGCACAAATATTCGCCCACACTATAGTAGCACTTTTTAAGCAACATTTTTTTCACACTGGTTTTAAATGTTTGTATTGTTTTTTTCTCCCGAATTGATTGAGGAAGCTTGTTGTATAATTTGGGACCGATGTAATCAGGTGACTTTTCAAATAAAGTTGTTTTGTGCTGGGTGAGCTTTATTAAAGAGCCACTACGAGTGGGGTATTTGTGGAAGTCATTATTTTTCACAAAATTCTCATGGTTTTGTTTCACATATGTTAGTGATTTTAAAATAAAAATACAGGGCACAGTTAAAATTGAATATTTTATAAAATAAGGTTTACATGAGTCTTGAAATTTTAGATTAAATATCAATCTAATGATTCTCTTTTGACTGACAAATATTCGGTGTGCGTTAGCGGAGTAGCCCCACAGTTGAATATTATAACTAATGTGACTGTATCCTAAAGCATAGTAGATATTGATGAGGAATTTCATTTCAAAACATCTTTTCAAATTGAGAAGGGCGAAATAACAGCTGTTTAATTTTTTAGATAAATTATTAATGTGTTCTGACTTAACGAGGCTTGCTAAATTGTAACATCTCTAATTTTTTTATGACATCTGCCCCTAATACTATTAAAATCCTATGACCAATTATTTCCGCATACTAAATTGCAGATATAGTCAAAAAGTTTACGTTTAAAGTGTCTTGGAAGGAAAATCTGGATGTGGAAGTAGTGATTCCTTAGGCAGCGGTTTTTTTCATTGATCTTACAGAATAAAACGTGGCTGTGTATTTATAATACCAAAGAGTAAAATTCGTTTTTCCATTTTATAATTTGGAAGAGGAAAATGAACAATATTTAAAATAAAATACAAATAATAAGTTTTTTTTTTCTTTTTGGCAGCAAGCTATTAGTGTTATTTTTATTTCCCTCGCATACCAAAGAGAACTATTTTATTCGAGAAAAAATCACCCTCCGAGATATCTCCGAATTTTTATGTTTTAGATCATGTAGATTACGAAAATATAGGTTTGTCATTTGCGTCAGTCTGTCTGTCTATTTGTCGGCCTGTTGTCTGTCTATTTGTGCATTAACTAAAAAGCTACTTGACAGAGAACAGTCAATTTTGGTAGGTACTTGCCAGCGAAGAAATCGTTAGATTTTCACTGGAAAATATACAAGCTGGACCGTCTAATGGGAATAGATAATGTAGAAACATTTTTTGGCCCAAATTTAAAATTTCCACGTTTCATGATATTCTAAACCTATTTTTTCCCACAAGTGGCAAGGAACACACCTATTATAGTTTTATTGTAAAATATACAGGGTGGCCATCCTAAGAAATAATTGAACCATGGTGGAAATTTTTCGTATTTGGCATCTTTTATTTAACATTGAATTTTAGCTGTTGGACGACCACTCTGTATATTTTGTGCACGAAAAGTTGTCAGGTTCTCTTTTTAATAATAGTGATAACTACATTCCGATTATCATCCTCACATGTCTTTTCGTAATATATCATTTTTTAGAGTGACATTGTATAAATAAAGAGGGAAGTTCTGTATACATACCTTTACCGATTCTTTATCACGCCAATTCCATATACAATTAACAACCCTAGTAAACACCAGTTTGCAACGGCAGTGTTCACTGTTGTTAACGTCTTAAATTTAATTTAACTAGTCAATTTAACAGGTATTGAATTTATGGGATGGAGAAGACCCTTTCCGTAACGAGAAACCAAGAACTTATGCTTATCGCTGCTTTAGTGCTCCTTTGTTTAAGTTCTCTGTCTTTTGGAGGTATACATTCCTGAACAAAATGATATTTCACGGAGTCCATTTCACATGCCGGATGTTATCTTTATTCTTTACAGTCCATTTCATTTTGCGTTGGACAAGAGTCAAATTATGTTAGTTCCCTCGTATTAACGTTTTAAAATTTAGAAAAATATTTATTTTTAAAATTTGAACTTCGCTGTTTGTCCTCTTAAAAATATCTTATTAATACAATTTTGTATACCGTTTATAATTCCCCAAAGTAAATTTTAAAATCTAATTTCCTGTTAAAGAAATAATTTTTATTGTTAATAAATTGGGGCATGAAGAATCCAGACCGCAGAAACATATCATGAACACACTATACATAGTAGACAAAGCTAAAGCTCTGTTCTAAAATGAAGACTGTCTAAAAGACATTTGAAAAGACGCAGGCAGATATATTAATTAAATATTGACATTGGAAATGTCGGAGTTGGTATTGAACCCAGTACACAACCCAGTGTATCCACAACACGCTCACTGCGCTACCGCGTCAGTCATTAATTCGACAAGCATGGCAAAAGATGAACATTTAGAAATAAAAGACTGTCTAAGAAATGTTTTTAAAATAGTTTTTGCACTAAGTTCTTAATTTATTTCATGCTGTGGCAGTATATTAAACCGATGATACATACAGTTCACACTCAATTAAATACATAAATAATAAAGACCTTTTAAAAAATGTTAAATTGTATTCTAATTTATTATGAGGGAAACACAGGATAAATAATAAATTGCCTTGTTGTAAAATAATAATTATTTAATAGCGATGATTAAAGCATAACATACAAGGCAAAGTTAAGTAAAAACAAAGTGCTGTGAGCCTCTTTATTATAAGAAGTATATAAAAAGTTACAATAGAACAAAAAACCGACCCAGAGCGCATGATAGGGTTCGGTAGCCATAATTGCTAATATTCTCTTCAATTTTATGTTATACAGGGTGTAATTAGTTTCATGTCATTAAAAAAACTGGTACCGTCTAGACAAACAAAAAAACCCATATGATTTTTTTCTCTAGGGGCACTTTGAAAAAAACTGACCTAGGTTTAACATTTTAATGTTAAGGTAGGAAACATTTGAGAACCTCTGTTTTTTAGGGTCAATGGATGTTATAGTTCCGAATATTAGAAATAATAAAAATCTGTAATACCCGACTTGTGTTCCCGCCGGAAAGAGTGCGGCACTTTGATGGGATTACTTGTACCGAACTTTTTATACCACTAATTATGAAAATGTAAATAATTCCTTCTCTTTCGGCATAACGCAAGCATAGCATGGCCGCAGGGGTTTAAATAGGATTTGTTTACATGTGTCTTTTAATTTGGAACAAAGTTATTGTAGCTTTTATTGTCGTTCGTAAGAATTCATAAAATTTAAAAGTGATTTATTAACATTTGTAATATTGTGTTAAAAGCTTAAAAAATTTGTAATTATTTTATGAAATTGGAAAACAGTTAGACGTACAAGATACGATAACAGAAAATAGTTGTGTATTTTCAGTAAGTAAAAAATCTAATTTTTTTAACGAATTAAGCGCATAATTTTTCCCAATCCGGTATGGAAAACTGAAAATCGTTCAACACATTTAGTAAATTAGGATCATTTTTTATGGTTTCTATTCACATTAAAATACGTTGATGAAATTGTTCTAAAGCTCTCCCGCACCAGCTGCCTTTCCATCACTTTCTCCATACACCAAGTGCATATCCGTGAGCTCTGGATAAGTGTAACCTCCCATAATGTCCAAAATCTGCGTTTTAAAACACCACACTAAACTGTGAATCAACGTTATCAATAAAGAAAACAGAAAGAAACACTTGGTCCAAAATCTAAAAAGTAACACAAAAAGCACGAACGAGAAGTAGCGTCTTACGTAACCAAGTACTTGATAAGTCAATAAAATAAATCTTAACATAAGTGGCACAAAATTCAAACAGAACAGAAGCAACAGACAGAACCAAGGAACGGGTAGGTCGCGTCGTGTGTACGTTGTTTACCTACCAAGTAAGGACACAAACTGAAATTATTACTTGAGAATATTACAAGGGAGTATATAGCACGCGTAAAATAATAGTTTGGCCGCGAAGAAGCAAAAAACAAGACGGTGTCCTCTGTCGGTCGCTTTTAACTGTTTTGTCGGCATAATTATTTGCAGGAATGTCAGAGTTTCTTGTGCGATAAGACGCGAGGCAATAAAACTTACCCCAATATACCAGTAGTTCTCAAACTATGTTATTAAGTATTTTGGAAATTTTTGTTTATTTTTTTTCTCCAAAACTATGAGCTTTAGACCCCATGTTATATAAGGTTTTTTTTGTTTGTCTTGTCGTTCCCTACAACCAGCTTTTTTAATGGTATGAAACTTATTACACCCTGTATATAGTTTAGTCAACGGAGAGCTAAAATGACTAAAATCTCTAATTTTACTGCTAGTTAATGGATTTTGATGATACCTTGTGCACTGTGTTTGTAATGTAGTTTATAAAAAAGTTGATAAAAAAATTAGAGTAGGAAATGGGCGGAAGGGGTAGAAAACACCCCTTTTATCACCGGTTCCGTAACTTGTAGAATTAGGTCAAAAATGAAAAAAAAAACAACGCGTTTGGCCCAAAATAAGATGTTTCTACTCTAGTGAATTTTTTCCAGAAATGCTTATTTTTCGAGATATGGGCATTCGAAAATTCCTGAGAGTGGGGGAAGGAAAATTTAAAAATATCTGAAAAAAGCCAGGTGAATGTATCATAGAAGTACAAGACGTTTTCGAGAAAACATGAAAAACTACCCCTTTCTATGAAATTGTATCGCTTTAAAAACATAATTTAAACATTTGAAAAAAATCGTACTATGTACTGAGACCCTCCAAACATTTTTTGTCTCCTGGAATTTCTTTGTAACTTGCAAATTTTTCGAGTTACAGGCAGTTTTTCACGTTAATCTTTAATTGAAAATTTGCAAAAAATGGAGTACATTATTCATCGTGAAAAACTGCCTGTAACTTGGAAAATTAGCAAGATACAAAAAAAAATCCAAAAGACAAAAAATGTTTAGAAGTCCTCGATGTATACGTCTGAATTTTTTCAAATTTTTAAATTACATGTTTTTAAAATGCTACAATTTCAAAGAAAGCAGTGCTTCATGTTTTTCCGGAAATACACGGTGAATACTCACTTTACAGAAAAACTGCAAATAAAAAAGTCTTGTACGTCTATGACACATTCACCTGAATATTTTCAGAATTCTTTTTCAATTTTTACATTTCCCTTCACCCACTCTTAGGAATTTTCGAATGGCCATATATCGAAAAATAAGCATTTATCGAAAAAATTCACCAGAGTAAAAAGATCTTATTTTAGTCCAAAAAAGGTAAACACATTGTTTTAAAATTGGAAATGTTAATGCTCGCATATAGCGTATAGGACAAAAGTTACGAGTTATTTCCAAGGCCGTCGACATGAAAGTATCAAGGTCAGATGATGTAATACTGAGCGAGAGCCTGTTACTATGTGGGAAGCGATGCGGTCTAGTCTGTCAGTGCCCGTCGATATTGTACCGCCTGTTTAACAAAAGGCGGTATGGAGAGAGCAAATCTTGTAGCATCGAGCCGGGACGCATTAGTGCTGCTGCGGCGGACGAATAAAGAAGCATGGTATCATTTGTCTCACTATTTATTCCTTGCCCTAGTGTTGATCATCCGCCTTACGGTTGGCGCATAGTAGTCCAGTATCAGGGATTTTACCTACAAAAATTGTTAACAGCAAACCGAGGTATGTAAAAATCGGAAATTTACCGTAAAATTCAATGAACTATTTTTAAAACAAATGACTAACTTGCGTTTTCTTCAAAATGGCGGCCAAAGTTTGCGAAAAACAGTATTTTGCGTTAAAAAATAACTTGGCATTGCAAAAAAAAAAGTTTAATAGCAGAGTTGTGTAGCTTTTTAATACGGATCGAGTAGGCTCGGTCCGGTCTCGGAAAATTGCAAAATTAATTAGTTTTTACAAAAAACCGTTAAAAGTCGCAATATTTTGAAATACCTGTATCTCCGTGAAAAAAAGATATCTGTTAACGAATCTCGATGAAAAAGTAGCCCACGATAACTCTAATAAGAGCATTTTTCCAGATTTGCAAAATCTTGCAAATTTCTTCCA
Source organism: Stenurella melanura (assembly GCA_963583905.1). Classification (NCBI taxonomy): domain Eukaryota; kingdom Metazoa; phylum Arthropoda; class Insecta; order Coleoptera; family Cerambycidae; genus Stenurella; species Stenurella melanura. The sequence continues at coordinate 7,180,078 of OY757312.1, forward strand.
AAAATCGATTTTTTCGAAAAAAACGCGTTTTTTTCAATGTCCAATAGCTCATACACGCCATGACATTATTATACCGGACTGGTCCGAAAAGTTTCTCTAACAGTTGCGCTAACCTGTGCAAATATTGCGAATATCACGAAACGATCCGTAATATGCCAAAAATCGGCCAAAAAATCGATAATTTTTTTTACCCCAAAAAACCTTGAATATTTTTGAGATTTTAAATTATATTGGAATGCCATTATTGCCAACAGATAGCTGGCATTTTTCTACAAATTTTCAAAAAAAAATTGCTCTCCTCCGACGTTATGGAGCAGATAATTTTTCTTGAGAAATTCTTGCGTTAGCACTCAAGTTAGAGAGTTAGAGGTAAACTCCCCCCCGTTGACTGTACTAATATATTAACGTATTAAGAGTTATTATCTTGACTTTGCCCGTTCTCTAAAGACAGTAATTTCAAAATATTTAAGAACAGCACCCGTTATAATATTCATTAAAACTACTAACTAAGAGTAATTAATATATTTGGTAAATTTTTCAAATTTTTTACATGGAGTTTAAAAATTAGAGGATGGAAGGATGCGTTGATAACGAATTTGAAAGCGAACATCTACCTGAAGGTTTAAAATTATAATTTTTTGAATATTTTGTTGCATTTCACGATCACCATCCAATGATACCAAACTGGATCGCGTAAATGTACATTTTCCTTAGGGTTCACTTTTGACAGTATGAGAGGGGGACGGAATCCAACTTTTTTTAAATTTCGGAATATATGTTTTTGAGAGAATGGGTAGGCTGCCACCTACAGACAGACGAACATATGGAGACTACGAATTTTATTTAAAGTACCTACGTTCTAATTAATTGTGTAAGTGCTTAGATTATAATATTTTATCGAAAACCATAAAATGCCCAATCTATTTTCTAGTAACTTTTCTACTTATTTCCTCTGGGTCTTTTCTATTTTTATTAGTTAATTATATAAAATACTTGTTCATTAAACTAATAATCACAAACATTTCCTATAATTAACAACTAATACTTAAATATATGTATGCGAAGTTATAATTCATGTAAGAGTATCGACAGAGTTGAATTTGTTAATAGAATTTAATATTGTATCACTTGGGCGCAAAGTAAGCGATAAGGTAATGAGAGTTTCCCCGCAGTCATCTTTCATTTTAATGAGCCGTGGCCTGAAAACAACCCTTAAACGTCTAACAAATTGCACAACTTATTCACAAAGGCCCTACAGAATTACTACAAACCTGACCATACTCAGTTATGATTAATTATCTTCCCTCAAATACTTACATGATTTACTCGTACATACCTATTATTACCACCTTCATATAAGTCATTTAATAAAAATGTATCTAACATTTTAACCTGACACATTTTATCATTAAATGCAATGGTTTGTAATAATACCTGATATTTAATTTAATATATGCTGTAATAGTCATATTATCGAGAAAAGAAGTAGTGGTGTAAAAGGTGCTTGATGAAGAAAATATTCTGCTGGAATCTGAAGTGCGTTCATGTAGAAATATGATTGTATATTATTACTTTCACATCCACATATTTGAGTGGAAGTCTACAGGGTGAGTCAAATTGGATGCTCACATTGGAATCTCAGAAACCGTAAGAGACAGAAAGTCAGTTAAATAGGGGCAAAGTTGTGCAATATACACTGAATAATATGGCATAAAGAAATCCGAAATTCTCCTGTTGGTTTTTGAGATATTGGAAAAAAATATCAATTTTGAATTTTTAATTTTTCGAAATATTTTGGTTATTATTACACGTATAAAAACTCCAAGAATACTTTCTTAGAGGACTTTATGATGCTCTACACGCCTACAGTATCAGTTTTTTTGGCGACGTTACGTGACCTTAGGACCATTATCATCTTCAAAATTTTAAATACAGATCTGGAGTTTTTAGATCATTTTCGGACAGCATTCTGTGATACGAGATCAATGATATGCTATGATATGCAGTCCTGTAAATTTTGTTTTTTTAATGAGAAATTACCGTATCTTTTTTTTATTATTATTATGGGCCGTCTGTCATCCTGACTCCGAGGGCACTGCAGCCATATAGTCTTATTGTACCACTTCCCAGTCTTATCCATGTCGTGCCGGTCGTTCCCTATAGACCTACGAGTGTTAACTGTAGTTCTATGACCGGCTCGCGCGAGTCTAATGAATTTTCTCGCATTCAGGTCAACAACGGTTTCGGCACGCGGTGTATCTCGATGGTCCACTCACCCATCGAAACGGCATCCCCTATACTTCGCCTTTCCCCACCTATTAATCCCTATCCTTTTCTTTCACCTCTCTATTGTTCATTTTGTTTTATAGTTTTTGTTTTTTTTTTGTCCTTTTGTCATATTTTGTTCTAAATTCATTTTAGACCGTTAACATTCCTAAAAAATTGCAACTGTTAAAAATCCTAACTCTTCCCCTTCCCTACCTTCCTAACGGCGCGCGGCGGGTAGACCGTTGAGGCCCCAAATTGCTTCGAACGGTTTTTTTCGCTGAACTTTTTCCCATACCAGAAACCAAGATTTAATCAGTGTTTTGTGCTCTAGCTTTTATTGTGTTAATGTTAAGTATTTTAAGCCTGCTGCGCACAAATAGTGTAATTTTAATGTTAATTTTAAGCCGTCATTGGCGGCAGGAGTTTTATCTTGCTTATCCATTTTATTAATCCGAGCTGGTCGTGATCCGCCCAACCCTGCACACACCACGGCGCTATGCGACGTGGTTGTCTGGTTGGCTCCGGATCACGATCCGAGGAGGCAATGTTGTATTTTTGAATTTTAATAAATTGTTTGATGATGATGATGATGATGATGATGATCGAAACGGTATCCGCTCCGGCCGTTGCTTAACTTCAGCGAGTCTATCTAGGTCGGACTTAATACCGACTTTACTCCTCGCCTCGGTATTTTACCAATATTATAGTAAGTTGTTTATTTACTTGAGATTATTTATTGATTTTTTTACAGTGACAAATTTTTTTAAAAGGTAACGTAGAAGAAAACGAAAGGTAAAAGAGGTAAAAGAATTCGAAATTAGTTGCCTCAATTCTTCAACATTGTTGATGTTTTCTTTGTACAATTTGTTTTTTAAAGTAATCCACAAAAAATCACATGGTGTTAAGTCAGGTGACTTGGCAGGCCACCTCACTCACTCGCCGGGAAATTGTTGATCCCGAAATTCACTTACAACGCTTGAGTCATGGAGTGGAGCCCCATCCTGCCGAAACCAGATTCTCGTTCATTAAATCCATATTAAACTAATGAACCGTGAGAATAAGGCAGCCCACGACACGCGGTGTAGCACTCGACCATGGGATAACACACATGCGTAGATGGCATTTCCTATAGGACCGCATTCAGGCGACAGGTTATAAATTAAGTAATGGTTTAAGTGCAGTTAAATATTGGAAAGTATTTAAGCGCGACATGTCACTGACTTCGTATTACAAAAAGCTGTCCGAAAATGATGTAAAAAATCCAGGTGCATATTTAAAATTTTGAAGTTGATGGTCCGAAGGCGACGTAACGTCGCAAAAAAACTAATAATGTAGGCGTGTAAACTATTTCGAAAAATTAAAAACGCAAAATTAACAAGTTTTTCCAATATCTCAAAAACCAACAGGAGTGTGTTTCGGAATTCTCTATTCCATATTATTCAGTACTATATTGCACAACCATGCCCCCATTTAACCGACTCTCCATTCTTAGGGTTTTCGAGATCCCAATGGTGTGCATCCAATTAGACTCACCCTACAGTAATTGTAAAAAAAGAAATTCATAATTATTTTTTGTTGAAGTAGGTTTAGAGTGTCACGAAACGTCGAGATTTAAAATTTGAGCGGAAAGAAAGTTTCTGTCTGTCGGTCCGCAACTCTTTTTGTGCGCACGTTTTTTCTGAAACGGTTTAAGATATACATTGATTTGAAATTTGGTATACGTATGTGTTATACGGGATCTGGAATTAGATTATATTTTGAGATTAATCTATTGAAGGGATGGAGGGATAAATAAGTAGAGAAAACGAATAAGAGTCCAGAAACTAGCAGGTGCCACATATGGCAGGCTTGCGCAAATACCTTTACAAATGTCCACAATGACTGAACTATTTCTTGGGATGACCACCCTGTACATTTTTCAATAAAAGTATAAATAGGTGCATATGCCAGATATTATTGCCATCTGTCACATTTTCAATCCAATATTCACGTAATGGAGTGGAAGCATAGTGGTGGTTAAAAAATTTCATTTTTAAAAAAAAAATTCAAAAGATGTTGGTAAAATAATTTTCAAAATTTTTTCTTCTGAAATGGGTTTAAAATGTCAAACGCAGACATTTTAAACTTGAGTAAAAAGGAAAGTTTCCTTCTATTCTATAGTAGTGCTAAAAAAAGTTTAAAAATTATAAATTATATATTTTTTAAAATAGGTTTAGAATGCTATGAAACGTGAAAATTTTAAATTTGAGCAAATAAAAAAAAATTTGATTTATTTTAGTGGTAAAAACTTTTTGAAAAATGTTGGTGAAAAAAATTTTCAAAAATTTTTTTTTTGAAATACCTAGGTTTAGAATGTCATGAAACGTGAAACTTTTAAATTTGAGCATTCTAGTGTTAATTTTTTTTCCAAACTGGTAACAAAATGTTGCAAATTTGTTTTTCCAAAATTGGTTTGGAATATCATGAAACGTGGAAATTTTAAATTTGAGCAATAAAAAAATTTCGTCTGTTCTATAGTAGTGATACATAAATGGATTAAAAATGTTTTCAATTTTTTTTAAAATTCTTCAAAAACATTTTAAAATTTGTTTGAATAGTTTTGGAATGCCATGGAAACGTGGATATAGTTAAAGTCTGAACAAAGAAAAAAAATTCTATCTTAGTGGTAAAATTTTAAAAAAATAGTAAAAATTAATTCTAATTTTTCTTTTAAATAGATTTAGAACGCTATGAAACGAGGAAATTTGAAATTTGAAGAAATAAATAAATGGTGTGCATCCAATTAGACTCACCCTACAGTAATTGTAAAAAAAGAAATTCATAATTATTTTTTGTTGAAGTAGGTTTAGAGTGGCACGAAACGTCGAGATTTAAAATTTGAGCGGAAAGAAAGTTTCTGTCTGTCGGTCCGCAACTCTTTTTGTGCGCACGTTTTTTCTGAAACGGTTTAAGATATATATTGATTTGAAATTTGGTATACGTATGTGTTATACGGGATCTGGAATTAGATTATATTTTGAGATTAATCTATTGAAGGGATGGAGGGATAAATAAGTAGAGAAAACGAATAAGAGTCCAGAAACTTGTGATTTGGTGTATATACTAGAGACCAAAGTCTTGCATTACTTTATGACATCTGCCACTCCCACCACCACCCCACTCCATTATTTAAGGAGTTATTAAAATAAAATTGTGATTTAGTGAGTACGACTGCAAAAGTTTTCAAAAAAATGTTTAGCATTAGCCCACCGTTTTGTGGATTTTTGGATCACACGATTTAAAGTATTTTATTATTAATTTTATGAGCCATTATTTCCACATACTGAGTATAAATATACAGGGTGAGGCAATAGTGCGTTGCAACTCGATATCTCGAGATCTACGATAGCTAGAAATTTTTTAAAAAATCGCAAGTAAACTAGATAAAAATGTCTATAACTGGAAATTATTTTCGAACATACAAGGCTAGCCAAGACTAAATTACAGAACCAACTGCCTTTTCTTTAAAAGGAATGCTATGTATATTAGTACATTTTTTGAAGCCTCTTTCTAGGCAATCACCACAATCACTATTATGGGTTTTAAGATAACCTTATGTGAATGCCAGTTACGAGACATCTAATTAATGCTTTTGAATCATTTTCATTTCCTAAAATTGTACAGGGTGGCCAAAAATTATTTTTCAATTAAGAACTTTTTAATTGAATTTTCTCAATTTTTTTCAAATGGAACACCCTGTATATTTTTTAACGATATGATATAGAAATGAAAAACGAACATTTTTTGTAAGTACTTCCCTATGGCTAAGTGCAACCAAATAGTACGCGGTGATTTCGAAAAGGCCTTTCGTACTCTCTTTTTGCAGCTCTCTCATTTCCGTTGCAAGAGCTATGCACAAAAATAATATCCGCATAATCTTCATTACTAATTTGAAAGAGCATCTTAAAATTTTTAGTTTTAATAACTGGTTTTTTATCACCTATTCTAACAATTACTAAGAGCGAACAGCAATTCTTATTTGTAAAATTACACATTTGACATGTGCCTACTTGGAATTTTTAACGCAACAATGTCATGTGTTAATCGTATCGTTTTATTACTTATTTTTTATTCGTGAAATAAATGAAATGTGCTTTATTTTGGACGGAAAAACACTGAATGCTAAAACAAAAACAAACAATCTAACCGCGCGTTAAACTCTTCGCCGATTTACTGCACGTTTTACATAATTGTTGCACATTATATAGGATACTCCTCGCAGTTTTTTTTGTAAATAATGTTAGTCTTAGACATGTTTTATTTAATTACAAAACAAAACAAAAATGTATGTAAAATATTTTTTTTTATTTCAAAAAATTATAACTTTTTCATTTATTGATCGATTTTGTTCGAAGGAAATACGGTTCTTCCTCTAGCTAACACTACGGACAGACAGACGGATGGACAGACAGACGGACGGACGGACATTTTGAAAGTTGTTCAGAATTAGATCACCAACACAGTGATATGAACGTTTTTTCTCTACGAGCAATATTACCGATTTTAGAAATGTGCCGATCGAATGCAACTGAATTGTGTTATTTGTAGAATGTCAAATTTGGTCTTTCTTTTGAAAATTTATTGAAGAATAACCATAAATGTGCCATCAAATATTATGACATTATTTTATAAACTGTTCCATAGGTTTTTTAAAAGTTTACTAATATTTACCAAAAAATAATATACTACGACCCTAAAAGCCATATTAAAAAGAAAATAGAGGTCGGTCCTGGAATTTTTCCAAAGTCTTGAAATATTCATTAAGAGTGGGTATGCCGTCTAAAAATCAGAAATAAATTACTCTCAAACGCCGCCCCGTCCGCGACAAATTATAATTAGACCATTGCAATTACGAAATTTGTACAGGCGAAAAATAGAAGAAAACATATCAATCCAGGTTTGTATCTTTTTAATATTTTGAAAAAAGATGGTATTAATTAATAAGATTTGTTTTAATTAGCAGTAAATTGCGAGATTTTATGATTTTTTAAAAAATATTTAGAATCAAAATATGAGAAAAAGGACTCGATACAAACCTTCATTCATGTTTTCTGTGTATCGTACTATTTTTATTTTTCCAAAAAACATAATACTTTTTGCAAAAACATGTATAGCACGGAACCGTGCAAAGGCACATTTTGCAACAAATGTTACACTGATACGAGCTCCCTCTGGATTTATTATTGTTTAAGCTCCGTCCTTCACCCAGAATTATTTTATGAATGAGAAAATATAACAAGGGAACGAAATAAGAAATTAAACCAAATCATTTCTAATAAAATACCAAATTCCATTAATTTACTATTATACTTAATAGGTACTCTACTCTTTAATTATACTACAAGTACGGAATTATAACAATATAGTAACTAGTTATATGTAGCCACCCATGCACTAACAATAATGTGTAATTGTGTTTCAATTCTTCTTTATAAAATGGTGGTATGCTGATATATTTGAAAACATTTATTGGACAATACAATTGATACTAAATTTTAAAGATGTGTTCTTGTCGAAAACACATGAATATAGAATTATAAGGGGCGATGCGATTTGCAATGAAAGGAGTTAGAAACACAAAAGTAGAGGTGTTTTAAAATCTCATGAGCTGTGACCTTCATATGCGCAGAGACATAATCCCTCCTGTCGACACAGTTACACTTCTTAAAAATATTATATTTATTGTTTACAATTTATCCCGAGCTTTTGTTTATGTATACAGCAAGGCAGCCTCCAGTGTCTTCAAAAAAATACTTATAACGCATAATAAACTTTGCCTATTGCGCATTTCGCGGCTCATGAGATTCTGAAACACCTCTAAAGTGCACATTTTCCCATTTTCTCATAAAGTCACACGCATCAGTTTGTTGCATTAGACCAAGCAACAGGATTTTTTTCATAATAACTTTTATTTCTGGGAAAAATAGAAAGAAATGTTTGGGATAAAAACTGTGGGCAGTAAAGTTATCTATCGATCTGTCAAAATAATGAAATCTAGACACAAAATGTAAAAAGAAACAGAGAAACCAACTTACTCCTTTAAACCCGAAAATATTTTCCAGAAAAAAACAACTTTCGTGAAAATTTAACAAATCAGAGCTAAAAATATTGTCCAGAAGGTGATGTGGACCGATGTTGAAAATATTTTCTTGTTGAGATCGCGCACCAATGTAGACGTTCTAAGACTCAAGTTGCAGGTTTTTATCTCCGCTTTCAAAATTTGTAGACAAAACATTTTTGAATACAAATTTTAGCCATCTTTTTTACTTTCAAAATTTTGCAAATTTTTAGAATCGCTCTGACATTCGTATTTAAAAAAAATGCACTATTAAATTTCATTAACACAAATAATTGTTGCTTTCGATTTTTTAAAATCTAACCAGTAAAACCAGAGATATCCATATTTTTGAGAAATACTTGTTACTGATTTCGAAAAATTGGCATTTGCTTGCTACATTTACGTCTGCAAATTTCAGGTTAGGGCTGTAAAGAAATTCTTATTTTATACTATATACTATCAATTATATGACCGCCACTGCCATGGCTGCCGACAGCCTGCCTAAAATTCGGAGAACGAGTGCCGACGGTGGTTTACCTCTCGATAGACAACTACTGAATTTCATAATCATCCGTTGAATAGTTTAATGCTTATAAATAATTACTTATCACTGACTTTCTGCGAATCATTTCTCTTATTCTCGGCGTCTATTGGATGTATAACAATAATAATTAAAATTATGCCATAATTCAAGAAACGAAAACATTAATGGATCTCAATTTTACTATGTCATCACTACATATTTATTAATGAACTGTGGTAATATGAAGGTCAAATTTTAATCATTGTAAAAAATACGTTTTTTTTCAAAAACCATGTCGATAAAATGTGAGTATTTGCAAAGATCAGTTAACGAACGGAAAACCCTTTAAGTCTATGTTGAGAAGAAATAAAGATGGAGACACCTTTTTTATTTGAAACTTTTTTCTGTTTAACAGTTTCTAAGAATATCGCGTATAGACAAATTAGACCAATAAATAACTAATACTATACGCATAACATTTATTGGATAAAACAACTTGCGTGGTGTATATTTTTGATTTTAACAATGGTTGCTAATTTTTGTTTATTCGTAAACTACCATTATTTGAGCGAGACTACAAAATAAAAATTCAAGAAGTCCTGAGGAATCCCCTGAGGATCCATGAGTTTAAATTTTCATTTGTTGAATGATGTGACAGCTAAAGCTTTACACATACGAAAACAAAACAACATTAAAATGTTAAGTTTTCCAATTAGTTATAAACAAGAATTAGTACTATAATAACAAACAAGATTGCAGCTACGGACACGTATTTCGGAGTTATTGCTCTTCATATATGGCACATGAGGTACGAAGGTACCTACAATATACTGTACTTTCCTATCTTTGTTGGTCTTGTTTTTAACAATATAACAATATTATTTATGCCATGCTACGCTGATGAGGAGCAATAACTCTGAGACGTGTGTCCGTAGCTGCAATATTGCATACCACTAATTTTTGTTTATAATTTTTATCGGACCTCATCAACTCTTATTCTTTTTATTTAATATTATCATTTCCTTATTGACGATTATTATTAATTAATGCAGATTACTAATTATTGAATATCTTTTCCATTATGCAAAAATATAGATATACTCGTATACTCCATATTACAAATTAAAATTCTAGGGAAGCATAATACCTAGCCGTTTAAATTATAAATACTGTATTTATTGAAGGAATAATATGTTAAAAACGCATTTAGGTTGGAATGATAGGATAGATGTGTCGGCATAACCTTTGAGCTTTGGCAGGTAGAATTTATATACAATCATGAACTAATTTCGAGCTTATACGTAAGTTGAATCGCGGTCATTCATTTCTATTTACTACTACATTGTACTATAAATACATAAAATAATAATTTATCGTTTTTAAAGGACCGCCCACTGGAGTTTCCCTTTCACCTCCCCTGTTGCAAATTTTAGCAGCTTGTCGAGGCATACCTACTCTTTTAGTTTAAGAGTATTATATCTATACCAAATTTGATCTAAATATATGCAGTGATTTCAAAAATATGGCGAACTGAAGTTCTGGTCAAAAACCATAAAACACCCTGTATCTCAAAAACGGTTCACATTCAACAGTAAGTATAGGGGTATTTTGAAGTCAGCTGAGTGTGCTCTACCTTTCACTAGAGCATGTGCGTTTAAATCTGGGACACCCCGTATACAGCAATCAGATATTTCTGTGCTCTTACCAACTTCCTTTCCCTATTTTCTCTTACAGGTATACACATGGCAGTCAAAGTGATAATGAATTTCGAGTAAATTGTAATTTTAAATTATTTATTGTGTAACTCCTGGAATATAAGATATGTTGAAAAAGAGTCAATCTGATTAACGGGTATATCATGCTGAATCAATAAAATAATATTCGAAAGCATAGCCCTTCCGTCGGCGCCTATGATTGTTCGGAGGATTTGGGATTAGCCAAGTCTGGCTGCTGTTTTTACACCGATTTTCACGATATACCCGAAAAACTGTTTTTATTTATTTATTTTTATTTATTTTATTGTCTTATTTATTTTAACGTCCTGGCGAAGTTTAGCTAATGTTACGCTATCACTTAACCAGGACGGCGAAATGAGATACTATTATATTGTATTATATTATGATGGTTATATTTTTTTCTACCCTTGTCGGAGTGCTAATGACTGATGACAATATACCTACTACCAAAATGCAGCTTTCTGTTAATTATTGCAATTTCAAAACTCATTGATTAGTCTCTAATAAGGTAGATATTTAAAAATCATTACTTACCCCTATATCGACACTTTAAACAATGTTTCCTGTAGTACCAACTTCTATATTGGTCAAAGACCCGTTCAGATTAAAAACCATCACAAATAAAATCAAACCACAATTTGCCAAATTAATCCTTATTTTTTTACAGTGTACACTTATACTAAGCAAACTACACCATGCACATTATCACAAAATAAAGACACCGCCTTCTACTTATTTACGTCACTTAATTTAAATTATCAAATATGTTACTACTGTTGTTAGCCCGGTTGAAAAACACTAATCCAGTTCCTCGTAGTAAGCCGCGAGACGGTTACCGAAGCGTGATGGATAGTACCGCTTACCGCCGCCAGAGTGTCATTTTTCCGCGAATTTCAACAAACCAACAAACGGGTTGTCTACGTAGTGTCTCGCGGTCAACTTGATTGTTTAGTGTGTTTACCTCAGTGGGTGCTATTACTGACGGTGCGGGGTTTCGTGTAACAAAAAACAACGTTGTGAAGTGTAAATATCAAGTTAAAATACTAGAAGTATCGTTGATTATCATTAATTATTCATCGTATGCAGACTATGTTTATTAAAGCTTGGTTAGACATTTATATTTACCAAAACGTCAAATCGGTTAAAAGTTAGAAGTTTTTCCACTTATTTAGGGTTATTACCTATTTAAGGTACAGAAGTTCTGTGAAAAAAATATAAACTAGCTTCATTTGTAGTTCTTGTAAACAGTAAGAGAAATAGGTCAGTGTATTGTTAGCAGGGATGTCGCTGCATGACATATTTTATATTTTATAATATCAAGTGCGCGAATTTTGTGAAAATCTTGGCTACGAGGTGATTGACAAGATAAACAATTCTAATAGTGGTTCGTGCATAAAACAAAATCAATGTGTAACTTTAATAAAGAAGTTAAACTATTTACGACGTGATTCGGTGGTTGAGAAAGTTTTATTTTGGTTTTATTTCACATCAGTCACCAAATGTTATGGAGCATGGCGCATGTATCACCAAAAAGTTATTTAAATACTTTGGTCCTGGTTTTGATATCGTCGTCCATTTGGAAATAGGAAGTGAGAAATAAGTGACTAATGCTGCACTGGTGAGTAGAATATTTTAAGTACTTGCAGGTATAACTAAAGTATCTCCCCGTTAAGAATGGCAAAATGGCTTGCCTCTCGGAGTTCAAAATAAACTTGATGTATTAGTTATGGGTATAAGAAAATAAGGTAGTTACAGCCTGCATGACCCCAACCCCTCTCCCCACTCCAACAGGGTTAGAAAAGGGGTTATTTTGGCCCTTGTATTTTTTCTCAGGCTGTGTTTACGCGAAAATTCGGAAAATAATCATGAAGATAGTTGACCGTATTACCTAATAATTATTTATTTTCCAAGGTCACTTAAGGTTAATAACCCTATTAAAAAAATTCTAAATTGTCGAAAGTAGAATTTTCGAACAAAAAACGCAGGTGTAACATGAATTTTTTTTCGTCATTCTGAACTATTGAATGCTACCTTCTAGAATAGGTATATCCTAAATGGCTTCGTTTGGTGTGCCATGCTTAAAAATTCATTTTTTATGTTTTCTTTGAGGTTTCTTGCATTTTATAAGGGGTTGAAGACAGTAAAAATATATTTTAGCATTTTATGCAGATTTCCGTGAGACGAACAATATGTTTTTGATTTTTATTCCTAGCATAATACTCGCAAAGTTATGATATTACATTTTTTTTTACAATTTTCGGGCCAATTTACTACTTTTAAGTTGTTTTTCAACTTAACAAAAGGTTAATGTTACCTACTGAAAAAACTCATACTGCATTTTTTGTAGCTTTTTTTAAGACACACTTTGCACACTTTGATCAACAATCAACAATAACCCCAAGTACTCAAACCTTATCGGAAGATGATCTCTCTATTTAGGAATCTCCTGGATTAAAGAAATCCCTACAAACAGTATTGATGCAGTTTAAACTTGTACTCGCATATTATATTTAATTTGTCGATCAAAAAATAATCTGCGAGGTGTTCCCTTTGAGGCTAGGAATCAATAGCATACTCTCAAGTACCTATGTCAAATTCTGAAAATCGAAACGTACTCAAAGCATTAATCATATTTTTATTTAAGGTGGCCATTCCCAAGAAGGAGACATCTGATAGGGAAATATTTATTATTTTTGGCCATAACTTTTTTTTCTTACCACGTATATTTAAAAAAACTATAAGAGTACCTAAGTAGAACCATAATAAGCTTATTACTACGAATTTTCATTCAATAATTTCAGCGGGTTGCAAAATAGCTAGATTTAAAATTAAAAATTATGTTAATTTTCCTATTTCGTAGTTTTAAATCGAGCTACTTTGCAAACCACTGAAATTATTGAGTGAGAATTCATAGTAATAATCTTGTTATGGTTCTACTTAAGTACACTTATAGTTTTTTTAAATAGACGTATTAACCCTTTCGCTCACGATTTTTTAGTTTTTATGAGTAAATTCAGAAATACAGCATGCATATTACTCAATTTATTTTGAAATTTTTGACGTTAGCTGTAAGTGTCTATCTGTTACGGTTTGTAAAAAAATTGACGTCCACTATAGTGGACGCTGTGACTCAACGGTAGTTCTACAAATGTCACACTTTATTTCTGGAGTAATATATGTCATTCCCGTCCGCCACGTGATATCTTTCTTAGCAGTCATCTCACTTCTGGAAAGATATTCACTAACTCTTGTTTTGATAGAGTTAACCTTGGGTGGCGCGATCGACGATGTTGGCATATCGGGCGAAGGTTCTTTTATATCTGTTTCCTGGTCTTCCTCGGACTCTGATGCAGTCGTAGCTTCCTCATCATCAAGATCTAAAGAGTGATCTATTAGCTGATGATTTAAGCAAAAAATTAGAATAAGGATACCTTTTGGAGGAAGAAAGTGGTCACTCTCCCAACCCTCCCCTTCCTCCTCACTAAGGAACTCTAGGTCCGACGTATCGTCTTGAAGAACTTCAAAAATCTCCTGGTCCGTCAGCCCTGTCTTATGAGCCATTTTGACATAAATCTTTCACAAAATTTTTAACTATAGCAGAAGTTTTAAAAAAGTGAGGTTAGATTCACCTATGGAATTTATGTCGTTGACTCACAGTGTCCACTGTGGTGCACACACTTCAAATGACAAAAAACACAGCATAGTTGCTTCAAAACGCAACGAAAATTCCAGGATATCAAAAAATGAACACTTATAAACACGCAGAAAAATCAACAAGAGTTTCACCAACTGTATACTTGCTTGAAATAAAATTATCTAGGAGACTACAGTGCGCACTAATAATTTACCTGAATAAGAACCTTCTGCATAAAAGGGAACTTTTACTATTCGCATCTAGATGACAAAACTTATCACTTTCTTTTAACAATTATATCAATTGAATAGGGAACTTCATATATTGCGGAAATTATGGCGCGTAAATTTAAAAAAAAATCACAAAGGTCATGTCCACTGTAGTGGACACCATGAGCGAAAGGGTTAAGAAAAAAAAGTTATGGGCAAAAATAATAAATATTTCCCTATCGGAAGTTTCTCTAGGGAATGGCCAACTTAAGTTAAGATCAGATAATGTAGATAATATAATGGAAGTAGGCGAAGACGTTATTAAAAATTCGATTCATTCTGTCTTAAATAGTTTTAAAAAAATGGCAAATATCTACGACATGAGAAAAGTAGCACAGGCAAATTAGCCATTTAGGGTAACAAAAATTAATAAGCGGATCATCTCCAGGATTTAAGTAGGTAATAACTTGGAGAATGAGATGATGCAATTTTTGCACTTCCAAGTTCCGGGAAAATTAAAAAAATAATTGGAAAAACTTTTTAATTTTCGGTTTATTTTGCTCTAGCGGCCAAAATAATGAAAATAGAGAAAAAAGTTTTGAACAAAGGTTGTAAATCGTCTCTTTCTCTAAGAAAAAGGTCTACAAATTTTAGTCTTACTTACGTCGCACAGTGTGGCAAGATGTCTCAAATACTAGCATCAATTCATAGAATGAGATTGTCAGGTTTTTTTTTGGCTGAATATGACTGAGGACGATTGTTAATGTGTAAATAAATAAATTTTATGATATTTGTTTGTTTATTGAAATATTTAGGCATATACCGGGTGTCTCCGTGAATAGTTCGGATGGGTTTATTTCTGACACTTTTAAAGTGACGGGTTTAAAATTTTAGGGTATTAATTAGTGCACAGGAGGGTGTAATTGTGCATTATATTCATGCCACAAACCCTCTCCATGCCGCCCCCAGCTGCCCCTACTTCGAAACAATATTTTGTGTAATTATTTTAATCAAGTTAAGCATACAAAATGTTAAGTTTTACATATATTTATGAGCAAAAAATGGCAGAGTATGTTTTATCTGTTGAGATTAATCGTCTGATGCACATGATCAAACTGTCCTTATTTTGTACTATCCGAAGAGATATATGGGGAAATTGATAATTCAAAGACTTCTTTAGGAAACTGTTTGAGTTTTTTTAGGGAGTTGTTTAAAGCTAGTTTGTTGCTATTCTATTAGCTTCAAGCCATTTTTCTAAAACGTGACGTTGAAATGCGAAACTTTGCTATATAATTCACTTAATCCTTCTGTCGGGCAATTGGTGTGATTTTTAAGGCGTTTTCTTCTAATTTTTGGCATCCGATTCACTCATTGAGGTGTATAGATCAATTCTGTTGATAAATAAGTCGTTTGAATGCGATCCTTTAATAATAAATTGTATACATGTTCAGAACCAGTTATTTACAAATAAAATCGTATGTTATAAAGTCGCCGAAAAAAGCAAATTAAATTGTTGTGTACTCAACTTTCAACTTAGCTTTAGCATCAATCTATTATAGTGTCACTATATTAATATAAACAATTTTATGTCGGAAAGCGGGGGAAATATTTGGCACTTGGCACAAGGGTATTTTGAAAAAATTATAAAAATCGTGCCTTCCATGCAAAAAAATAAATCAGCCAAAGTTACATAATACACACCTGAGGGTGTAAATGGGTCCATTTTAAAACAAAGTAGTGATATTGACCGTCAACACGCTACATCAGTCTCACCCTTTATATATTTTTCATTGACCTCTCATTCTATTATTCATTACTATGATGACCTTGCATTTGTCTAATTTCCGTAGTAAGTAATCGTTGATTTACGTGCATCTAAAGCGAGAATGAAGCACGATAATGCTTCTACCCAACAATGTGTAATAGCCACCTCGTGTTACTAAAAAATCTCGCTAAAGATTTTAGAAACACGCAACTGATGGCCTTTGCATGAATACTTATACGACCTTGCGCTCATGTTTTCAAATTTAGTTATGGTAATGATAACATGTGGAGAAAGAAATTGTTAAAAGAACATAAGATACAATATTTCAATTAAACAAAATATACAGGTTAGGTTGGAGAATTCATTTCGATGTGTTCAAACTAAGCGTACATACAGGAAGAAGTTTACATACCGGGTGGTTCAGTTTGGTATTCACGCCTCTGTATCTTTTTTATTTCAACAAAAAAATAAAACAAACCATATATTTGTAAATAGCTTGTCAAGCTCTAGCCAATGACGTCCTTAAATCATCTTTGTGATAATATATGCCAAAGTAATGATAGTCAACTTTTTATTTTCAATTAGTATGCTATACTATTTTATTCCCGATTATTGTAGATTCTTTTTCTGCATTCACCTGTTAGTCCTATATAAAGATTTCCATAACAAAAAAATGTTATCTGAGATTATCCTTCGGTAAGTGTTAGTGGAGGGATTATTTATCGCAAAACTACAAAAATCAGTTCTGGGGGTGCTACGAAATAGTTGAATTGCTCGAATGCCAAACAAGCTAGGAAGAAATATCCAAATGCGTTTTAAAGGGGATATAAAATACTCTCCTGTGTTTCCATTTCACAGGTCCATAAAAAATAACTGGTACTTTAATATAAGTTATAAATGCATTCTCTTTTAGTTCAAGCTAGTACTTCAATGCAAAAAAAGTTAGGAATAAAAATATCCACATTTACAAATTTACCATCATATTGAAGTTAGCCAAATTTTGGTCAATTTTTTATTATTTCCTGAAAATAAAAAAAAGACCCAAACATTTTGAAAATTTACCTCAATTTTTTTTTTACTTTATATGTCATATAACTATTGTTTATAATTATTTAATAGTTAAAAAATTGCATTAAAAAAATATAAAAATATTGAATACTTATGCGGCCTTTTTTGGATTTTTTCTTGGCTAACTTCAACATGTTGGTAAATTTGTAAATGTGAATATTTTTATTCCCAACTTTTTTTGCATTGAAATACTACCTTGAACTAAAAGATAATGTATTTATAACTTATATTAAAGTCAGTTATTTTTTTATGGGACTGCGAATAGTTAGATGCACAAAAAATCAAGAGATAACTATATTATATTGTTATTTTTATATGCTAATAAATATCAATAGCTATCAAAAATGGCAACACAAGAGATTATTTTATATCCCCTTTAAAACCCATTGAGATTTGTTCGCTACCTTGTTTGGTTTTCGAGCAATTCAATTTTTTCTATAGGCCGCGCGAAAGAAATTTCAAATAAGAAAAATTCACGCACATTAAAAATACAAATTTTACAATTTTTGTCAATATCGATTTTCTCGAAAACCATGGCATACACAAGAAAATACACGTTGACTTTTTTTAGTCAATTAGTCAAACTTTCTTTTTGTATGATATATGAAAACAAGGCTTTCTTCACCGAAGAGGTGCTTTGTTGGGGGGGGGGGGGGTTGCATAGCACCCTCAGAACTGGTTTTCAATCCTGCCACTAACATTTACTGAAGGAAAGTCTCAGATAACATTTCTTGTGAGCTTCTGGTGTATTTTTTACTTTACCGACTGGACTATGTGTACAAAAAGTATACACTTCCATACGAAAAATTTCGAAAAAAATAATAAAATATAATACAATTTTACTCAAAGGTTTTGTTTTGGAATCAACATAGTTAGCCATGGAAATAATTGAATTTTGACATTGTTAGTAATGTCAAATTGGAAATACTGTTATTTGTTATTGTATTATTAGTCCATTCAAAACTGGTCGCTGATTTCGAAAATCGAACTTCGGCAATCCTGAAAGTTGGGAACACCCCTAAAAACGCTATAAACACACCCATTTTAAAGGGTTTTTCCCCATAATTTCAATAAAAATAAAAAAGGATCATGTGAAATCCCTTTTTTCTTTAATGTTAATTTGCAAAGATTTATACTTTTGCTTCAAATTTGGTTGAATAGGCATTGCCGGGCCAAAGTAAATTATTCTCCACCCTTAACGGGGATAAAACCACCCCTATTTGACTAATTGGTAAAAAATAGTTATTTACTTTAAGTTTTAAATTTGGATGCATATGCTCTCTTAGGCAAAAATTAAATATTATCACTCCTTAAATGGAGGGGTAGGCGGGAGTAGTTTTACCCCATTAAGGGTTAAAAATAATTTACTTTTACCCGGCAATGTCCATTCAACGAAATTTGAATCAAAAAGTGGAATAAATATATTTTTTACCACTTTCAAAAATTTTATTTCGATTTTGGGACGGTATAACCCTCCAAAAGGGTTAAAATAAATTTCAAAACGTTTTTAGTAATATTTCATCAAAAATAAAATGAAAATGCAGGAAAAAAAATCTTTCACGTTTTTCAAAGTTTGCTTCAGACGCCAATTGGCCTCGCGGGAGGACGGACGGCCGGCTGGCGGCCCCTCGGGCAGACCGAAAGGCTGGCAGGCGGGCAGCGAGGAATTCGGCCGGGCAGGCGGCCGTCCGTTGCGCAGGCTTGTTGGCGGCGACAATGCTGGCGGGCAGACGGACTGTTGGGCGCGCGGGAGGGCGGCGGTTCAGTCGCCGGACCTGTGGGCGAGAGAGCGGGAGGGCAGGTGGGCCGGAGGGCGGGCCTGCAGGCGGGAATGTGGCAGGGGGGAATATTGGCAGGCAGGGGGTCGGGCTGGTGCACAGTAGGGTGGGCCGAAAAAATTTTTTTCGGAAAATTAATTTGGTATAGTCATAAAAAATTGAAGGGTATAAAGACATGTTCGCTAAATTTTTCTTTTAATCTTCGCTTAATTTTTGGCCGCGCCCCATGGGCCTTAAAAGGGCCAAATTTTAAAGGTCATGTATTGTTTTCGTTAGAGCGTCAAAAAGTTAGGAATCAATGTATACAGTAACCAAAAAAAATATGAAAGAAATAAAATAATTTTTATCCGCGCCCCAGGGCCCTTAAAACATATAAAAGCATCTCTTCGTTTGAGTAAGTGATAGGCTGTCTAATATTATTGTATTGATTGTCTTTATTTAATATAATATATATACTTTATCAATTACTCAACCCAGAACTCACCGCGAGGAGGTGGCTGCTTACCAAGTTCCTCCCACCCCTTCCTCCCTTTTTCGACTACTTGTACTTATTCTAATCGTAGATCTAACTTACTTATTTCTCAGTTTTGCTTTTTTTGGATCTATAGTGTAGTATAGATTTTTGTTTTCAAATGATGGCAGATACTCCTCGCACTAAATTTTACGCGAATGTACCCGTCTCTTGAGTCACGACTACAAACTTTGCCTGAAGCTTCAGTGGTGATCTTTACACATCACTCGACAGGTTGAGTGTGGCATGGAAATTGTTTAAAAGTGATGGCAGATTTGCTCTGAAATGCTGTCATTAAATCGTCGGTAGAAATGGTCATTGTAAGAGGCGGCTCGGTTACTGTACATTTGTTCCAGTCGATTAAATCCATATAGTCCTTAGCATTCCAGTTGAAAGCAGATATTTTAAACACTCTTACATTTTTTGAATCTCTCGAATTCCTAGCCCTCAAAATGCGATATATCCCAAGTTCTCTTACATGACTCCGAAAATCTGTGATCATGGTTAGCAAAATGTTTTCGGTGTGTCCAAAATAAGCGTTTGTGCTAATAACACTGTCAATAATCTTCTTTATTTCATTTGGAAATTCTCTGGATAGACTTATCGATTTCCATAAATGTAGCCGCTCCATAGTGGCATAATGACGAGCAGACTTTCATAATAAAATTTGTCAGTACAACCAAGGTTTCAGAAGGCTCTTTTAACGCGAAACTAAATAAACACATTATACTTGCATTGTACCACATACATACAGGTCGACACTCGTAACTACGACGCAATAGTCAGTTATTACCAGGACCGGGCTAAGTGTGGATGAAGCGTAAAAAATGTTTTTAGGTTAGGGCGCGGCTAAATATTAAGATAAAATTAAGAAATTTGACTGGTGATTTAGACCCATTATTTAAAAAGTATTTACGGCTATACCATATCCAGAATAGTAATTTTACAAAAATTTTATTTTAAGGCCATTGGGGCGCGGCCAAATTTCATTTAATACTTTTCATAAAAATACAGGACATTTTTAATGTTATTTTACAACTTTTTTTTACTATACCAAATCAAATTAAAAAAAAAAAATTCAATCGTTTTCGGCCCGCCCTAGACTGCACAGGCTGGCTGGCCTGCGACTGGGCAGGCGGGCATACAGGCAGTTTTGCGCTGGAGAACGGGCAGTTTGGCTCGCAGGAGGGCGGGCGATCCAGCAGGCTGGCTGGTGGGCTAGACAGCGGGCGGTCCGGTGAGTGGGCGGGCAGGCGGGCAGGTAGACAGGCGGGATGGCGGGCAGTCGGGCAGGCCGGGGCGCTGGCGGGCCAACAGGCGGACGGACTGGTGAGCGAGATGGCAGGTGGGATGGCGCGCGGGCAATATGACAGGCGGGAGGCGCGAAGGCGGGCAGGCGTGCAGGCGAGCCTTCGGGCAAAGCGGCAAGCGGGCAGGCTGGCAGGCGGGAAGGCAGTCAGGCGGACAGGCGGCAGGCGGACAGGTAGGTCGACGGACGGACATTTTGAAAGTTTTTCAGAATTAGGTCACCAACACAGTGACATAACTTTTTTTTCTGTACGGGCAATATTACCGGTTTTAGAAACATGTCAATCGAATGCAATATACTTTTCACTTTATGTTTGCGATGTTATACTAATGTTATAAGCCAAAAATTCATTTCATTAGCGTTTAAATATGAGTAAGACTAGAAATCGGCAAAAAGCAATCAATAGAAATGGAAATTAAATGCCGCCTTAATTTAATAATATCTAGAATTTGTTCCTCGCATTATGACCTAAAGTGCCAAGACGTGTTGTAATAAAACCTTTCAAAGCAATAAAACCTCCTTTTCTAATGTAGATATTAATTAGAATCAGTAAAACTCCAGTTTAACTTAAATTATTCTTTGAACAGTTCCTTTCAAGACTCAAAGGGGTCGACTATGATAAACTCGAATTACCAGCGACTGTGATGATTATCGCCCTAAAGCTCCACTCTGAATTCGAAGCAGATATTTAGTCGTTGCTTAGTAATTAAAACTAAACGTAAACTAAAAATATATCGGCAATTTTAAATAATTCAGCCTTAAATCTGTTGCTGAGAAAAAGAAAATTAGCAAACACTGTTACGAGAACATAAAATGGAAACTATCCATTATTAACTTTAAATATACTTGTTACTGAAAGACTGCTTCTTGAAAATTAATTAAATTAATTCAGTTTAATCATGCATTCTCTGTAACCATTTTTAACTTAAAGATGAATCTCGAATTTATGCCCATTTAGACATAGGCAATAAAGATTTAGTTTAGTTTAGTTAAATAATTTAGAAATTAGAGGACAATTTGAAACCTTCGATACCTATGACAGGTATATATTGGTGTGGGGTAGGTGTCGATAGTTAGTCCATTACTTTTTCAATATTTATCAATTAGCTCCTTCATTTATGACCGTATGAGACATTTTTATGCCATGGCATATCGATCATCAATTCTGAAAGTATGTAGGAATCACAATCTAGGGCTTCAAAACAATTAATCAATTTGAGGATTGGTGCCAGAAAAAATCACTTATAATTAACGCTAGCAAAACTTATTATGTATATGCTTCTACTTCATTATCTAAATCAGAATTAAAATCTGGATAATGTTCAATCGTTCTTACAGACAATACTGCCCTGACATTTTCATAATGAGTAAAATTATGATCACACCTTGCATATATATGACTTTTATGCTCTATGTATAATAATCACAATACCTACAGGGCAAATAAAATTCACATTACGTATTAAACAGAAGGATTTTTTTTTCTTTGTTCAGATTTAAACTGCCACGTTTCCATGGCATTCTAAACCTATTCAAACAAATTTAAAAATATTTTTGAAAAATTTTAAAATTCTTTTGAAAAAATTTTTAATCTATTTATTAGTACTAGGTATAGAATAGATGAAAAATTTTTTTTTGCTCAAATTTAAAATTTCCACGTTTCATGACATTCCAAACCTATTTCGGAAAAAAAAAATTGCAATTATATTTGGCATATGCACTTCTTATAATTTTATTGAAAAATGGTGGTCATCCCAAGAAATAATTCAGTCATGGTGGACATTTGTAAACGTATTTGGCACCTGTCATTTAGTATTAAACTTTTTCTGTTCGATGAGCACTCTGTATATTTTTTTGACCAAAACTTATCAGGTTTTCTTTATAATAATAGTGATAACTATATTCCGATGATTATTTTCAATGTCATTTCGTGATTATTAATTTTTTAGAGTGACCGCCATGCACAATAAAGAGGGAAGTTCTGTGTAAATACCTTTACCGATTTTTTAATCAAGCTCCACTGACTTCTTCGTGAAATATACAAATTTTTGTCCTAATTTCTTTCGGCACATTTAACATTAACAAGTTGCCAATTTAAAAATTCAGATATTTATAATATAAACAAGAAAACTTTGCCTCTAAAAAAAATTTTGATATTTTTGCAAGGATATTAAACAAAATAAAAAAATATCAATTATTCGATTTTGTATGACTTTTTTTTATATTCCATTCATCCCCTAAACGTTATAATATGGTTTACAGCCAAACTATCAGAAATATTTTATCGTAAACTTTTTTCTATATTCCTCACCGTTCTCGAATTATACGTAAAATTAAACCATTTTATTCTTTTTCTACGCTTAAGAAAAGAGTCGTTTTATCGTCATATTCCAATACAACTTTTCCCTTCGGTCACATTGTTGCGACACCTATTTGCTTGGACTGTATTTACCTATATCTCCATTTCCTGCTCTAACAAGCAAAGTTCTTTGATAAAAATCCAATTTCGCATGTAGAAATAAAGTGCCAACTACAGTAGCACTATAACAATTGGATGATTTTAATAACCGTTTGAACTCCATGCAACGTTGTTATCTATTTCATTTTTCGGCGTACGTTCGGGCGCATCGATTCCCGTTAAATAGCAATTTGCCGGCGCAACTTGAATTTATTACTGTTTGAATAGTAACCCAGGAGAGTTATACTGGCCTTTCATATCAGCAGATTTCCCTTCGTACAACAATCCTAACATTTACAAATTTTATGCTTTTGAGCAGTCACATGCAAATTTATTCCTCCTGCTGAACTTTGGATATAATCCGACATTGTAAAGTGTCAATTTATTGAAAATATATTCAAAGTAGAAAATTACCTATTATAATATATTTTTGAATTCATCAAAATAGTTATTACAATCCGATTTTTTTTTATTAATCATAGAAGAACGGTTGTATAAGAATCAGATTCATAACACACTGTGATTACACTGGAATAAAATTTATTGTTAGTAATCATTTAAATACATATTTTAACAAAGTTCCTAAATTGTTATACCGGGATCATGGTATAAACCCATTTTCTCCTTTAGTTCTGAAGATAATTGATTGAAATTTAGGACACACTACATACATAATAAGCTGCACTTTTTGACATACAACTGATTTTATTTTCACTTCCAGTTTCACCGGAAATGACAATAACTTTCGATTTTTAAACGGAACACCCTATATATTATTGCATTTTAAAATTCTGCATAATTTTCTGAACCCAACGATGCCAAATAAGTGACATTTCAAACATCGATATTTTTATAATATAATTTTTAGTTTTCTATTTAAGTGTGCCATGACGGTTCCGATTTATTCCAAATGACCCATGTAATGCTACAAAAATCGGAATTCCGTTAAAAACACTCAATTACGTGATTTATGAGCAAATAAAATTCACCAAAATTGCTTTTGGGGCAAAACTCAATTTTTTCAAATGGTACCATATCGGTACCGTGGTACCATTTATTAGTAGCATTAATAAGGAATTTATTCATATATCGTATTAAAATGTACGATAAATACAAACAAAATTACAACTAGAAGAAAATAAGAAATTACACTTTTGTTCTAATTGAATGTTAAGAAGTAACCAAGGTGGCTTTGAAACAATGAAATATTTAGCTTGTCAAACATTTGTTGGTTTAACGCTGTTTTTATTGTGTCTTTAAAATTTGTTTAAAATTCTTGTTAATTGTGTTGAAAGTGCCGCAAATTTATACAGGAGATGAAAAAGTGGACATGTTAATTATTTATGGGAAAAGTAAAAAAAATGCAATTGCAGCTATGGACCTTTATGGCCGACGATATCCTGATAGACAATGTCCAGCAAAAATTATTTTAAACGTATTGAAAACCAATTCCGAAGAAAGCCCAATCATAATCCCGAAGAAAACTTCACTATTGACGAAGGAACGAAAATTAATGTTTTAGCTCGAATAGAAGTTGATAAGACTGTTTCTTTAAGGCAAGTTGGGTGTGAATAGAGCAGTAGCAGCTGACGTCACAACATGGCCGCCAAAGTTGCCTGGGTGGTAATGACCTAGTTTTGCATTTGTGTGCTTTCTGATTAATTCGAGTTTTTAAAGAATTTGTAGTGCTTTTTTAAACGTTTTTTTCGTGTCACATCAATTTTGGGTGTTTTTCGTCTTTTATTCATTTCGCGATTTATTGATCTGACTTTAATTTAGTGTTTTATTTGTGTTTTTCAACCGGCGTGTTATCTTGCGTACCTGTCAAAAGTTATTAATTCTCGATATGGTAAGTGAATTTCAGTGAATTTATTATAATTTTATTTATATTCTACATTTTAGGAGTCCCCTCATTACATTTCTAAGCTGAAATGTATTAATGGAGCCAACCTATATGATTTAAAAGTGAGAGATTGAAACTATATCGTTGGATAATTTTTCAAAAATATAATGTAGCATTGAATTAATGAACCATTGTGACCCTTCTCGTAAATAAAATTTATATCTAAACTATAAGACTATTATTATTCATACTTACCCTTATAATTATGTATAATATGTATAATTTGAAACATTCAATGATGGTAGACGATGCTGTTAAAAGTGTGTTATTTTTTAAATTCTGTTGTGTTTTAGCTCACTTACCTTCACTGGTATTTTATTTGTGTACATTATCAATATTTTGAACCTTTGTAATTATAATTGTAAGAATCAGAACAGATACCAAACTAGGTATATAGCTATATAAAGTATTCGGAGCGTATTATGTTGCATATTTGCTCGCAATTTAAATTAAATGGAAACTGAAATGATCTCACAGTCCTATCTTTTTATTAGATTTACTATTACTCCTGCATTTCATAATACAAACCTCTGATTGTTGTTAGTAATGTGATAAACACTTACACTCGTTACAAACTTTTGAGCCTAACAAAAGTAATAATAAAAATTTGAAGGGAAATATTTTAAATCGTCAAAAAACGTAGATTTTACAATAGGTTTATAAAACCATTAATATATGATTGATATATTGGCATAAATCAATGAGTATTTTGATAACTTTTAACCTAGTGTAATAATACTACCTAACCTATGTCACTGCGCCTAGCTGTAACTGAGCGTATATTAATTAAACATTTACTAAAATATGTCTTGATATTATATATGTACAAAAAATGTAAAAAATCCAATATAGCCTTTATTTTCACTAATTTATGGGTTCACAAAGATGTCAACGTTGTTGACACCAAACTTTACACTGGTAAAAACAACACTAATAAAGTATATATAAAATTTTCTCTCACAGTAGATTTAAAAAATATGTATTTATAAACATCACTACATCTATCTGATGTTAAGAAATCCTCCACTTTAATTTATATTGAACGAAAATTGACCCCAACTCAAATGTCAAATTTCTGAATTTACCACCCAGGCAACTGACAGTTGGCAATACTGTGACGTCACTGCTACTGCTCTATTAGGCAATCCAACGACCTGTCAAACGTAATTCAAAATGGCCGACGTGGGCAAACAGGGGTTTATTTCTTTTTTTTTTTTTTTAAATATACAGGAAAAATTATGCTTTTTAATGTTTCCAAAAATTTTATTAAAACTCTACACGTGTTTCGGCTTATTAGGCCTTTATCAAGAGTACAAGATAATACTAAATTTAAAATGTGTTCCTTACTTATTTATACCTAATGGAAGGTATAAATTATTCAAAGCTTTTAATCTATTTATTACATGCAACTAGTTATACGATTCCTATCCTATGTAAATATACTACAAATAAGTTCTTAATGTTAAATTATTTTTTCTAGAATATTATGACCCATAAATAATGTTTGATCATTAGTTACATTTTTATGCTTTTTGACAGCTTTCATGATCTCAAATTGTTCTAGTAAATCTAACTTCTTTCCTTTATTTTCTGTATGGAGTAATTCAACTTCATTAAAATTAACAAAATGATTATTTTCTATGCAGTGTGTTGACATACCGGTGCTATGTATACCATTCATTATTGATTTTTTGTGTTCAGCGAGACGATTTTTCGAGTTTATTTCTTATTAACTTGCGGAAACGAAACCAAGGCAATAGAAAAACAAACTCTTTTAACGAACGAAAATGAATGTTTGCAGGATGTTTGCCCACAACGCCATGTTGAAAGTCACGAGGTTTGAATTGCCTAATTGAACATCAGTCACCAAACAGTTAGGTTAGTATAATTTTTTTAAATACCAATTGCACCAGCATTTGTACGAAAGTGATTACGAACGTAGTATGGAATATCGCAATTGGATTTTGTATAATAACGTGCAGCCAAACAATGATTTTTTGGGACTGATTTTATTTTCGAACGAGTCAAGGTTTACAAATTTTGGATTATTTAACTGACAAAATGCAAAATATTGGTCACAATGTATATGCCAATAATCTCGCTTTATACATTCAAAGCAAATACAATGTTCATATTACGTACTACGCCGATGATACAAACTTCTTAGTTGTTCATAAAGTCCTGATGCAGTAAAAAACATATCTAAGGATCTATATAAAGACATTATAATTTGGTCGGAGAAAAATCGGTTTACACATAATAAAGAAAAAACAAGTACTGTATCATTTAGCTATAATATCGAGCAGAACTGTAACAACGAAGTTCTAATAACAGATTCTGTTTAGTAAAACCCTTACACTTAATACCCATACGAAGGGGATTGTGAAAAAAAAAATATGATCCGCCATCTTGGGACGTCCGCCGTATTGGATTTAGAACGATATTAGATATACTGTATTACATTAGCACCGGATTTATATACGTATGCAAAATTTCAAATCTCTAGCTTAATTAGAACTACTCGAAATTTTGAGTGCAAGATTTGACCTAACCAGTAACTAAAAAACAGGTGAAGTTAAATAAAGAGCGTTTAAGAAAGTGAGAATATCTGTCTAGGAGTGATGCAATTATTTATTGTTCAGTTTCAATAACGTTTTGTTACTGCAACAGAATGAAATTGATTATTTTGCGGAAGAGATACTAAGGCTCCCATTATTAAGATTTTATGCTAATATGAAAAAAAAGAAACTCAGGTATTGTGTAGTTCCTAGGTACAAGAGTACAGGGAAATCAAGAGAGACTGAATGTGCCGCTCCCTAAAGATTTATTGTGTGTCACACTATTTTGTGATACCTTCAACATCTGTACGTTGGCGATAGTGACTTAGTGGTTTTTATAGGTCTTGTGTGTGTGACGTCACAAATTTACACATTTGTCAGAGTTTAGGGACAACAAACCCAAATTCACAAAATGTTAAATAGAAACTCATCGAACTTTTCACTGTATTAGTACTTTTGTGGACATTACATCATACAAAATGCCAAGCTTTGGCTCTGATATTAATTATGGAAGTGTGGCAATACGAAATGACGCAAGTTTTTATTAAACTACCTCGATTTTTTAACTAAGAATAGTTTGAGGTTGGAACACGCCAACTTCGTAAGCTTCGACTTTTGAATAGCTTGGACTTAATTGTTAATTATAAATTAAACACTGCTTTTAGATGAATCAATAAATATATTATAAATACTCTACATATGTTTCGGCTTATTAGGCCAAGAGTATTACATAGTGAATACTAAAGTTTCCGACGTGCTTATTCTAATTTATACCTAAAAGTATTTGTGTCTTAATCTATTTATGACCTAATCTATTTAAGACATAATTTAACATCCTTAATTATTTGAATGTTTGGAGTAGACCTAAACTGATTATATAAATCAAAGGATAGTTCTTAACAATTGGTTTATTATAGGGGTATTCAAGAAATTTTGTTGGTCATTTGTGGTACAAGGGTTGTACTTTCTTTCCGAATGAAGTAAATTTATGTTATCAGTATCTATGAAATGGTTGTTTTCAATACAGTGTGTTGACATTCCTGTATTTTTATTGTTATTTAAGATTGATTTTTTGTGTTCTTTTACCCTATTCACAACGCTTCTACCACTCTGACAGATATACACAGCATTGCAATCTTTACAATTAATTTTACATACACCAGATTTATCAATTTTATTTAGTTTTTCTTTGTTATTATCCAAAATGTTTCCTATATTTGTTTTGTTCACACTTATTGTAGAGATACTCAAATTATTTAATTTTTTAGAAATTTTGTTACTATGTTTCGAAACATAATTAATAAAACTATATTTTGTAAGTTTGTTAGGCACAGTGAAAAATTCTTTTTGAAGCATTTTGCGTTGTTTGTTTTTGACCATGTTATATATTAGTGACTCGTATCTGTTATTTCTTGCAATTTGTTTAATTATGTTTAATTCTCTATCAAAATCACTTTGATATAAAGGAAAATTCGTCAGTCTATGTATTAGACTATGAAAGGGTGAAATCTTAATTTGCTATGATTGCTCCGAATTATAATGTATTACTGTATCTGTAGCAGTAGGTTTGCGGTAGATGCTAAATTTCAACTGATTGTTATGTTTTTTGATATTAATATCTAGAAAGTTTAATTGACTATTTTGCTCCGATTCCATTGTGAACTGAATTTTACTATTTAAAGAATTTAAGAAATTAAGGTAGTTACTTAGGTTCCTTTCTGTACCGGTCCATATACAAAAAATATCGTCTACATATCGGGTCCAATAAAACACATCGATTTTCATTCAGTATATATTTATTTATATTATATTATTCCATGCCATACAATTCTATTTTTTACTATTATAGGTACAATTTTCTTCGTGTTTCGGGTTACAATTTCCAGCAGCTCTATGGTTTCTAGCAGTGTATCAAAATATCATACATTTATTCTGAAACACAGAAATTCCATCTTAAAAATGAAATGTAGTAAATGCGTCACCATGAAATTCGATTAACAAATACAATTTTATAAAGTAAATATTTGCTTTGAAGTAATGAACGCATATGTGTGAAACTCTATGATGATTACAAATGCACGAATTAACATGCATTACTCTTTCACTAGAATGTATGAAATACATTAAAACGTAGATATAATTAAACACCACAGATTTTAGTAAAGTAGTGGGTTAATTAATTGTAAGTAGATATTTTAAACAGCAAGAATTATTGATATTTTAGTAAAATTAGGAGACATTTGCCTATGTCGAGGGCAACATTACATAATATAAAAATTCGTGAAAATATGAAAAAATATACATGGTACTTCATAATAATATGGGAAAAAAATTCGAATGAGTAGTTAGGTTTTATCATGTTATAAATATATGATAATTTATATTGTTTAATTCATTTTATTCTAAAATCAGTTCAACGATTGTTCTTTTTAACTGGTAGTTATACAGGGTGTCCCATAAGTAATGGTACACAGAGCAATGGCAAATTCCTTACGAAAAAATATTACAATTTAACCAAACTTACCTTAGTCCTGCAACCACAACTTCTCAGCTGGGTGCTAAGAAAGCTATGAAAGAGTAGCAACCGGTTAACTCAGGGGTGGTCGAGGGTCACTCTGTGGCGAGAAGAGTCTTTTATGTGTCTATTCCTTTTTAAATAAATGATTTGAGTGTCTTGAGAGTCTTTACATGATACGTATTAAGAGTAGGTATGCCTCGACAAGCTGCTAAAATTTGCAATAGGGGAGGTGAAACGGAAAGTCCAGTGGGCGGTCCTTTAAAAACGATTTTATGTCTTTATAGTACTATGTAGTAAATAGAAATGAATGACCGTGATTCAACTTACGAATAAGCTCGTAATTATTTCATGAGTTGTAGGTATATAAATTCTACCTGCCAAAGCTCAAAGGTTATGCCGACATATCTATCCTATCGTTCTAACCTAAATGCGTTTTTAACATATTATTCCTTCAATAAATACAGTATTTATAATTTAAGCGACTAGGTACTTCTCTAGAATTTTAATTTGTAATATGGAGTATACGAGTTGGTATATCTATATTTTTGCATAATGGAAAAGATATTCAATAATCAGTAATCTGCATTAATTAATAATAATCGTCAGTAAGGAAATAATAATATTAAATAAAAAGAATGAAAGAGTTGATGAGGTCCAATAAAAATTATAAACAAAAATTAGTGGTATGCAAGATTTCAGCTACGGACACACGTTTCAGAGATATTGCTCCTCAACAGTGGAAAGCACAGTACATGGTAAGTACTCTATTTTGTACCTTCGTACCTCATATGCCATATATGAAGAGCAATAACTCCGAAATACGTGTCCGTATCTGCAGTTTTGTTTGCTATAGGGGGTATAGCACTAATTCTTGTTTATAACTAAATAGAAAACTTAATATTTTAACGTTGTTTAGTTTTCGTATGTGTAAAGCTTAAAGCTTTAGCTGTCACATCATTCAACAAATCAAAATTTAAACTCATGGATCCTCAGGGGATTCCTCAGGACTTCTTGAATTTTCATTTTGTAGTCTCCCTCAAATAATGATAGTTTACCAATAAACAAAAATTAGCAACCATTGTTAAAATCAAAAATATACACCACGCAAGTTGTTTTATCCAATAAGTGTTATGCGTATAGTATTGGTTATTTATTGGTCTAATTTTTCTATACGCAATTTTCTTAAAAACTTAGAAAACAGTTTCAAATAAAAAAGGTGTCTCCATCTTTATTTCTTCTCAGCATAGACTTAAACAGTTTTCCGTTCGTTAACTGCAAATGCTCACATTTTATCGACAAGTTTTTTTGAAAAAAGAACATATTTTTCACAATTATTAAAATTTGACCTTCATATTACCACAGTTCATTAATAAATATGTTGTGATGACATATTAAAATTGAGATCCATTAATGTTTTCGTTTTTTGAATTATGGCAAGTTAAACCAAAAAATAATTGTTTTCTAATTTCAATTATTATTGTTATTCATCCAATAGACGCCGAGAATAAGTGAAATAGTTCGCAGAAAGTGAGTGATAAGTAATTATTTATAATCATTAAACTATTCAACGGATCATTATGAAATTCAGTAGTTGTCTATCGAGGGGTAAACCACCGTCGGCACTCGTTCTCCGAATTTTAGGCAGGCTGTCGGAATCCATGACAGTGGCGGTAATATAATAGAAAGCCCCGCAAGTGCGTCTGGTTGGAGTTACGCAGGCGCCTCAGGCAAGGCAGTCTTGGCAGTTCGTGTAATTTCTACAAGTGGTTGACCTCTCAGGTACTGTTTTGATACTATATAGTATAAAATAAGAATTTCTTTACAATCCAAAAGGGAAATTTGCAGACGTAAATGTAGCAAGCAAATTCCAATTTTTCGAAGTCAGTAAGAGGTAAGTATATCGAGAATAAATAAAGATCAAGGATAGAGGCAACCTTTTATTTGAAACTTTACTTTCTAGTAGTAGTTCGCGACAAAATCACACATTAGCACATATTATATAAAATAACTTGTCTGGTGTACACTTTTAGTTTTACCAATTTATTATTCATATTTTCTTAAAAAATATATGGATGCGGGAGAACTTATAAATTTGCTTTTATAGTAGGTAAATGTTTAATGGATGTTTTAAACTAAACCCCGCATCAAAATATAAATTTAATAGTGCATTTTTTAAAAACACGAATGTCAGAGTCATTCTAAAAATTTGTAAAATTTTCCAAGTAAAAAAAGATGGCTAAAAATTTGTATTCAAAAATGTTTTCTCTACAAATTTTGAAAGCAGAGATAAAAACCTGCAACTTGAGTCTTAGAACGTCTGCATTGATGCGCGATCTCAAAAAGAAAATATTTTCAAAATCGGTCCACATCACCTTCTGGACAATACTTTTAGCTCTGATTTGTTAAATTTTCACGAAGGTTGCTTTTTTCTCGAAAATATTTTCGGGTTTAAAGGAGTAAGTTGGTTTCTCTGTTTCTTTTTAAATTTTGAGCCTACATTTCATTATTTTGACAGGTCGATAGATAACTTTACTGCACACAGTTTTTATCCCAAACATTTCTTTCTATTTTTCCAAGAAATAAAAGTTATTACGAAAAGCTTTTTCAAAATTTTCTTGGCTGTAGGTACTTATTCAGAATCATGGTGTCTAGCGTCCTTCTACGTAAATTTGACACAATTAGGTCTGTTTTCGTTTCTGGCGCTTGGTCTATTAATGCAACATACTAATGCGTGTGACTTGATGAGAAAATGGGAAAAATGTGCGCTTTACTTTTGTGTTTCTAACTCCTTTCATTGCAAATCGCATTGCCCCTTATAATTCTATATTCATGCGTTTACTACAAGAAGACATCTTTAAAAATTAATATCAATTGTATTGCCCAATAAATGTTTTCAAATATACCAGCATAACACCATTTTAAAAAGAAGAATTCAAATACAATTAAACATTACTGTTAGTGCATGGGTGACTATATATAACTAGTTACAATATTGTTATAATTCGGTACTTGTAGCATAATCAAAGAGTAGAGTATCTGTTAAGTATAATAGCAAATTAATGGAATTTGGTATTTTATTGGGCGTCCCGTGTTATTAGAAATGATTTGGTTTAATTTCTTATTTCGTTCCTTCGTTATGTTTTTTCATTCATGAAGTGATACTGAATGAGGGGCGGAGCTTAAACTATAATAAATCCAGAGGGAGCTCGTATCAGTGTAATATTTATGGCAAAATTTGCATTTACACGGTTCCGTGCTATACATGTTTTTCCAAAAACTATTGTGTTTTTTGCAAAAACAAAAATAGTGCGCTACACAGAAAACGTGAATGAAGGTTTGTATCGAGTCCTTTTTTCCATATTTTGATTTTAAATATTTTTTTAAAAATCATAAAATCTCGCAAATTACTGCTAATTAAAACAAGTCTTAATTATAATTAAATTAATTAATACTAAATCTTTTCAAAATATTAATACGATACAAACCTAGATTGATATGTTTTCTTTTGTTTTTCGCTTGTACAAATCTCGTAATTGCAATGGTCTAATTATAATCTGTCGAGCACGGTACGACGTTTTAGACCATTTTATTTCTGATTTCTAGACGGCATACCCACTCTTAATAAAAAAATCTAAAATTTACTACAATAACAAAAAATAATAATACTTAGAGTGACTACTTTTATTAATAGAAAAAGGTTTAATTTGGAAGAAAAAAATGTAAAATGGAAAAGATCAACTAGCTTAACAATAATAGTAGTTATCTTCTGACCAAAAAGGGAAAAAGAGAAGAGACACGGTGGTTGTGGCTTACGTAACTTTGGTGGTGGGAGTGGAGTTCGACGAAGTCGAACCCTGGAGATGGCCACAGGTACCTGAGAGTGAGGACTGATTGATCGTGTCCTGGTCAACGATGATGTTCCAGAGAGACGCTGCGTTGAGAAAATGTACAGCCAATTACAATTTTCATCCAGCCAATAGCAAATTCACCGTGTACTTGATCCAAGGTTAGTCGATTCAGATTATTACATGAAAAACAATGATAATTCAGGAACCAGTTGATACAAATTGAAATAAATTACACAAAGAAAAAAATTAATGATTTAAATTTGAAATGATTAACTAAATTATTAATTGACTTTAAAACTTATTAAAAAAAAAAAACGATCTAGCAGAATAAAAAAATTCAATACCATTGCTTTAGACAAAGTAACAAATTTTATAAAAGCTGCAAAAAATATTAGAATTTAAGCATTAATTTAAGAAGAAAATGGTTGAGGACCAATAAAAACTCTACTACTAAATTATCACAAAAATTTGGCCCTGAGGCTCTGAATCAACAAAGTTACTATAAATTATGACAAAATGTTCAAAGCAGCATAAAAGAAATGGATGTTAAGATGTGAAATCAAGAAAAAATTGATTATAAAAAAGTTACTAAACACTAAACACAAAATATCCAGTAGCAACTGTCCCAAAATGACAATTAAATAAACTGCTGCTGGGGTTTTTATGAACTACGTGGTTAACCTCAAATATACTATAATAATTCAACTAAATTCCAGCTTAAAATTCAATATCAGTTCAAAATAACTACATTATTATTCTAAGGCAATAGTAATCCAATAAAAGTAGTTCATCAAAATATTATAGGATAGCTTTAATAACTCCAAACTTTTTAAGTAAAAATTAGAAAAGTCTCACCTTAGCGACGACAAAACGGAAAGTGCCGATTTTCAATGGCTGTTAGCTCTATCTCTCTTTGATATTCCGCTCGCGTATGCTCAGTGGTGACCTCGCGTTGGCGTTTTACCACGAACAATTCAAAATTATGTAGCACGGATGCTGAATTGAAGATATTTGGCAACTAATTAATTGACAACAATTTAAGGAAAAAACGTGTTACAGTTCAAAATTTGGTATCAACAGAGGTACAGGGTGTCAAAATAAAAATTTTGTTTTGTTTTTTTTTTTAATGATTTCTTTAAAAATTGAAATTATTCAACAAAATTTGGTTATCGGGGATTTTTTAAGGCAATGGATTCAGATATGTTCATAGTCTTGCTGTTATTTGTAGATAGCGCCATCTACGGTAGTTTTTGTCCCGTGTATTCGTCATATATCTTTGGAGAATTTAAAAAAAAATGTTTTAAATAAAAAAAATTCTATTTCTTTCTACCTGAAAAAGGTATACCTGCTAAGTGCCGCTACGAGTAACCATTTTCGAGATATTCAGTTTTAAAGTATTCGATGCAACCAATTTAAATTATGAGAAATGAAAGTATACAATTTTCAATGTAGGCTTTGCTTTAAAAAAACAATAAAATACGCTTTCAACGTTAATATCTGTCAAACCTACTTGTTGTTTGTCAGCATTTTGTGTGTTGTTAAAAAATATCTAATCAATATTAAAATTTAAAATGCGAAGGCATAATTTATTTTCAATTCAAGAGATGCGCGATATGGTTTGCACATACACGCAAGAAAATTTTAATGGACGCGGAGCTCATCGTCGATATTTACAAATTTATCCAAATAGGAGGCAGCCGGATTTTAAGTTATTTCATAATATTTGCAGTAAATTGGGGAAAACTAGTTTCTTTCGTCCTGAGCGAGATGTCGTGGGACGCCCTAAAACAATCACTGTGGAAAAGGAGGCGGAAATCTTGGTCCGTGTTGCAGAAAACCCAGAAATAAGTACGAGGCGTATGGCCGCTGCAACTGCAGTAAGTCATCGATTTCAAGGATTTTTCATGCCAAGAAACTTTATCCGTACCATTTTACGCCTGTTCAACATCTGGTGGAGGCCGATTTTTCTGCCAGGTTACAGTTTGCTCATTTCTGTCGCGCAAAGCAAAACAGCCCAGCAAAACAGAGATCTAATGTTTTTAAATACTTTTTAAATACAGGCAGTTAAATGTCGAAGAATGACCAAAAGTGGCCACCTTCAAAAATTTATTTCTCAGCTTCTACCAAAGCTTTTTAAACGTTTTTTTTTATGGAAAATGATCATCAAGTCTTACGTTTTAAGACCATATTATTCTTACATAGTTCACCTTTTTTGGTACTCGTGGTATTTGAAACCAAAGTTGTATGAAATATGTCATTTTTGTATGACAGAATGAAATATGAATATGACAGGAAATCGTTCTGAAAATCTTTTAATTACTTGGATGCACTTTTTAACTCTTGTTCCTTTTTTGAAAACGCGCCACTTTTAAACTACGGCAATTTCAAATTCAAGAAATGAAAAATAATTTGCGTTTTAATGTTTTTTTCAGCTTTACCGAAACTTTTCAAATGAGAAAATAATTGTCAAAATCTATGATTTGTATCATTTTTTTTTAGTTCTAGCAATTCATATTTGCAATTCATACTTGTGCATGTCAAATCCACGATTACATAGTATTAAAATCAACATGTTTCACTTAAATGTAAAAGATTGAAAGTATAAGTAATAATTTACCAAATAATTCTTGAAATTAATTAGATGGAAATTAATTTTGACTCTTGTAATTTACTAATGATTTTACGTATTCGAGCAAAAAGCGCGACAGGAAATTGGTAACTCAATTATTATTGATAAGTAACGATTTATAACGTTAAAAACGCAAATTATTTTTCTACTTTTGTACCAAAAAAGGTGAACTAAGTATAAAAAAAAATATGGTCTTAAGAATTAAGTCTTGACGATAATTTTCCATAAAATAAACGTTTAAGTTTAAGACAAAAAGTGTTTATTTTAGCTCAGTTAACCTAAATACTGTGTTTGGAAAACCACTTATTCTCTTTTTTTATTCTGCAACTTTTTTGTTAATAAATTACCTGCCATCGGAATCAAAAAGTTTAATAATGTTTCTTATTGACAATAAATTAACAAAACGATAATGCCATAACGGATTAAAGATTCAATTAGTGCCTTATTTATTGAGATTAGCAGCTTTTTGTTTAGAAATTCTCTTAATAAGTAGAATTTATGTATCAGCTTACGAATTTTGTTTGTTAAATATTTAATATGAGTTTTCCATTTCAAGTGTTGATCAATAAAGATTTCTAGATACTTCACTTTATATGTTTCATTGATTGATTGATTTAGGCTAATACTAATATTACCAAAATCAGGGCGATATGCTGTAGTCGAAGAAAATGCTATGTAATTAGTTTTTTTATATTTAAGGATAGTTTGTATGAGTCAAGCCAATTTTTATTTTCACTATGCCTTGAATAACAAATTCTTTGGTTTCTTCCCATGTGTATCCTGAAAGTACTATGGCTGTATCATCAGCATATGATACAAATTCTCCATTTATTTTTAGATTTAGTAATGAGTTTATATAGGCTATGAATAAAATAAGGCCCAAAACGGTGCCCTGTGGTACTCCAATCTTTATTACCTGTGAATTACTTATTATGTTATTTATTCTTACATGTTGATGTCTATTATTTAATTAGCTTTCAAGAATATTCAACACAGATATTTATTTTTTTCTGCTGTTTGCAAAATCCTATAAAGAATATGTTTCAATACAATTATAAGCAACCAAATAATAATTCACTTTTAAACATTCTATACTTACTTCTTCAAAAAAATATTCATCTTTTAATGATTATAACTCTTTTATTACCTAAATAATGTATAGAAGTAGTTTTAAGAAACAACAATATTTTAAGGACAAAATAATACTTATTTGTAGTTGAACTTACGTTAACGTATCAGTGTAGAAAATGTTTTACACAATGGTACATATTTTTATAAAAAATTCGTTGACTTTAGTTAGAAAATTAACAATACTTTATTTCAGTATTAACCTAGATATCATCTCTGCACAACATGCAAAAATTCATATTTTTGAATTTTTTTATAATTACTATACTTCCACTCCACTACACGGATATGGATGTAATACTCGACGTAATAAATATTTGATAGCTTAAAGTACTGCTGTCTTCGTACCTCGCCCCGGTATACATCACCATATGCATGTTAATAATTTAATTTAAATAGTTAATAAACTTTCTAGAGTGCACAGACGATCCAGTTTATAGATAGTAAAGGTTTCTTTAAAACTACAAAATTAACTCATTTAAAATGTATATCTAGATGCTAAAAGTTGGGATTAAAGCGCCAAGAGCATTGAAACGTGTTATACAAACTCCGAATTTCGATTGCAATAAGCCTTCAGCAGAGTAATTTGATATGATAACTTACAAGTCGCTAACCTGTATCGGTTCCAAAGTAAACATTAAGTATTGTGGTGAACGTCCATCTACCTGTTTCATGCTAATGAAAACTAATAGCTTGAGCCTGATCGATGGTTGGCCTTGTGTCTCCCTACACGGAGTGCTTTGAATTAAGAGTAAATCCTTATTTCAATCGGTGAAGTTTTGCGTACATTCTGTATATTGATTGAAAGAATTTGAATCAAACACACTTAGTGTTACATGAAATAAAAAACGAAAGATTTCAATGTTTTATTTTTTTTATTTTTGTGTGTTTGATATTTGATTATCGCATCACTAAAGGCAGCTCGACAAAGGGTACAGACATCTGGCAACATAATATAAAGCTGATGAAAAAAAATAAACACGTCCAATGGAACCATGTCATAAACTCGTAAATTATCCACAAGTGCATGTACCTAAGACGACCGAGCATCATTCTAACGAGTAATAACATAGGCAAAGGATGAAAGATAAGTGTTATTTTTATTTATTTCTAAGTTATTGGTTTATTAATCCTTCATAGATAGGAACAATGTTGTGATTCGGAAATCCATTGTTTCATATATACGCGAATGAATGAATTATTTATGTGCTGGAAAATCAATCAATCAATCAATAACTTTTTTCTGAGTGGGTTTAGTTAGAGGCATTGGTTCACAAAAACGAAAGCTGACGTAATTACCGTTAAAATGATGATAAAAGTATTTTCGATAAACATTGGTTAAGATACAGTCGTTTTAAGTTACCTACTTTTTACGATTTTACCGAGGATTTTACCACATTTTACCGTTATACCATGCAATTTTACTTTCACATCCACGTAGTGAATTGGAAGTATAGTAATCGTAAAAATATTTTCAAGAATTTTTTTTCTTGAAATAGGTTTAGAATGTCATACAACGTCGAGATTTGAAAGTAGAGCGAAAAAATATTACTGTCTGTCGGTCTGTCTGTCTGTCTTAACTTTTTTTTTTTTTGGTCTGCGAGATCTGGAAGTGGATTGTTTTTTGAAAATATTTGGTGAAGGGTTGAGGGGGTAAATAGGGGGAAATAAGTAAAGCAAGCTGGTAAGAGTACAGAAATTTAAAATTTGGTGTATGTACTAGAAGCCAAAGCCACGAAATTTTTTATAACATTTTCCATCCCCCAGCACCCCCTACTCCATTATTAAACATGATGATGATAAAATAAAATTGAGATATTCACTTGAAATAGGAGAAAATAAGTAAAGAAAACTGATAAGAGTACACAAACTTGAAATTCGGTATATGTACTAGAAGCCAAGGCCTCAAATATTTTTATAATATTTTTCAACCCTCTCACCACCCCTACTTCATTATTAAAGGGGTTGATAAAATAAAATTGAGATATTCACTTGAAATTTGGTACAAGTATGTATCATAGCGACATCAGGAGCTAGATTATATTTCGAGATGATTCTGTTGAAGGGTTGGGAGTTAAGTACGAGTAAGAGGGGAAAAATAGTAAAGCACGCTGGTAAGAGTGCAGAAACTTAAAAATCGGTGTATGTACTAGAAGCCAAGGCCTCAGATTTTTTATAATATTTTTCAACACCCCACCACCCCTACGCCATTAATAAAGGGTTTGATAAAATAGAATTGAGATATTCACTTGAAATTTGGTACACATATGTATTATAACGAGATCGGTACGTGCTAACAGTGCCACAACTTCATACAGCCCTCTTCCAACGTAGCTTTTTCTTACACATCCGCAGCCTTATATAACTCTATTGATCCCATATATAAAAATCTATCGACAGTTAATATTTTCCGTAAAAAAATCAAGGCCTGGTTCATTAATTCCAACAAAAACTAGAACATATTCTTGGGCACCATTTTGCACTGTG
Organism: Stenurella melanura; assembly: GCA_963583905.1. Taxonomy (NCBI): domain Eukaryota; kingdom Metazoa; phylum Arthropoda; class Insecta; order Coleoptera; family Cerambycidae; genus Stenurella; species Stenurella melanura. The sequence goes on from OY757312.1 coordinate 7,220,505, forward strand.
TTTATGATTGATTCTTTTAATTAGTTATTTTGAGTAATTAATTTTTTAGTATTTCTATAAATATATTTTATAAAGAGTATACCGCTCCCCTACTACATTGGATTATTGTAATATTGTATTGTATTTTTGTATTTTAATGTTTTATTTTTAACGTAATTAGGTAGTAGGTAAGTGATTTATAAGGTTAAGTGTAAGAATAGCTACATGGCTAAACTTCGCCTCGTAAATTGCTATTTGTAATGTACTTGCAAATGTACATCTACACTCTTTGAATAAAGCCGTTTATTATTACTATTAGTATTATCTAAAACTAGATTATATTTTGAGATGATTCCGTTGAAAGGTTGAGGGTTAAATAGGGGCAAATATGTGAAAATAAGTAAAGCAAGCTGGTAAGAGTACGGAAATTTGGGTTGGTGGATATACTAGAAGCAAAGGTCTCAGTTTGCATTTATAATATTAGTTAGTTTTTTTAATTTATTTTCTTAAAAGATTTTTTTTTTCATTTTATAAAATGCCATTTCGATAGAAAATTTGATTCTCTACAAAAAATCGTAATATATGTGTACATACTAAAAGTGTATAGCTTTTGAGCTATAGTTAAACAATTAAGAAGTGGAAATATTTACTCCCTTCTCAAAAATCCAAGCCTAAATTTAATAGCACTTTGTGGAATTATCATCTTTCGGTTACTATTGAACATATAAAACAATAAAATACCTTTAACGAATTAGTTCCTTAATCAATTACATAGACCTATTACTCCAAAACTGATATATGCTTGGAGAGAGAATTAATAGTCAAATATAAATATATAAAAAAAATGTTGGACGTTGCATTACAGAAACTTAACTATTAGCTTTCCACCACTATTTGAAACACCCTACAGATTTAAAAATAATTTTATAATATGGCACCTTTGATCTCCCACAATTTAATAGGGTAATCCCTCGGGTAATCCATTAATTTAATCTATAAATAGTATTTTAAGGAGATACCTAATATTTTTCTACGGAAGATACGCTGACCATTAAATCATACATCCAGTATTACATAAACAAGTAGTGCTCGCAGTATTGTCAGGGTTTCCGAAAACTATAATAATTTCGTTATAAATACTAATTTCAAATTTACTTGAATATATTTCAAAATGGGCGAGTCCTCGACTACTTATTTTACGATGTTGACATGAACTACACTGCATCTAAAAATCTGAATTTATGCAATTAACGTCGGGTTTGTCTTCTAACCTCGGTCGCAGATTTGAAGTCCCAACGATCTCATAAATCTTGCACTACCGTTCAGATCACTGCAGTAAAAGGTTGGGAGTATGGCCATTAAGACATCACTCAGCGCAGAGTCCCTGGCTCTAATCCCGTTCCTAATCCAGAGCCTGAGTGTAGGAAACTTGCTGCACCACGATCTTGTTTATTCAAACGGATAGGGGAGCACATAAAAACTAATTTTAACTCGAGTGATACAGCGTTATCTGGTACTCTTTGTTGTAATTCACATGTTAAATATGCCGCAAATAAATAATTAATTATAGTTAATACCGCGTTTCTAAGCCTTACAACTTTTTTTCAAATTGTAACGCACGGTATGTTACTCCATATTTGGATTATCCTCGGGATTATCATTTTATATATGATTCAAACGATGTACCATTTGATGAGTCTGCAATTCAATCTACGTATTCTCTTTTAATTCAAATGGAAAGCCCCATGATTTATAATATCAAAGGATTGGCTCTTTTGAACAGCTGTCCGCTGATGTAAGATACTTCATCACATGCTCACCACTTGTCATAATTTATAAGATAAGGAAATATTTTACATATTTACTAGCGTTATTAATAACGGTATTTTCATTTATGGCGAAGTCGCCAGGATAAAACAAAATCTACATATAGAATAAGGCACACTGTCCACGAGTCGTAGCGGCATAGATGCGTCAGCGTAGCGTGCATGAAGTGACGATACGCTTACGCTTGAGATCTGTCTAACAATCGTAAGGAAAGCGATGCATTTATATTTGGTTAACAAGATGTCGAGCGACGAAGAGGATGTATATGTTTTGATTAGATATATTAGAAATCTACGAAGAAAAAAATATTGGTCACACGCATATATTGAAAGGAATATTAACTGTTGGCTTTTGATCGCTGCCAGAGAATTATCTGAAGATGATTATGTATTTCACATGATGTACAGAATGAGTAAAAATATCTATCAAAACCTAGTAGAAATTGTAGGGTCACTCATTCAATTTATGATTGACAAACACGGGTGCTTTTCCACTTATATCATAATATCAACCACGCAGCATACGCTTAAAACGACTGCAAATGAGTACGCAAGGAGATGAGACGATAACGTGCTTCTACGAAAACGCGCCGATGCCGCTTTATGGACAGATCCCAATGTTTATACATTGCCTGCGACACGAAAGCGTACTCCAATCGTATTTTTGCCGAGTACGCGTCGCTGATGCGACGATACGTGGACAGTGGGCCTTAGTAGTTTTTAAAAATTGAACTATTGTTTGTTTGCTTATAATTGTACTGAAACATATTCTTTATAGGATTTTGCAAACAGCAGAAAAAATAAGTATCTGTAACTAAAAGAAAAACTATGTGTAAAAGTATTAGTGAAATCTTTGCATTCCTTCGATAACCTGAATTCTGGTTTATGCTAGCAAATTAAAATCCTAAAATAAATTTGTCTGATTTCTTATTTGACAATTCTCATTCTAACACTAGCATCCACACAGTCCCATAGGGCCATGCAGATTAAACTAGTACCTACATAACCCCCTACGATCAGGAAGATTCAATTAAAAATGAGAACAAAAGCCTAGAATGAATTTATTTATCTACCTTGTCTTAAAAATTTTTCGTTCTAATTGATTACATTTTCATGAAATCTATCATTCTGTTTCTTGGAAATGCTTAGCCTTTGAAATGTTTTTCGCCCTTATTCATAGAAATTGTCTTGGTTTTGCATAAAATATCTTTATGAGTGGCTTTATGTCTTTCTGATGAGCTCCAGAATGACCTATTTGGCTTAAACCGCGTTATTAGATTTCTGTAGGTGCGATTTTTAAAGCTTGAAATGTGTACTTTAAGATGTTTTGAGAGGATTCACCTTCAAAATTGAATTAACCTTCTTTATTTTAAGAAAATAAAAGAAAAATATTGCTTTGCTCCAAAATTCTTGAAACTAGGGGTAAAATAAACGTTAATGCCTTTTATCGCAAAAATTATTTATGATGCCTATCCATCGGTTCTTTTTATACAATACTTCTAGAGCAGTATGTGAAAGTTTCAGATTTTTATCTTAAAAATTGTAGAAATGGTAGAGCTTTTACCGATTTCATCGGAAATCTCTGTATGTTCCGAATTCATATACCGGGTGGCCACGAGTCAATGTACGCCCCCAATATTTTGATTGTTTTTGTATTTAAAAATTTGGTTTTCGGTACAAATAAATTAGACAATAATAGGCTACTTCTGGACTAAGAGGAATGAAAATATCACTTCCGGTTGAACCGGAAGTGACATCAACTTTTTTTTCTTAAATGAAATGACTATAATTTTTTTATGGTTTCTCGTTAAGCATAAATTTCTAAGTGCAACAGTTTTTTCAGATGTAAAGAATTCCAAAAAATAAGTGAGATACGAACAATTTTTTATTTTTTCAAAATGGCCGCGTCAGATGAATGCGATGTAAGAAAATTACTAAGTAGGCTATGGACATCACTTGTATTGTTGGAGACTTGTCTGTAAAGCAGAAGCTAATAGTTGTTTGAATTACTGATAGGTACCAGTATTTTAAAATTAGTGAGTAAGTCAAGACTAATTCAATTGTTGCGAATGCCTGTCATTTTCATGGCTATCTGCAATTTTGGATTTAAATGTAGATAGGTACCTTATTAAAATGATTTGTTGGCGCTTACTTTTTAAAAATACTTCTATTATTGCGAAGGATATCGTTAAGAGATGATTAATGACGAATCTGATTAATAAAAGAAATAGCATAGTTCCATTAAAAAAAATTCCATAGGACCCCTACGGAAATGAAAATGAAATTCGGTTTTTTTTGAAAAAAGAACTATTTTCTTCTTTACAGACAAGTCTACAACCTTACTAATAATTTCCATAGCCTACTTAGTAATTTTCTTACATCGCATTCATCTGACGCGGCCATTTTGAAAAAATTAAAAAACTGTTCGCGTCTCACTTATTTTTTGGAATTTTTTACATCTGAAAAAACTGTTGCACTTAGAAATGTATGCTTAATGAGAAACCATCATAAAAATATAGTCATTCTATTTAAGAAAAAAAAGCTGATGTCACTTCCGGTTCAACCGGAAGTGATATTTTCATTCCTGTTAGTCTAAAAGTAGCTTATTATTGTTTAATTTATGTGCACCAAATTTTTAAATACAAAAACAACCAAAATATTGGGGGGTACATTGACTCGTGGCCACCCGGTATGTACTATTCCTACAGACATTCATTTCTATATTTGAAAATATGATAATGCCATAGCCACATGTTTCTCGTTTCATTTAAGCTTTGTTGAGCTCAGTTTCTTTAATTAGTTCAAAAGTTACAACAAATTTAGAATAGCGCGTCCGAGACCTCGCACGCTTCGCGAGCCCCTACTTGTGTGTCGCACGTTTCATTCTCGTGCTTTAAAAAAAAATCTGGAGCCTACATTTTTTATCGTACAAACAAATTTTTATATAAGTTTTTGATGTGAAATTTTCCCGTCTATCGCTTAGTGCTATTAGTTTTTTTAAATATTTTTTTATTTTTATTTTTCGAGTTATTGGCCAAAATATTTTCGATTTTTTTTTTGGTCGACGGCATCTTACAGCTGTAAACCATTTTTATTGTACTCTACAACAACAAAACTACTTATTCTGAAATATTCAGCCATATAAAATTTAGTGACCGGCGTTTATCAATTTATGTCTCTGACAACAGGGCTATTAATTGATCGATATAGGAAAAAGCATGCAACGAAAAATTGTGAAAATTTTGTAAATTACTAAAGTCAGTGTGACCAATCCAACCAAATTAATTACAAGTATGTGGTACTTAACGTTATATCGGAAACCGATACCAACTTGCTTATTTTAATTAGAACACCCTACATATTTTCGACTTTTTGAAATGAGCATAAAATTCTGAGTCGAAAATATGTAGCACACCCTATACCCACACCCAGCAGTTTCGAAGGTATTTAACGTTTTATAGAAAATTCTGCGGGTGCAAGGGTTTGCAAAAACCCTTATAACATTTTTCATGTAGGAGATCCTTGTTTATTCTTCGGCACTTACAAAGAACACAAGGTAAGCTACACTTCACATTAAAAATAGATTCCATAATAGCATACCAAGTGTTCCATTTTCACGTTACGTTTCGTCAAATTCAAACCTCAAAAACTCTTAGTTCGAAGGGAACACCCTGTATTTTTTTTACATCAAGTTATGTAAAATTAAATTCTCTTTTGTATCGATTGATTCATTTCCCGGTGAGACACTGTGTACGTATTTCTCAACATTTGGGATATTGTAATATTTCCAAGATATGGCCATAAAAAAGTAAATCATATGTTTTGAAATAATAATGACGACGCAACTTTCAAAATAACGCGATGTCACAGACACATACGTAACTTATAGTCTCAGTCGTGACTTTTGCGATGTATGTTTTTCTTAAAATATTTTCTTTCTCTTTGTCACTCAGATAACTCCTTGAAAATCCAGTATTTTGTTCTTGGTAAATAGAAGCGACGCCCTACATTTTATAGTACAATTTCGAACTACTCCTTGAGTATAATTATTCAATTAAAATTACTTCGCAGTAAGCAAGGTTTAAACCCACTTCGCTAGGTATCCCACCCTGCAAGCTAAACGGTAAGCAACTGAGCTACTGTCCCACTTGAATATAGTTGCCGAACACTATATATGTTACATTTGTAAAGGGTGATTCTTTTAAGGCGACCATTACAATATTTCCCACTTGAAAATGAGATAAACATTTGTGATTGGGTACCCTACCATAGTTGTCCACTGCGAGTCCGAAAATAATAATTTGAAAATGGTGGTACTTCCGGAAATACCGGAAGTTGATGCCATCCTTGTTTTTTACATGGACACACCTAGTTTTTATATATTTTTTAATTCTGAGTATAAAGCGGTCAGGTTGTCGGTTTCCAGTGGTTGCTGTGATTTTTTGAAAATGTCAAGAACTCAATTTTTTCAAATGGGATGTGCCAAATTTTATTATGGCAATCTATGTAAAATTAAATTTGAGGTGGACTTCTATTATTGAAAATTATAATTTATAAAAAAAAAAAAACGTATAAACCTATGAAACAATAGAAAAAAGAACAAGAAATAACAACTGAACTTAGGTAAATGTTTAATTCAACATACTATCTAAATATCTAATTACCTAATTCAATTTGCACAGGTGCGAGTTTTCAACAGAAGTTGGCAAATTATAATTTTCAACAAAAAACTATAAATAATTCAAAAAGTACATGTGTTAGGTATAGGACATACTGATCCACCTCAAATGTAATTCTACATCGATATCCATAATAAAATTTGCCATTTGAAGATAATGAATCTTTGACATTTTTTGATTCTCATTATTTTCAAAAAATCGCAGCAAGAACTGGAAACTTCGTTTATCCTATCGTTGCCACTTAAATGATTCCTTGAACTTTAAGGAATCGAGTGAAAAAGAAACTTGTTTACCTAGCCTGAGCGGTTTGAGAAATACGAATTCTTTAATAAACCCTTGCGTTTCTAAAACTTAACAGAAAATTTGGCATATGTCAAAAACTATTACAGATAAGTACCGAATTGAACGCTGTATACTCAGAATTTAATGCCGAATTCATTCAAGATATAAAAGTTAGGTGTGTCCATTTAAAAAAACAAAGATGGCATCAACTTCCGGTACTTCCGGCAGTAACGCCATTTTGAAATTATTATTTTCCGTACCGCAATGGTCCACTATGGCAGGGTACCCAGTCTCAAATGTCTACCTCATTTGCCAGTGGGAAATATTCTAATGCCCGCCTTAAAAGAATCACCCTGTATACAGAGTAAACTAAAACAACTGTTGTCTGAAATGTTTTTTCCAAATATATGTTATAATTTTCTCAATTAAAATGAACCAAATGATATTGTAAATACGCAAAACCAACTTTCTCAACAATTAAATTCTGGATGGTCTGTTAGAATATCATGGTAATAAAATATTTCTCTAGAGCTTAATAAAATGTTTAGTTCAGTTAAATTATCGAGCTTGTATATCTAAAGTCAACTATTAAGTAAAACAATAGCCCATACTAGAGTTAAGAACAACCGCAGAACATAAATTTTCGGGAATAACTTAAGATAATTAAACTAGTGCATGAGAATAGGTAACTAGATAGAATTAATCTGCATACAAAAACAGTAAAGCAGACGTCTTCTTAGTGATTTAGATTCAATTTATTTAAGTATAGATTAGCGCAAGACTCGAGCTACGGATTTCTTGAAAAATCGATGCTTCTTATAAGTGAACTCAAGGAAGCTATCATTTATTCTTATATTATCAATTTTAAACTGGAGTAACGACAGCAACCAATTTAATTTTTAATATAACAAAGTACAATTACGCACATTCATGCTTATTAATCAAAATAGGAATTGATATCCTAAATTCCTTAAACAACTAAAAAAACCAGATGGTACTGACACACTGCATTTAGTTTCTCACGTGAAATATCTGCTTCATTAGTAAATTATACCTGTATGATTATTCCAGCCATATTGTCAAGTTTGTAATCATATGAGCAATAATGAAACATATTCTTTATAGGATTTTGCAAACAGCGGAAAAAGATCTATCTATGTGAACTAAAAGAAAAACTATATGTAAAAGATATTAATGAAATCTTTGCATTCTTTCGATAACCTGACTTCTGGTTATAGTAGCAAATCAAAATTCTAAAATAAATGTGTCCAATTTCTTATTTGATCTCATTATAACACTAGCATCCAACATAGTCCCCTAGGGCTAAGCAGATTAAACTAGTATCTACATGACCCCCTACGGTATGAAGATTCAGTTAAAAATGAGAACATAGGCCTAAAATGAATTTATTTATCTACCTTGTCTTAAAAAATTTTTCATTCTAATGGATTACATTTTCATAAAACCTCTCATTCGGTTTCTTGGACATGCTTAGCCTTTAGTACTCATAGACAGTTTTTTTTAAGTATGAGCAATAAATATCCCAGAAATGCAGAAATAACATAACATAATAACTTAACACACCACACCCAACTAGCATAATTAGTCGCGAGAACGTAGCAATGACTTTAAAGTGTTTTGGTACTAGTCACAGGCACGTAATAGGAACGTTCCTTATACATGTTTACGACCAAAATGGGGAATATTTCTTGGTGACGATAACGTTCCAACCACGTTCCTGGATCTAGTTTGGCTACGTTTCAATGACGTTGTGGTTCCGGAGCGGCGAAGTCAACTTTCAGAAAACTTTACCACTCCCCACTTTCAAATCGATGTTGCTCCTTCCTTGTCTTGCAACCGATTTTATTATATTTATGCTTCATTCTTACATATGATTCTTCCTCTTGTTCATTTCGCTAACTCAGAAACTTAATAGAATATTAGAAGGTAATATTAGATAGCCAAACTTGTGCTATTTTCCAATGGTCTAAGGGTCGCAATTAAAACGAATGCAATTTTACTGACAAACATAATGATAAAACGTCCGAATTTAATTAAGCGCCTTTAAGATTTGCATTTTTTAATGAAAATATTGTTTTTAAAGTATGTAATGTCGCGCGAGAGTATACATTATTATAGAGACGGCAGGCTGCATATTAGGATTATGGGAGAGTACTCCCTCGAGAATCATACAAGGAATCTTTTAAAATATTAGAAATATCAACTTATTAAAAATACAAAAAACCATAATTGTCAAACCAGAGAAAATTTCAGCATGTAGGTAATGTTATATATTAGTACAAAGTATTTGATATATATTTTTTAATTGCTGGCTAATTACAATAACAAAGTGGCAACGTCATATTTTCAGAAATGTGAAGTAGCACATTGTTTCAGTGCTTTTGACATAAATACAATATTTTTTTAGATATTTATTTACGTGTATATCTTTAAACCTCCACATCTGCGAAACTACAAATCCTAGAGGAAATAAAGACATAAACCAAATTCATCCACAATTTCTTAGCTTTATAAAACTAAGAATTCACCATCATTTCTTCGCTAAAATTGACATTTAATGAGATGTTTATTAAAATAAAAACTAAACTTTTATGTTCTTCAAAAATTCCTTTATAGTTTAACGGGAAAAATGTTCTAAAGCAAATGTTGTAATCGGACAAGAAACGTTAACCATCTGTGTCATGCTACATATTCAAGAAAAATTGTATTTGAGATCTTTTATTCCTTGCTTCTTCGTGCATGTATAAAATTAGTTTTAGTTAGTACTGTACAATAACAGCCTTAGCGATACAAATGCGAAAACCTAGTTTCAAAAAGCTATGTCCAATTATTTTAAAGATAATCAATTAAAGTTTCGGTTTAGGCGCCATCTTCAGAGGGCCGTAACTTCCTGAAAAGGCATTTCCGGACATATTTTTATAGGAAGTACTGTTGATTTTTGCATGTAGAATCAGCATTTAAAGAGCAATGCGGGCATTTTGGAACACCCTGTAAATTCCCTTTATAATATTTTGGTACAAATTATTAATATATATCTAGATAATTTTTATTTCATGTATTGATTTATTTTGGAAGATATTGCACACCATAGTTAATAGTTTGAAACGTAATTATTTTAGATAATAGATTAATTACTTTGGATGTGATAATTGTGCATAATACTGACCATAGCATTTAGCTCTCCGTCAGTATTTAACTTTTAGAGGGATTGTGACCGTACATTTTTTAATTTAGATAAGTGTAGCGAAAAACTAAATTTTGGGTAATAAAATAAAGTCGTCCAACTTTTATTTCAAATCGCGTAAATGGGACAGTTAAGTTATACTGGAAAGTAAATTAGTTTGAAATTTTAATTGGGGAGAAGTCGGTTGCAATTAAAAGTAAAGTTTTGCTTTGCCTGGCTAGCTGCTGAAAAACGAAATAAAGTTGCATTTTCAGCTATAAGACATCGGGTGCCATCTCTGATCGTAGAGTCGAAATATACGTCCAGCCATTTAATTTAGTAGCAACCCCAGCAAGAAAATATTCAGAATTTCTCTTTGACTAATGTTAGTACAATCGCTTTGACGAAGATGGCGCTATATACAATATTTCAGAATAAATTTTCATTTGTGTTTACTATAATTGTTTATTTTAACAGTGTAAATGAGATAAACAGTACTAATATACTATCCTGTGCAACGTACTCTATTGTATACATTTTATTATATGTACAAAATATACAATAAAAGATGCTTATGTATGTGACATACAGTGTGAACTTAGAGAAACGCACAAAATTCATATCTTTGGTATGTGTCATTTGTCAAAAAAATCCTCGAACCGGTCGACTTTAGTTTTGTAAATTCTGACGTCATCATAATTTTTTTTTAATGGAAACAGACATTTTTGTTTACTGTTTTTGGTGGTATATTCCTTTAGCTTTCTGGTGATATGAAAAACATTTATATTACCTAAGCCATTCTTTTGGAAAAAATATTTTTTATTGATTAATACCTACATAAGTAATTGTGAGAAAGAAATCATCTCCGTTGCTCAAATTGCGAGCCTCCAACCATTTGGCATTGACCAAGACGGGTGTAGACACTTTGCACGCTGTTCTGTATCATCTCATGGGCAATTCGTCTCATCTCCAAGCCAATTGTGTCTTTCGATTCATAACTTAACATATGCAATGTCAGCTCAAAGCTGAGAAACATTTTTCTCTAACATTATGAAGGACACGGTTTATATAAATTTTGACAAGTTACACGCCTTTGGTAATCACCGTGTATGACGGAATACGACTCAATTTCAAGTATATATATTTCGAGTATATTCTATCATGTTATTTTATACAAACAGAAGTCATCAATTTTTGAGTGTAACGTGTATGGGATGGATTTTTGTACAAATTTTCCTTCCTACGAAGTTTATTCATTTTTTTTAACTGGTTATAATATACTTCTTTGGTTAAATCAGATATGCATAACAAGGTCAAAGGGACTTTTACCTATATCACTTTTTCGCTTTTATTTTATTTAGTTTTCTTATCTATATAAGTTGCAACAGAATTATAAAGCATTACTTATATTCGGTGGATACATTTTTACTCCATAAGGAAGAGCCAATCTGTAAATGAACCTTATAAACTCAGATCAAGGAAGACTTTTCAGCATTGATTATTCAAAAGGATCTATTTTAAAAAGCGTCTGACAATCGTTTTAATATTTTCAAACGATTTACCCGTTCTGTTGCTTAATATGCAATGTAACGTTTAATTTTATTAAATTTAGAATCTAATTTCATTTACTTTGGTAAAATTAAATTCTAGATATAGAGCAACTATACAAACATGATATGTTATCTATATTACTTATGTACAGTTATTATTCTTCAAGCGTATCTACATAGCAATACGGCTATCGATGCAGTATATATGCGGAATCCAAATATTTAATTAAAATTGGTCTTTCGAGGAAGATGTGATAAGATTATTATTGGTAATAAAATTAGCTCGAGCTGCCTCGGAAATGGAGAAAGAATAATAAATCTTCATGTCATCTGCATACATACATATGACAATCACAATATTTTATAGATTTGTAGAAATAAATAATATTACGTATTCTCAACATGGAATTTGTACACAGCCATCAATGTTTTACGTTATGCTATAAGTAAACATTTGATATAAAATATCCAAATCAGTTTATTCTATATTTTATAGCCTCATTTTTAGAGGCATATACTATTGAAATTAAAGTTTCATCATCATAAATCATCTACTTCATACTTACAAATGATGAACATGTAAGTATCCAAATAATATGCAAAATATAGGGAAAGTTAAAAATAAAGAATACATACATTTGTTTTAAATCTAATAGTAAAAAATACAGTACTGTCTTATGTATTAATTATCAAATGTACCCATGAGCTCAGAATTTGAGTAGCTTGTAACAGATTTTATACAATTTTAACTCATTATTCAAGTTATACATTTCTTGTATAAGTACAGTGTGGAATAGCCAAATGAAATGAATTCAGTATCTCAATTATTGTGAATATTTATAAAAAATCCCGAGACACGTCAATTTTGAATTCTGAAATGACATCCTACAACGTTTCATCCCTAAATTCAACCACCTTTGAGTGGTAGTTAAAACCATTAAATTTTTAAGTGGATGTAGGGGCTTGGGATACCTTATTTGAAAGGTACTTTTATTCCTTATTCAAAAATGCTATGTTTTTAATATTTGCTGCAAAAATTAATGGTCTGTTTGACGAAATTCGTTACAACAAACGAAAAACATAAAAACTTACAGCGTTCTGTCCCTGCAGGCTAGCAAAAATAATTTCGTTGTTCATTTTTAGCATTATCAACAAAAAAAAAAGACATAAAAACATCCAAACTCTTCATAGCTGCCAGTTTTATTAAAAATGCCCTAGTGATTGTCAGTAATAAATAGTTGTCAGTGTTTTGCGTATTGTTTGAGTTTTGCTATCTGCAAATTCTAAACATGGCTTATATAAACTTATGCATAAAATAAAAATTTTACAGGCGGTTTGTTACGGAAATAGAATGCCACAGGAGGAAGTTTCTCGCCAATTTCAAGAAACATTTCCTGATTTGCTGCCTATATCCTAAGGTACCTACAATTAGCGAAATTGAAAAGCAGTTTCGCGAAAATGGACACGTACGACAGATAAAAAAAGATGCTTCCATTTCAATGAGTAACGATACCAAATTAGATATACTGCTCGACCTTGAAGAAACCCCACATAGTTCAAGTCGACAAGCAGTTTCAGCATTTGACGTTTCCCATTCCTCAGTTATTCGCGGATTAAAAGAAAATAAAATGCATCCCAACTCAGGGGATTAGTGAAGACGATTTTGATAGAAAAAATTATTTTTGTGAGCAAATAATGCAAACGTTAGATAACAATGTTACACAACTAGAAAATGTTTTGTTCTCGGATGAGTCCACTTTTTCTCTTCATGGCCATGTTAATCATCAAGACTGTCGCTACTGTTCTAATGATAATCCTCACTGGATGAGAGAATTACATATGCAAAATCCTGAAAAGGTAAGGATTAATCGGGGATAATTGAGAACTATGGCATTGATGGTGATAATTATTTAGCTCTGAACCAAACAGTGGCGGCTCGTCAAGGGAGGCAGGAGAGATTGAGCCTCCCTTTGGATGAAGCAGTATATCTTGCAATCTTCCAAATTAATATCGTTTACTTGTAGAAATTTCTACTTAGGTATATCCCAATTTTCAATATTGTTTATTGTTTATAATTTATTAATTAATTTTCAGTGTATATAAAAAAGATTTGCATTTGCCTTCCACCGGTCGACCCGGTCTTTCATTGAATGAACACTGCGCTTCGCTTGAGAGGCTTATACGAAATAGCTTCCAACTTCAAGGCATTTACCTATAACATAAGTGACCTTGAATTACTTTTACGTTGTCTAAAGTCTGTTCACCGAACTCTGAGAAATTATGTGCGCTGTTCACGTGCGCTTAGTTTACCAGAGCTCTTCGTGCGTAAAATTATTAAGAATACACAAGGAGTTTCCTGATCGTTTTAGAACGATTGTATATTAGGATATTGTTCTTTTAAACTTGATAATATTCCACCATAAACTTCAAATGGATTCACTAAACCGTTTATGAGTCATAATAATTTAAATTTTCGAATAAATAAAAATACCCTGTTACGCAAAATACATACAACTGAAGTCGAGAAAACCGTTGACAATTTCTTCAAAAATGCAGCCAATGGGGATGGAACACGTCGCGATCACGAGGCAATCACGTATATTTGTTAGTCTCAGCCGTCCGTGAATATACTATAGCAACACTTCGAATAAGCCAAGGGATAGACTAAGGCAGCTAGCCTCAGTCCTCAGTTCTTTATAGCGAATGTGCATGCAGTTCATGAGTTCAGGTGATTCACAAGAAAATGAACTGTCAGTGGTAACTTGCCGTTTAGCCGGTTAAGATCAACTTGACGTAAAAATACTTAAAACATTTAATAGGCGAGCTAGAAATGAGTGCTCTAGGTGAAAATATTGAAAATATTCCCAACAACATCTCTTGTTGTCCAGACATGGTGGATTATTTGTTATTAAATGGATTTACTACTCTTACTTACGACGAAAAGGTAAGAATTAAGTGGAATGCCAGGCCTACACCAGCAGTGCCTTCGTTAGTTTTTAAAAGTGGTAAACAAAACAGAGGGTTTTGTGATAAAAATTATAAAAAAATCGAGTGGTTATCAGCATTAACAGTTAGAAACAAATTATATTGTTGGAGATGTTTATTATTTAGTAATGATCAGTTCCCATTTTGGGTAGCGCCGGGTTTAATAATTTGCAAAATTCATGAGAATGATTTTTTCATCTCATTGTATTTTATATTTCCTTTTCTTTCTATTATTTTATTAGTTCTATTTTCTCAAGTCGTGAATCGGTTTCCCGGCGAACAACCCACGACAAAAAAATGCAACGCGTCATTGTACTTCCTCAGGGATGGTGGGAAAATCTAGAAATTGTAATCATATTGCAAATTAATTGCCTTTAAAAATATCAAGCCTCCTTTGCACACAATATCACGAGCCGCCACTGGAACCAAAATAATGTCGTGTCAACTTTGGCAAACTTATATCTTGCTTAAGCAACCCCACATGTTCCAGCGAATGTAATATGGTTCCACCACATTACCGAATCGATGTCCGGCAATACCTTGACAACATTTCCAATTCTCTGGATAAGAGACGAGGATCGCCAGAATGGCCAGCAAGTTCTCCTGATCTTGCACCTTTAGATTTCTTTCTATGGGTATATGTGAAGAGTATGGTATATATAGGCCACGTGATATTGTTGACTTAAGACTTAAGAAGAAAAATGAGGGATGTGGTTAGGTCGGTTACACCTCAGATGTTGGAAAACGTTAGAAGGCATTTTTATTTACGATGAGGATGCTGCCAAAATGTTCAAGAAACTCTTTTTGAAATTTTCCCACATTGAAATTAGCTTTTTTTCAGTTTGCTGTAGTGAATTACGTCAAGAAAAGACAAGCGAAAAGACCTTTCAAATGAGGTTTCACAAACCCTTACTTCCTGTTTCAAAATTTAGGGGATGCAACTGCCACTCGAAGGGGTTGAATTTAAAGATGAAATTTGTACGTTGTATAATGTCAGTTTAGAATCCAAAATCGTCAAATATCGGGACTTTTTATAAATACGCACAATAATTGATATTCTGAATTTATTCCATTTCGCTGTTTCACACTATACAGATTTAATACAAAACAAATATGAATTGAAGAATAGATTTTTACTCTTAAATTGTTTACACAACCCGATAAAATCTGTATTTCCAATACACTAATCAACACAGATTTATTCTCAATATAAATATAGCAGTCCTTATTAATCTCACTAGTTAACAACTTCATCTGAAACTTCTGATTACTTGTCATGAATCATATTTATTTTCTTTCCCGACAGCTCAATAAACATGATCTCCCAAAAGGCAATTACAAATATTTGTCTGTGTATCTAAACGGAAATGTGGCACGAGAAAATAGGACATTCGGAAGCGGAGCAGTGTTCACCCAGGGCAGGTCCCTGCCTCTGAGCAGCAGTTGTTGACCCAGAGTGCAGTCTGCATAGATTCAATCAATATAATCTTGCCCCGGCCCTGAATTTGCATTTGTTCTGTAACTGACGACCCACTTTGCAATAATATTGATGCGTTTCTCTGGATGCTTTTTTCTTTTCGGTGCATGTATTTCAATGTCAGCTCAGTACATATTATTTGGTCACACTTCATTGTCTGCTTTATGTTGCATCATATTTTTATGTCCATGCTCTACCAAAGTCTTTAATTTACACACTATAGACCAGGCGCCCAAACAGATTTTTTCGATATAAAATTCTATCATACCTTTACCTGAGGATCAACTATTCTATGTTTATTATTAGTAATTGTGTAGGAAAGCGATTTGTAACTTTAAGCAGCTCATACATTGTGAAGTGCATAATTTTTATATTTTATTATTAATTTCTGTAGGTAATATTTTAACACAAATTAGTGAGCGATTTAAGTGAAACCTATGCGAAAATTGTGTTGGATAAAACAGTTGGATAAAAATAACAATGTTATGGCAGTATCTGCTGATTTAGCAACCGCTTTTGACTGCGTTGACCATGAGATTCTATTGCAAAAATTAGAGTACTATGGACTGCGTGGTAATTGCGATAAATTAATGAAAAATTACTTTTGCAACAGAAAACAATCTGCCCAATTTCTCGGCAAATATTCAGTAGAACTGTCAATAGAAATTGGAGTGCCCCAAGGTAGCGTCCTAGGACCTCTTTTATTTTTAATTTATCGTAATGATGTTAGCTCTTTTTAAATATTTTTCATTGTGAATTCGCCGATGATGATGTAACATTACTAGCCAGCGATGCAAATATGAATAATGTTATTTAATATCTGTCTGTTAATCTACACTCACTTTTAAAATAATTTTCCCCGGTAAATTTAAATGTGAACAAGGACAAAACGTTTTCTCTGCAATTTAATCCACAAACCTCAAATTATTCCAGTAGTGCATTAATGAAAGTAAACGGTAAATCTATACAACAAATCAGAAGATTTAAACTCCTTGGTTTATTTAAAAGTGAATTATTATTTGTTTGCTTAGTTGTATTGAAACATATTCTTTATGTGATTTTGCAAACAGCAGAAAAAATAAGTATCTATAGGAACTAAAAAAATTTTTCTCTGCTATTTGTAAAATTCTGTAAAGAATATGTTTCAACACAATTAAGTAAACAAATAATAATTCACTTTTAAACATGCATAGAGTATATAGGCTCCAATACCAGTTAGCTAATAGATCTATTGTTTTTATCAGTCAATGTCAAATACGAGGACAAATATAATTTTTCATACTTATTCATAGAAATTGTCTTGGTTTTGCAAGGAACATCTTTATGAGTGGCTTTGTGCCTTTCTGATGAGTTCCAAAATAAGGGCGAAAAGCGCTTCAAAGGCTAAGCATTTCCAAAAACAGCATGAGAGATTTCATGAAAATGTAATCCATTAGAATGAAAAAATTTTAAGACAAGGTAAGTAAATAAATTCATTTTAAGCCTTTGTTCTAATTTTTAACTCAATCTTCATTGCCGTAGGGGATTATAAAGATGCTAGTTTAATCTGCCGTAGAGGACTGTGTGGATGCTAGTTGTTGAATGAGAATTTTCAAATAAGAAATTATACAAAATTATTTTAGGATTTTAATTTGCTAGCATAACCAGATTTCAGGTTATCGAAAGAATGCAAGGATTTCATTAATATTTTTACACATAGCTTTTCTTTTAGTTCTCATAGATAATTATTTTTTCTGCTGTTTGCAAAATTCTATAAAGAGTATGTTTCAATCCATGGTTTATATTTAGATTTTTCATTAAAATGGAAAGACCACGTAGCATACATTTGTAATAAAATTGCTAAACATTGTTTTACCTTAAAAAGACTTAATCATATTACAAGTGAACATGTATCTAAAGAATTTTGTCATTCAAGCTTTGAATTGGTATTACGTTATCCCATAATTTGTTGAGGAAACGCAACTGAAGCAAAAGAGTATTTATCTTACAAAAAGGGACAATAAGGTATATAGTTGATAGACTCGACCTTTACTTGGTGAAAATCCATTATCACTAATGAAATAAAAAACACTAAACTGTTTTTCACGTTTTCACATGTATTATGTCAACATGACGATCGTTTCGCTAAAACATTAGCTTCATCAGATGAGCGCACTAAGATATATGTGGGACAAACAGGTAGAAATTTTAAAAAACGGATAATGGAACATAAAAAATCTTTTTTGAATAATAAAAATAATTCTACCTTTGCAAATCACCTTTTGGAAGAAAAGCACTTATTTAACGACGATTTTGATATCCTTCATACAGCTAGTAAGGGATCAAAGTTGTCGTTACTCGAGAGCTTAGAAATTAATAGGTATAAAAACGATAATATATTACTTAACGATCAATTAGACATAAATAATTCTCCACTTGTTAATCTATTTTAATTCCATTTCCTAGTAGTACATTTTATATTATAAGTAAATAATCACAATTTTATGCAAATTAGCTTTCAGGTAATTCAATTTCATGTATTTAAGGTTCAATAAGTTCAATTTGTGAGTAGTGTTACAGTGCGCTCATCTGATGAAGCTAATGTTTTAGCGAAACGATCGTCATGTTGACGTAATACATGTGAAAACGTGAAAAACAGTTTAGTGTTTTTTATTTCATTAGTAATAAGGTATATATTTGAGTTAAAATATAGAGAAACTTGTAAGCCTATCTTTATAAAAGAAAAAGGTTGTGAACCATTCTAATAAAAATACCCGTGAAGAGTATTTTAATGTTTAGTTTCTATAAACATATTAATACTGCTAGTGGGTCAATAGATCTTTTCATTTCACAAAAATTCCGGGAAGCGATAACTTTTGATCATCTCTGAACATGTCAGGAACAATATACCAAAAGTTACCAATAATAGGTCATTGAGCGTCATTTGTTACTAAAGAAGATATCAGTTTTTCTCAAATGTCTCTTAAATGTCTCTTAATAAGTTCTGAAATAAATTTGTCCAGTCTCTTATTTGACATTCTCATTATAACACTAGCATCCAACACAGTCCCCTACGGCTAAATAGATTAAACTAGTATCTACATGACCCTCTATGGTATGTAAAATCAGTTAAAAATGAGACCCAAGACCTGAAATTAATTTATTCACCTACCTTGTCTTTAATTTTTTTTTCATTCTAATGGATTACATTTTCATAAAATCTCTTTCACTTTCTTGGAAATGCTTAGCCTTTGAAACGTTTTTCGCCCTTATTCTGAGCTCATCGGAAAAGCACAACGCCACTGATAACGGTATAGTTTTTCTTTTAGTTCTTATAGATAGTTTTTCTTTCCGCTGTTTGCAATATCCTATAAAAAATATGTTTCAATAATAATTCTGTTTAAAAAATAAGTTTCTCCTTGTTTAATTAAGTAATAAACAATTTCCTCACAATAATTTATAATCATTGCGTGTTTATAACTTTAGTACAGGCAATGAAGGCAAAATGTTGTAAAAACCTCGCAAAAATTAATAATAGAATCATCTCTGGGATTTAAGTTTTTTTTTCCCTTTTTATAAAAGAAATATTATCTTTT
Source organism: Stenurella melanura (assembly GCA_963583905.1). Classification (NCBI taxonomy): domain Eukaryota; kingdom Metazoa; phylum Arthropoda; class Insecta; order Coleoptera; family Cerambycidae; genus Stenurella; species Stenurella melanura. The sequence goes on from OY757312.1 coordinate 7,240,042, forward strand.
CTTTTTCTGCTTCTCTACATATTTTATCTTTCTGTATTGGGCTATAATAATATATTTTAATAACTTTTGACACTGAACCCAAGTATTTTCTATCCTTTATATATTACTCATAAGTAATACGTATAACTTATATCTAGTTTATTTTCTTAATTGCAAATAAAATATTTTGTGTCTACTTGTTAATTGTTTGGTGCCTAGTGATTAAGTTCTTTTTTAGCATGCTTGTCTATATTTAAAAACAATGAGTTTAAAAACCTTAAAAGTCGGCCACCTAAATATAAGATCTCTGTTACCTTCAGTACATGAAGTAAAAGAAATTATTCTTCAACATTCATTTCATATTTTTTTAGTATCTGAAAGCTGGTTGCATGTAAATATACCAGATAACTTAATACAGATCGATGGATTTAAAGTGTTTCGACGTGACCGTGAAGCTAGGGTGGGAGGATTATGCATTTATCTAAAAAGTACTTTAAATAGCGATCTAATTCTTACAAACAATACTATAGAACAATTATGGATAAAGGTAACATTGAATAATATTTCTGTAGCTATAGGTGTTGTTTATAGACCTCCCACCCAGGATACAGGAGTTTTTCTGAACGAGTTAGAAGACAACTTAAGTTTAATATTTCCCACAGTAAACTATGTTCTTTGTACAGGGGATTTCAATATAAATTTACTAAATCTTCATAATATTACTGTTAACAATTTTTTTCTGTTTTAAACTCTTTTAATCTAGAACAAATAATTGACGTTCCAACTAGAATCACAGAAACTACTTCCTCATTAATTGATCTCATTTTAGTGTCAGAGGGTTTGGAAGTTTTGGAGAAAGGTGTCTTAGATAATGATTTATCTGATCATCAAATTATATCTTGTACTTTAAAGGTATATGGTGAAAAAACTAAACCAAAATTAATTACTTACAGAAATTTTAAAAATTTCGATTACGAACACTTCGAAGCAGATCTTATTAATGTTCCCTGGTATGTAATATTTGATTTACATAATATTGATGAAAAGTTAGAATTTTTAGTCAATAATATTAACGACTTGTTTGATATACATGCACCTTTTATCACATCCAGATTCACTAAGCCATATGCCCCTTGGTTAACATATAATATAAAAATGATGATGAAATCGCGGGATAAAGCAGAGAAACGTTATAAAAAAACAAAAAACCCAGTACATTTTCAGTTTTATAAGGAAATACGTAATTATACAACTCGAGCAATTAAAAAAGAGAAAAAAATCTATATCGAACACAAAATTAATAATTCTACCCCAAAACAGAACTGGAAATTTCTTAGAGATAATAATTTTGTACCTCAAAATAAACATAAAAATATTCCGGTTCATTTACAGAACGCAGACGAAATAAATAATTTTTTTATAAATGCTATTCCTCAGACAACTGCATCGGCTGAAGTTATTGACTTTTATAAAAATAATAATATAAATAATTCTAATTTTAAATTTCAGCCTGTTGACGAACTTACAATATATAAGATTTTAAATAACATAAAAACTACTGCTGCTGGGTGTGATGATTTAAATGTTAATCTGATAAAATTGTGTTGTCCATATATTGTTTTATATTTGACGCATATAATTAATTTCTGTTTAACTGAAAATGTTTTTCCGGCAATGTGGAAGAGGGCCGATGTAACTGTGCTGCCTTAAAAAAATAATCCAGAAGAATTCAAAGATCTCCGAGCTATTAGTTTATTACCGACCATGTCAAAACTTATTGAAAGAGTAATGGAACAACAGTTAAGAGAACACACAGAAAAGTACAATTTAATACCGTCGGTTCAATCAGGATTTAGGCCCAAACACAGTTGCACTACGGCTCTCTTACACATAGTGGATGATATTATAGCGGCTACTGACCAGGGATTTTGTACCACTTTAATTTTGCTTGACTTCAGTAGGGCATTTGATACTATAAATTACAATATACTTAATAATATTTTACACTACATAGGGCTCTCGGAGGAAGCAATACAATTATTTAATGCCTACTTAAAAAACCGGGAACAACGTGTAAAATTAAATAATAATATTTCAAATTACCTAACCCTAAGATCTGGTGTTCCCCAAGGGTCAATCCTCGGTCCATTGCTATTTATTATATATACAAGCAATTTTATTAATCACTTAAATTACTGCAAAGTACATTTATATGCAGATGACACTCAACTCTACTATTCTTTCAGGCCCTCTGATGCTGATATCGCCTGTTCATTTGTTAATGAAGATCTTCAAAATTTTGTAAAAATTGCAAATGATCATTGTCTTGTCATTAATCCCATTAAATCAAATATTATAATTTTTGGTCCAAAGAACCAGCGAAGTAATATTAAAGAACATACAAATATTAAAATTGGTAATGATTCCTTGGTAAAAGTAGACAAGGCAAAAAGTTTAGGAGTTATATTAGACTGTGATTTAAGATTTGAGGCCCATGTAAATAAAATGCTACAAAAAGGTTACTCCATATTAAAATTAATATATGGTAATCGCCATTACCTCCCACATAAAACCAAAGTTCTCCTTTGTGAAACTTTGGTTTTATCTATATTAAATTATGCAGACTGTTTATATGGCCCTTGTATAAATACACTGCATGCAAGGAAAATTCAGAAATTGCAAAATTCTTGTCTTAGACTCATCTATGGAATTTACCGAAATCAGAGAATTTCTCATAAACTCAAGGAGGTAAAATGGCTTAACATGTACAACAGAAGATTGCATCACACAGCTTGTCTTTTTCATGGAATTATATTAAACAAAACTCCTATATATCTTTATCAAAAAATTAAATTTCGAACTGATGTGCACACATTAAATATTAGATTTAAGGGTCTTCTAACTCCACCCCAGCACCGTACTGAACTGTTTAAGAGATCATTTAGTTACCAAATTTGTAAAATATATAATGGTTTGAATAATCAGCTAAAAAGGAACAGCATTACTAGGTTCAAAAAGACATATAAATCATATTTGCTCGAACGTCAATGTACAGGATTATTGTAGCCCTTTGTATAGAATAATATTGTAATAATGAAAAAGAAAGAAAAAGAAGAAATTTTTCTTTAAATCTCATTCTTGCAGCCTTGCCTTTTTTTTGTATTCATGTTGAAATTATTATAGATTATTATTTTCGATTCTGTTCGAAGTGTGCAGATTTCGCCTCTCTTGTGTACCTTCAAGATACAGGAGGGACCGAGTCTGTACGCTTTAAACAGAATATATGGTTAAGTGTAAGAAAAGCGTTCATGATTTCTTATGAATTGTGACTGCTTAACTTCGCCATTTATTTTTCATTGTTTATTTTATAAAATCAATAATAGATTGTATTTTTTTTTTTAAGATGAAAAATAATAAAGACGTGTTATTATTATTATTATTATTATTAAGTAGTTAATAACCTGTAGAATGGAATGATGCATTCTTTGCACTTCCAAGTTCCGGGAAAATTTTAAAAAATTTGGAAAAACTTTTTGATTTTCGTTTTTTTTGCTCTAATGGCCAAAATAATGAAAATACAGAAAACAGTTTTCAACAAAATGTGTAGCTCGTCTCTTTCTCTACAAAATAGGTCTTTACAAATTTTTGTCATACTTAAGCCGTTTAGTAGATAAATCCAGTTTTCCACTTATAGTTTTGAGCCGCTCCGAAATCCGCGGAAAATGAGAATTCTCTGGGAGTTTCGTACGACCGGACATATCGATCGATAATTATTACTATTCAGAGCCGCTAAAAAAAATTAAAACAACGTAAAATGTAGAGAAAAGTCTCAGCTTTAATGTGGAACTAATCACAAAATTCATACAAATTTTTATCACAGAGAAAAAAGTGTTAGAAGATGGCTTAGTAAACTTTATACAGTTGATTTATTCACATTCACATCTTTGAGTTTTATCGTGCCTATTTCTCCCGTAATAATGGGTGCAGTTTCACTGCATGGATTCGATTCCACGTACTTTAATCTATATTTCGTGAAAATTTCATTGAAGAATGTTAAAGAACAAATAAGTTGTATATGTTTTACTGTATAATTGTGCATTTTCTGAGCGTATATGAATAATGTAGACAAATTCAAAAAGTACTGCGCGCATTTAAAAACTCTAAAGTCAATCGAAAGAATATGTTTTATTGTATTTATAATCCAAAAATTAAGACTGTGCTATTATTACTTAAGATATAACGAATTGAACTCCAAAATTTGGAGGTGATTGATCGATGAGAAATATACGCAAGGCATATTTCTCCAACAAAATTAATTGCAATAAAATGTTAATTGAATTAATATATCATTATATAAGAATATATAAGTAAAATGAATTATCATTCTAACGACTCCCGACAAAGATATGAATAAATCTGTGGATCAACTGTACAAAGTTCACTAAGCCATCTTCTGACACTTTCACTCTTTGATACATTTTTTTATGAATTTTGTGATGAGTTCCACATTAAAGCTGATACTTTTCTCTAGATTTTATGTTATTTTCATTTTTTAGGGGCTCTGAATAGTAAGAATTATCGATCGATGAGCCCGGTCGTACGAAACTCCTGGAGAATTCTATTTTTCGCGCGTTACGAAGCGGCTTAAAACTATAAGTGGTAAACTCGATTTATCTTCTTTATATTTTGGCCGCTAGAGCAAAAAAAACGAAAATCAAAAAGTTTTTCCAAATTTTTTGGAATTTTTCCGGAACTTGGAAGTGCAAAGAATGCATCATCTAATTCTAGGGTTATTACCTACTTAAATCCCAGCGATGATCCTTCCATTAATTTTTGTTACCCTAAATTGTTAATTTGCCTGTACTATTTTTACTTTAAGCTACGTAAAAGTGATATAAAAATGTTCTAGGAAAATCGAAGCTTCCCGTAATTATTCCGAGATAATGCATGTTTTCAGCCTCTATTGACTCCACTATGCACACTATATTAGCGAACGTTCCTATCAAGATGGCATTATCAGGATATGACTAAAGTCCTAAGCAATTATCGGAAACAATAATTTATTAATTTTCTGCTGATGCCAGCGTCCGCGGCAAAAATCTCATTTTTGTAGAATATTATCAAAGGTCAAGGCAATCCTCTACATGTATTTCTCTTACTAAAGCGTTTAATAAATTTAATATTTATATAATTTTTTCAAATGTCTTGATAACAAATGGCGCTTGAAGAAGTTATACCTAACAATAAGCATTTTGTACTTATGCTATTTCACCTTATATTATGCCAAGTGGTTTAAAACTTATTTTTGTCGGGTTCATAGTTCCCTTGAGCAAAATAACTTAATTGGTTTTTGAATAATTTAGTGAATGGTGTCTTAAATGAGTTCGAGCATGAAAAAATGAGTTTCTTGAAACTTAAAAAACTAATTGGTAAAATGTAAATTTTTGATGCTACGTTTGGTTGAACTCCGAACTCACAGAGCGAAGTTAATTTGATTTTAAATTGCCTCGCGAAAGGTTACACTTTCTTTCGTTTATTAGAAGTTCTCTCGATATTTCCATGACAATAAAAACTAATCGAAACTCGATTTAAATTAATAATACTAAATGAGCAAGACACCTGCTTAGTTACTAACTGAACAGATACATATTATAAAGAAACAAGTTAAAAATGATATGTAAATATGTAAACAAAGGATAATTTTCATAGTAATAATAATAATAACTTATTTAATACAAGACTGAATATGTATATCCGACAGGAGAAAGACTTTACACGACTGGCTAATGAATATGATCATCACTGTAGCATTGTGAACTCTTCATCGATATTTTCTCTCAACTGCTCAATAGCGTCTATTTGACTATTATAAACTCATGTTTTAGAAAGTTCCACAAAGTGAAATCAAGGGGAGTTAGGTCAGGAGACCGAGCAGGCTACTTAATTGGTGCACCCCTTCCCTGGTTGATCCATCTATTAGTATAGCGGTTATGAAGGTAACCATGTTCATAAAAAACATATTTCTTCTCGATCGCAGGGAAATATTACCTAATATTTCGTGCAAGGTGTTTTCCAAAAAATCATAATACATATTGCCATTTAAATTTCCAGGAAATCTATGGCATCCAACAAACTGATTTCCTAGAGTTGCTGATCATACATTTATTTTGAAAGTATGTTGAAAATGGGTTTGTATTGTTGCATTAGGCTTTTCGTCATCCCAGAAATGCATATTCCGAGAATTTAACATGCCTTGCGTGTGAATGTAGCCCCGTCAGTAAAAAGTATTTTACTTTAAACAATTGGAGAATTTTGCGTTAGTTCAAGCAACAATTCACATTAAGTTTAGGGAAAAATTACCTTTAGTAAAGTAATCCTGAAAATTGGGTGGAAAATATTTTCGAGTTTCTAAAATTAGGTTTTTCTCTGTATTTTGCTGAACTAAGAGGCATTGAAAATATATGCATCATAATCCTAAGGCAATTTCGGTTTTTTTCAGTTTTCCTTTTTTTTGTATCTTCAAGAATAAAGTGGTGGGGAGATGTCAAAAAACATTGTTTTTAAATCTCGATTACTCCGATTAGCCGTAACGGAGTCTAACAAACATGGTCACATTACAAAGTGCTTTTCTTAGACTAGCGAGGTCGCTTTACGCTATTTTCATTTGATTATCATCGTCGCCGCTAGAGGGCGTTCTTTGACATGTCAACAAATATCTCACTTTTTCTAAAAAAATTAAATGGAATGGTATTTTTATATTATGTAATACATATTTTCCTATCGGATGTCTCTTTCTAGGGAATGGCCAACTTTGTTTTTTTGGCATCTCTCCACCACTTTATTCTTGAAATACAAAAAAAAATCGGTAACTGGACTTTTCTCTACATTTTATGTTATTTTAATTTTTTTAGGGGCTGTGAATAGTAAGAATTATCGATCGATGAGCCCGGTCGTACGAAACTACTGGATAATTCTCATTTCTGGCTCATTTCGAAACGGCTTAAAACTATAAGTGGAAAACTAGGTTTATCTTCTAAACGGCTTAAGTAAGACAAAAATTTGCAAAGAACTTTTTTGTAGAGAAAGAGACGGGCTACAAATTTTGTTGGGAACTTTTTTCCCTATTTTCATTTCTTTGGGCGCTAGCGCAAAAATACCGAAAATCAGAAAATTTTTCCAAATTTTTTTTTATTTTCCCGGAACTTGGAAGTGCAATGAATGCATCATCTCATTCTCCAGGTTATTAACTACTTAAATCCCAAAGATGATCCTTTTATTAATTTTTGTTACCCTAAGTGGCTAATTTGCCTGTACTATTAATATTATTTTCAATGCCACTTAATTGAGCAAAATACAGAGAACAAGCTAATTTCCTATTCGGTCGTGGCTGTTACGCCCTCTAACGGCCATTTTAGAAACTCGAAAATATTTTCTAGTGGCTTTTCAAAGTCACTTTACTCAACGTAATTTTTCCCCTAAACTTGTGCGATGATTGGTTGCTGAGATATGGCCAGCCTCCATTCTTAGTTTCCCACCCCATACTATCAGCCGCGGAAGTATCGACAGACAATTTTGAGTCACGTTGTATAAATATGAGCACATTGCCCAATAAAAGAAGTGAATATACCTAACAGGGGTTCACGAAGGAAAGGTCCATTACACCCCGGAACCATGGGTTAAGGAGGATTGTAGAAGGTGCCTATTCTGTCTAACCTTAATTGTTTAAGGATATAATTGAGGCAGCATACGTCAGAAAAGTGAATTTCGTATCTCAGCTGTTTGAGACAGGAAAGGGCTTGATAAAGTGACGTGCGGCTGCCTAGGAGTTTAAGGATGAAAGGATAAGCCGAATCACACTCTCTTGTACGACTGGAAGTCGCCTGTGGTGATATCAGTAACGGAACTTCTGCTACGCACTATCTTATGAGCTTGGTAATAGAAAAACTGAGATCTCTGCCACTTTGTTCCTCTCGTTCTTTCGTTTTTTTTTTTTTATAAGAGAGCTGTTTTTGAACTATATACTCACACAGAAATTAGATAAACAATATTTAAATAAAAACTTTGTCTAATAAAAAAAAACAATACCTATGTAAATGGTACAGTTGCATAATAAAGTGATATATTTTAATAATTTATGTTAACTGTGTCTATCTGTAATCATGCCATATACGGGGTGTCTCTACATAGAGCTACCATAGGTTCTTCTGGTTGTAATGATCAATTTAAATCTTACCTCTATTTCAAATTACATCATTTAGCTGCTAGAGGGCGTGTTAAAGTTGACATAAAGTTTTAGTTTTTTCATATGGTTTTATTAAAATTTAGTATGCTAACGTTTCTGTACAGATGACACTTTATGACATTGTAACCGAAGTAATTACATTAGGTGCATAAAGTGCGAAAAATATCCCCACCCTTAAAGTCATTTGCTCATCATCCACGTAGTGGATTGAAAGTATAATATACGTAAAAAAAAATTCAATTTTTTTAAACCTGAATAGGTTTAGAATGTCATGAAACGTCGAGATTTTAAATTTGTGCGAAAAAAATTGTCTGTGTCTGTCTGTCTGTTGGAGCATTATCAAAAAAACTACTTGACGGATAATAGTCAAATTTGGTAAATAGTTGACCCTGCTGTCAGCGAAGAAATGGTTAGACTTTCACTGGAAAATATACAGGGTGGACCGTCTAAATCGAATAAATAATGAAAAAAAAAAAAAATTTTTTTGCTCAAAAATAAGATTTCTATGTTTCATGACATTCTAAACCTATTTCAGAGAAAAAAAATTCAAAACTTTTTGAAAAATTTTTTATCAGTAGAGAAAGATGGGAAATTTGTTTTTGCTCAAATTTAAAATTTCCACGTTCCATGACATTCTAAATCCATTTCTTAAAAAAAATGTTCAAAAAGAAAAATTTGAAAATTTTGTCAGAAACATTTTTTTTACTAATGGAATTTTTTTTTTGCTCAAATTATAAATTTCCACGTTTCATCACATTCTAAACCTATTTCAGAAAAAAAATTTCAAGTGGAAAAATGTTTTGAAATTTTTTCTTACTATCAAGAAAAAAAGGTGGAAGAATTTTGCTCAAATTTAAAATTTAAAATTTTCACGTTTCATGACTTTAAATCCATTTAATAAAAAAAAATTATGTGAAGCAATTTTCAAAAAATTTTTTACCATGGAATATATAGAAATTTTTTTCTGCTTAAATTTAAAATTTCCATGTTTCATCACAATCTGAATCTATTCCAGAAGAGAAATTTCAAGAGGAATATTTTTTTTTTAATTTTTTCTTATTACTAATACCTAGAATAAAAGGTGTAAAAAATTTCGTTTTGCTGAAGTTTAATATTTCTACTTTTCATGATATTCTAAACCTACTTCAGGAAAAAAAAATTTTTCAAAACTGAAAATTTTTGTATCAGTAGAAAGATGATAATTTTTTTGCTCAAATTTAAAATTTCCACGTTTCATTACATTCTAAATCCATGTCATAAAAATAAATGTTTCAAACAGAAAAATGAAATATTTATACTTACTATTGAATATGATGGAATTTTTTTTTTGTTCAAATTTTAAATTTCCACGTTTCATCACATTCTAAACCTACTTCAGAAAAAAAAATTCAAATGAAAATATTTTTTTAAAGTTTTTCTTATTACCTAGAATAAAAGGTGGAAAAATTGTTTTTGCTCAAATTTTAAATTTGTACGTTTCATGACATTCTAAATCCATTTCATAAAAAAAATTCAAAAACAAAAATTTGAAAATTTTGTCAAAGAATTTTCTAAAATTTGTTGGAAAAATTTCTTTTTGCTCAAATTTAAAATTTCTATCTTTCGTAACATTCTAATTCCATCCTATAAAAAAAAAAATGTAAAAGTAATTTATAAAAAAAAATTTTACGACTAGAATGTATAATGGATAATTTTTTTGTACAAATCTAAAGTTTCCACGTTTCATGACATTCTAAACCCATTTCGGAAAAAAATGATTCGAACATTTTAAAAATTTGTGAAAAATTTTGTGATGGAAAGAAAATTTGTTTCGCTCAAATTTCAAATTTCCACGTTTTATGACATTCTAAGACTATTAAAAAAAAAACATGAACATTTTTTAACCACAACTATCCACTGCGTGGATATGGAACTGAAAAAATGACAGATGACAATAACATTTTACATATAATTAACGCACTTGGCAAGGAAGACGTCTATTATAGTATTATTGAAAAGTATACAGGGTCATCCTAAAAAATAATTCAACCATGTTGTAAATTTGTAAAGGTATTTACGCAAGCCTTACATATTTGGCACTTTTTATTTAATACTGAATTTTTCGGATGACCACTCTGTATATTTTTTTTACCAAAAGTTATCAGGTTTTCTTTGTAATAATACCTTCGGATTGTTATTCCCATATGTGGTTTCGTAATTAATAATTTAATAGAGTGACCGCCATGCACAAATAAAGAGGGAAGTTCTGTGTAAATACCTTTACCGATTTTTTTTTTAATGTTTAGAATGTCATGAAACGTGGATATTTTAAATTTGAGCAAACAAGATTTTTTTTCCATCATCCATTTTATACAGTAGGTATTTTCAAAATTTCAATTTTTTTTCTATTTTAAATTTTCAAAAATATATTTTTTTTATTTTGAAATAGGTTTAGAATGTTACGAAACATGGAAATTTTAAATTCAAAAAATTATTCAGTATTTATTCCCTCTACACGGTCCACCCTGTATATTTTCCAGTGAAAGTTTAACCATTTTTTCGCTGACAGTAGCGCCAGTTACCTACCAAATTTGATTGTTCTCCGTCAAGTAGTTTTTTTAGTTAATGCTCCAACAGACAGACAGGTAGACAGACAGACAGACAGGCAGACAGTCAGACAGACAGACTGACAGAATTGAAAAATCTATACTTTCGTAATCTACATGATCTGAAACGTGAAAATCCGAAAAAATCTACTTCCCTTCGGTATGCGAGGGAAGTAAAAAAACCTCTGCCTAAGGAATCACTACTTCCACATCCAGATTCTACATCCAAGTCACTTTAAAGGAAACTTCTTGACTATATTTGCACTCTAGTATGTGGAAATTATTGGTCATAGAATTTTAATAATATTCGGGGCAGATGTAATAGAAAAGTTTGAGGAGTTGGTTTCTACCATATACGCTAAAAATGAAGTTTCTAGTTCACCCTACTTATGTTCCACTAGTTTGAAAAATATTAAAAAGAAAACTGAGGCCTTGGTTTCTAGTATATACACCGAATCCCAAATTTCTGTACTCTTACCAGCTTGATTTACTTATTCCCTTCTACGGAATCATCCCAAAATATAATCTAGTTCTAGATGTCGTTATAATACATACATCTACCAAATTACAAGTGAATATCTCAATATTCAATCAACCCCTTTAATAATGTAGTAAGGGTAGTGGAAGGGTTGAAAAATATTAAAAAATCTGAGGCCTTGGCTTCTAGGACATACACCGAATTTCAAGTTGCAGTACTCTTACCAGCTTGCTTTACTTATTTTTCCCTATTTACCTCTACTTATCCCGACTCCTTCAACGCAATCATGTCAAAATATAATCTAGTTTCAGATATAGTTATAATACATAAATGTACCAAATTTCAAGTGAAAATTTAAATTTAATTGTATCAACTCTTTTAATAAGGGAGTGGGGGTGGTGGGGGGATGGAAAATACTAATGAAAAAACCTGAGACCTTCGCTTCTAGTATATGCACCAAATCACAAATTTATGTACTTTTACCAGGTTGCTTTACTTATTTTCCCTTATATAATAATAATAATAATAATAATAATAATAATAATAATAATAATTTATTCATCCTGTAGGACCATACATATTTGGTATAGGACAAGTCAAATTACATTTGCATTTAAAAAAACATACGAATAAAATTACAATGTAACTAAAACAAACACATACAAGTAAAATAAATATTACAAATAGTCAGACAAGCAGTACAAACAAGTGACACCTTCAGTAATTTAAGTATTCAGTCACACTATAAAAGGATTCGCGTACTAAAAAATCTGTTACATGCTTTTTAAAACTTTTAACATTTTCTATATGTTTGAGATGTTCCGGTAACTTGTTGTATATATGTATACCCATATATACAGGATTCCTCTCAAATACTGACAAGTTATGGGATGGTGTACATAACTGCCCTGCGCCTCTAGTGCCATAGGTATGATAAGTACTATTTTTAATGAATATTTCTTTATTTGTTCTCACAAAAAGCAATATTTCTAATATATAAATACATGCTAATGTAAGTATTTTTAATTCTTTAAATAGCTGTTTACAAGGTGAAAGACGCGACACTCCTGAAATTGATCTAATTGCCCTTTTTTGCAGCCGAAAAACTCTAATACTGTGGTGGGAGCAGCCCCAAAATATTATAGCGTACCTAATTCTTGAATAGAATTGCGCATAATAGTAAGACATCGTAACCTTTTTATCGCTTAAACCTCTCAATCTATATAATGCATAGCAGATTGGATATAGTTTTTTACTTAAGACATCAATATGTGTTTCCCATTCTAAATTATTCTCTAAGTATATTCCCAAAAATTTTACTTCTTTTACTTGCGCTATTGATTTTCCATTATTTTTTATTAAAAATGACTCATTCATTATTTTGGACCGAGGAGTAAAATTTATAAAATGTGTCTTGTCTATATTTAAAAATAATTTATATGTATTAAACCATAATGTAAATTTGTCAAGCAATATTTGGGTGTTTTTTATGGCATCAGATATATTATCATTAAAACATAGGAGACTATTATCATCAGCGAACATAACTAAGTTTCCATCAGAAATATTTGGCAGATCGTTTACAAATAAGAGAAACAATAAAGGCCCAAGTACAGACCCTTGTGGTACTCCATACTCAATATCTAATTGATCGGATCTTATTTTACTAATTTCTACTAACTGAGACCTTCCTGTCAGATATGTTCTTATTAATTCATTTATTTTGCCTCTCATACCATACGCAGCTAGTTTTGCCAGAAGTATTTGATGATCTACTAAATCAAAGGCTTTGCTCAAGTCCATAAATAATCCAATAGTTTTTTTATTCTTATCGAGGTTTTCATAAAGTTCTTTTAAGAAATTAAATATTGCACTTTGAGTAGATCTCTTTTGCCTAAATCCATGTTGTGCAGGATGTAAAATATTATATTTAGTAATAAAGTTTATTATCCTAGAAGATATTACTCGTTCTAGAATTTTGGACAACGTAGATAATAGAGAGATCGGCCTGTAATTTTCAATTTTGCGGGTATCTCCTTTTTTATAAATCGGTACAACTTTTGCTATTTTAAAAATATTTGGAAATGTACCTTCTAATAACATCATATTTACTAAGTGAGTCAACGGAGCTAAAATATAGCATACACAGTGTTTTAAGATATTAGCACTTATGCCATCCACACCTACAGAATTCGAGTTTTTTAAGCTAGTTATTATATTGAATATTTCTGTTTCACTGGCCGGATCAACAAACATAGTTGGAACATGTCTATTATTATTAGAATTGATGAATTCAATATTCTCAGGTATTTTCCGATGTAGTTTTTTTGGCATTTCTGTAAAATATAAGTTAAAATGTGATGTAATTTCCTTAGTATTAGATATCTTTTCATCATCAATTAGAATTTCTTTAATATTGTTATGATTTTTGTTCTTATTTTGGATTGTACTGTTAATTATATCCCATGCTGCTTTGGATTTATTTTCTGCTTTGAAGTAAAGGTTATCATTATATATTTTCTTTGCTGATTTGAGTACTATCCTGTATATATGCTTATATTTTTTGTAAAAATTTATATCATTAGAATCTCCGGTAAATATCATTCTATTATATAGTTCTTTTAATCTTCGACTGGAAATACTAATACCTTTTGTAATCCACGGTTTTTTGTTATTGCTTCCGGGACTAACATTTTTCAATGGGAAGGCAATGTCTATATAATATTTCAATGTATTAACAAATACATCAAACCCTTCATTAACATATTTACTACTATATACTTCATGCCATGTTTCCTTGGATATATAGGACAAAAATATATCATAGTTATATTTACTAAGCGATCTGGTAATGATATAACTTTTTTCAACATTATTATCAATATCAACGTTAAATTCTAATATTTGAGCCGAATGGTCTGATAATGCATTATGAACTACATCACATTTTAAAACAGCAGTATTTAAATTAGTACACATGTAATCAATACTTGTTGCAGAATTTTTGTAGATCCTTGTTATTTGATCTACCTTTATACTAATATTATAAGAACAAAGCAAATCTCGTAATTCTTTAGTTGCATTTATCTTTAATACATTATCAGAATTCAGTTGGTCAATATTTAGATCACCACATAATATTATTTCAGTTTTACTATTACTACACAAAAAGTTGAGAATTTTGTCTAATTCCTGAAAAAATAATTTCAAGTTGTTGTCAACTGGAGATCTGTATATTGATATTACTTTAATAATTGTTTGTGGCAAAGTTATTTCTATTCCACATACTTCTATGATTTTTTCTTTACAATATATCTTCAGGCATTCAATTTCTCTCGTATTGTTTTTTAAACTATTTTGACAGAAGATAGCGGTACCGCCATTTTTATAAACAGATCTACAGAATATACTAAATAAACTATACCCTTTAATATTGAAGCTGTTTATTTCGTGTTCGTTTAACCAGTGTTCAGAAGTACAAAATACGTTAATATTATTTGAATTTAATAAAACTTCTAGGTGTTCGATTTTGTTTCTGATGCACTGCACGTTCTGATGCATAACTTTAAAATTATTATATTTAAGAATTGTTTTGTCTAATTGCTATTTATCACTGTCTGTGATAATTTTTATTTTTCTCTTTGATGCTTCTATTTTTCTCAAATAAACTGAGCAACTGGTGTCAAACACCGTGTGATCTGTTTTTAAATTTAGCTTTAACTTGTCATTAGCTTCTATACAGTTACAACAATTATATACATCACTTACACAGTCTTCCGTTTTATGATCCTTGCTAGCACATTTAAGACATTTCTCATCTTTTTGACATTCACTCGCTTTATGATCATAGTCACCACATTTAAAACATCTAAAAACAGGAACATACTCAAAAGCACGACAAATAGACCAACCTATACTAAGCTTCCCTTGTTTTAAGATTTTATAAGATGTAAGTGGATCACATTCTACAATAGCCATATGCCTAGATTTCATTTTCCTCACTACTTTAACATCAATCAAAACATCATCATGATTTAGGAACGAGTTCTGTTTTAGAATTGTATCTTCCATCACTTCTTTATCTAAAGGTTCCTCCATTTAACCCCCAACCCTTCAACGGAATCATCTCAAAATATAATCTAGTTTCCTATGTCGTTGTAATACATATGCGTACTAAATTTTATGTGAATATCTCAATTTTATTTTATCAACCCCTTGAATAATGGAGTAGGGGTGGTGGGGGGCTGAAATATATTATTAAAAAATCTGAGGCCTTGGCTTCTAGTACATACACCGAATTTCAAGTTTCTGTACTCATACCAACTTGCTTTACTTATTTCCCCCTATTGACCCCTAAATAACCCCCAACCCTTCAACGGAATCATCTCAAAGTATAATCTAGTTCCAGATGTCGTTATAATTCATACGTGTACCAACTTTAAAATGAATATCTCAATTTAATTTTATCAACCCTTTTAATAATGAAGTAGGGGTAGTGGGGGTTGAAAAATATTATAAATAATCTGATATCTTGGCTTCTAGTACATACACCGAATTTGAAGTTTCTGTAGTCTTACCAGCTTGCTTTACTTATTTTCCCCTATTTACCCCTATTTAACCCCCAACCCTTCAACGGAATCATCTCAAAATATAATCTATTTCCACATGTCATTATAATACATACTTATACCAAATTTCAAATGAATATCTCAATTTTATTTTATCAACCCTTTTCGTATTGGAGTAGGGGTGGGGTGGTGGTGGTTGAAAAATATTATAAAAAAATCTGACGCTTTGGTTTCTAGTACATACATCGAATTTCAAATTTCGGTAGTCTCACCAACTTGTTTTACTTATATTCCCCTATTTACCCCTATTTAACCCCCAACCCTTCAACGAAATCATCTCAAAATATAATCTAATTCCAGACGTCGCGGCGTCGTTATAATACATACGTGTACGAAATTTCAAATGAATACCTCAACTTTATTTTATCAACCCCATTAATGGGGTAGGGGTGGTGGGGGGTTGAAAAATATTATAAAAAATCTGAGGCCTTAACTTCTAGTACATACACCGAATTTCAAGTTTCTGTACTCTTACAAGCTTGCTTTACTTATTTTCCCCTATTTACCCCTATTTAACCCCCAACCCTTCACCGGATATCCTCAAAAAACAATCCAGTTCCAGATCTCGTTATAATATAGACATGTACAAAATTTCAAGTCAATATCTTAAACCGTTCCGGAGAAAACGTGCGGACAAAAAAAGTTACAGACAGACAGACCGACAGACAGACAGACAGAAAATTTTTTTCGGCTCAAATTTAAAATCTCGACGTTTCATGGCATTCTAAACCTATTTCACGAATAAAAATTTTTGAAAATTTTTTTGCGATTACTATATTTCCAATCCACTACGTGGATGTGGAAGTAAAAAGAAATGCCGTCATAACGAAAGCAGCTATGACGTCATAGTCAAAAATCCCAAAGCCGAAGTTGGGCAATTAAAAATAAAGATCGACCTGTTCGAATGTTTTACCATTATGTTTTTGTATTCAGAATATAATCTTAAAATAATATCTGAGGAAACATCATTTAAGAATGATGACTGTCAAATTCCAATGAAAATAACAATTAACAGTGAGTATTCATTCTCACTCAATTCCTTGCGAATCAATCAGAAATTCTACTTCAACGTATATTTCAAGAATTTCTTGAAGTATGGAGTCTAGCTTACAATATCAAATGATTATATAATTGATTTATTTACAGTTATCCAGAAAATATAAAGGAATGTTTCCAAAGGTATTTCATAGATATACAATTTAAGATACAAAGATGATTGAAATTGCTTCAGCTCTTTCGAACCCATCTCTACGTCTACGTGACCATACTAATAAACGGGGAAAATACAGGATTCATATAATTTATCATCAGCGTGTGCTGAGATGAAATACTAACACTAAACATGATACAATATTTTGATATAATGTGCAATAATAGGAAGTTAAATTAATGGAGTAATACTTATCATAAGTTAAATAATTTTCTATTAATACAAAGTGTGGTAAGTCATCATAAGATTTGATATCATTAGTAATCGAATTGTTGATTTGGTAGAAGCGTTTGATACGGTTGGCCACGTTCAATTGCTTCAAGTTTTAGATAATATTGGATTTAGGGGAACTCCGTACAAACTTACAGAAAGTTATCTAACAAATAGACAACAGTGTATAAAAACTAATAATATATTAAGTTCATCACAAATTGTTGAATATGGAATTCCACAAGGTACCGTCCCTGGACCAATATTATTTAGTAACTATCTTAACGACCTATTCAAAATGAAAACAGAAGGAGACATAATAAGCTTTGCGGATGACACAGCGATTTTTTATTGTGATGCGGAATGGGCATCATTAAAAGAAAAGTAGAGATCCACTTCAAAAACAATGTTAACTGGTTCAATATTGGACTAGTCACTGACCATACATTTTTAAAAAACTTAATAAAAAACACAAGGTGCATTTTACATAAATTTAAATATATCTCTGATGTACTCAAAATTAAACAACTAAGATTGCTGTATTATGCACTGGTCGAATCGTATTTAACCTATGGTATTATTGCCTGGAGGGAGTAACAAATAACTTTCTCGGCAGCTTACAAAATATTCAAAACTACATACTAAAAATTATGTATATAAACCTAAACTCTTTCCAACAGACAATTTGTACAAAGAAATAATCATGTTTGACCTACGACAATTGTTTTGTCACAATCTATGGCTTAAACAATATAAAGACAAAAAAAAATCATGTTAAAATCCTACATAAATATGACCCAAGGCATAAGATTAATGTTTTTAAATTACCTAAAATAGAAAAGACAATTGCCCAACGATGTTATACCTACCTGGGATCTAAAATACATAATTTACTTTCACCTGAAATAAAAAGAATTAAAACATAAGTTATTCAAATGTCAAGTCAAAAAATGGATTCTAGAAATACCCCGGGGAAAGCTACACAATTTAATAGATACAAAAGTTTCGTAATATAACAGAAAGATATAAAAGAGAACTATCAAATACAAAATAAAATGACATAAATATTTCCTAATTATAATTAATTGGATTGCACTTATATAATTATATAATTGGATGTTTACTACATGTGCAATGCACAAGTTCGTAAAAATACATATGTATATATATATGCATTGCAAACAAATATGAACCTGTTACACATTTTGAATTGTATGTAAGTATATATACCATTTATTTACACGATCAATATTCTAAAATTGTATACTTTAGGTTATATACTCTATATATTATTATGATTAAGTAAGATATTAGCTAAATATATTTGTATTTATCTAAGAATTGAGTTATATACACATATATATCAATTTATTACAGTTTATCGTATATACACTACACTTAATACGATGTGCTAAATGAAACGTTATATACACAATACCACAACATAGTTAACAAATGTAAGTATTTATAAGTAATAATATCCACTCGCAAGGATTCCTTGTGTGGGCATTGCATCATTTATTTATTTACGATAAATATATTGTATTGCTATGTTCATTCTTTTCGAAAATAAAAAAAACATAATAATAATAATATTTTTTTTTACAAAAGTCAGTCGCCCTTCTCTCTGCCCCGATGCCAGAGAGGGTACGCTGGTAGTACCAGCGACCACTCTCTACGCCGTAGAGTCAGTGATCACTGGGTCCGCGAGTCGTGTGCTCTGAGCAGACGTAACGATCCAAGAATAACGACCTTGTATATATTAGTGGCAGACACCTTGTTTTTCCCCGAAAGTTCGGATGACCAAATCTTTCGGAGCAGGCACCTGTACTTGCCGCGGAGAGATTCCTTAACTTGCTGCACATCCTGGATGTGATGTTGTTGCACATTCAGGTATGTGTAGGTCTCTCCGGCATCCAGATGTCTTAGGATACTTCCGTCTGCGAGCTGCGCGTCTTCAGCAAAGTCCCCGCATCGTCCTCTCTTGAGATGGACGACCGCGCACTTATCCAACCCGAACTCCATGCTAATGGCCCGCATGTACTCCTCGACCACCCTTAGAGCATTCTGAAGTTCACGCTCTCCGGAGGCATACAGTTTGAGGTCATCAGATAATGGCGGTAGTGAGATGCAAAAGAGGAGGGGACTCAGAGAATCTCCTTGGAAAACTCCTCTTTGGAATGCCACCTGCTCTGTCGTAACTCGCTTTGCACCGGATGTTATGGTGAAGCGAGTCCTCCAGAGTGGCAGCAGCTGTTCTATGCATATCACTAGTGGCTCTGCTACCGCAAGACATTTGAGTAAATGCAACAATAGTTGATGCGACGTTGTATCAAATGCCTTACGATACAGGCCATCTATAGATTCCGCTTGTACTGCACAGAGTCCTGTGTAATACAGCGGTCTATCAGCAGGCTGTCTTTGCAACCCGCCATGCCCTTCTTGGCGACACGCTGCTCATAAATCTGTTGGAAGACCGGATCAACCTGCCGTAGTGTTCGTACATACAGGATACGTGTAAATATGTTGTAGCAGGAGTTCAGACAGATGATTGGCCTATAATTCCTTGAATCGGACAGATCTCCCTTTTTGGGGATTAACACGGTACGTCCCACGACAAACCAGTTCGGGATTTGCTGCCCTTCGTTCAACCACGAGTTGAAAACACGAGCCAGGCGGCGGTGGGTGGAAGGAAATTTCTTCCACCACCAGTTATTAATGCCGTCTGGGCCCGGAGCAGCAAAGTTCTTGGTTCCAACAAGTGCTTGTTGGACTTCCTCCGAACTGATTGTCGAGCACACCTCTTCCGGCTCTTCAAAGGTTCTGTGACAGATAGCCTCGAAGTGTGCTATTGCTGGTGTGTTGTTATCTAATGGACGTGTCGTTTCGTAGATTCCTTTCCAGAAGCTCTCGACATCGGCTACACTTGGCGGATTATCTACAACACGCTGTGGCTCTTGAAACAGGCGGGAAGGATTCGTACGGAACAACGAATTTTGTTCCATACGCCTCACCCGCCTTTTTAGCTTTTTCTTGATAGCCATAAGCACTCGAATTCTATCTAGATAGTGCTGCTTAATTGTAAGCATCACTTCTAGATTTAAAGTGTGGTGTTGGCGCCGTAGTCCTGCAGCAATACGCCGATCTTTTGGCCTAAAAGCCTCGCCAGCTACTACGTGTTCCACCACACTCTGGATTCGAGAAACGTCTTGTATGGCCAATTATATCTTGCCCTCGATTTTTCTACACGCCGCTTAGCCTTATCGATACCGTTCGAGGCATTGGTTGTCCTCTCGCGGGAAACAAGTCGGCTGGCGGAGTTGTACACGGCACACTTAATTTGCCTTCTGGTAATTCCTCATCGATGACAGCGTCCATCCGTGCTAGGTCTTGTGGCTTTAGGGCAGCCCTGCTGTTAAGGCTAACCCTCGTCCTCAAGTCAACATCGGTGTACTCTATCGGATGGCCCTCGCCAGCTGCTATTTGCCGCGGTGGAAGTGCGGCTGGCACTTCTTCCTGCTGACGGGGTGCCCTTACATAACCTGTCCTGCGCAGGAAGGATACCTGATCTCTGAGGTATTGTTTGGAGAAGGCGCAATACTCTGGGTGCATATCACACCAGATCTCATACAATCGCGCCATGTACCCTCTGCGCGCAGGTTCGCTACTCTCACAGCAGGTCAGCAAATCATCCCGGAGTTCCCTTGTCCACTTAAAGTGTCCGCGTTCATTGCCAAGTTCGTCATCATTGAGACCGTCCTGATGAGCTCCTCCAACTGGTCTCTGACCCCCCATCCGAGCGGGGTCGATTGTGAGGCTCTGTTGTCTGAAACCAGAGACTTGGATCTTAGAGTGGTTGGCCCTGAGATCCACGTCCGACATCTGTCAGGCAGAGGTACCTCTGCCTGTCCAGGTACATCGCGGGGAGGTTGCCGGTCTGCTTTCAGTACCCTTTATTATTATTATTATTATTGTTATTATTATTGTTATTATTATTATTGTTGTTACTATTATTATGCATTACAAGTAAGGCCCGGCTTCATGTTTTGCCACAAGGATGTTGCAATATATGTATAGGTCCAACATCATGCTCGAAGCCTTTCGTAAAGAAGTTAACGTAATTATTGTACCTAATAATATCGTATAATGCAGTTCTCAACAAATTTGAATAACTATAAAAATATGTTGAATTCTTGTGCAACATCGACTCCCATTTTTCCGCACGTTTAATCCTAAAATGTGTTAGTTCAACTCATTATTGCATTATTTTGCTTCTGTGTTGTAGGAAGTAACATGCTTTGTTATCTGGATAACAATTAATTAACGTCAAATTTGCTGGCCTAAGTAGAAACAGCACTTGGAACCTGTATGGAAGTGCAATTTGTGCACTAATTATAAATTGCACATAATAGGTTCAACGCCATTGTAAGACAAGAACTCCACTTTATAAAGTTAATGCCAGCAAAACTTCAATCAATCATTCTAATAAAAAGGCTTCTTGTATCAGGAAATAAAAAGAATATATTTTCTTATACTGAAGTATTCTCTCATCCACATTAAACGTGCGAATAATAATGATTGCCTCTACATTTCACATTCTTACCATTTCCATTATTTGTCAATCAATTTAGGAATTTTGATAATAATAGATACTTTATTAGTGTCAATATGCACAAAAGTGATTAACACGTCAAAAAAAGGTAAAGGAAGACAGTTCAATAATGTAAATAGCCTAAGAGCTGGCTACGGAAATCTGGACCTAGATTATATTTTGAGCCTATTCCGTTGAAGGGCTGGGGGTAAATAGGTCTAAATGAGTAAATTAAGCTAGTAAGAGTACAGATACTTGAAATTTGATGTATATATTAGAAATCATTTTTTACGATAGCTGCCGCCCCCATCACCACCTCCAACATTTCCACTCCATTATTAAAGGAATTAATAAAATAAAATTGAAATTTACTATGTGCATGATCAGCCTCATTTATACTTTGGTGCAATCGATTTAAAATGTTATATTTTTAAAGTTCTATGAGAAATTATCTCCACAAATGGAGAACAAATACGGTAGTCAAATATTATCATTTAAATACCCTTGAATGGGAATTCTGGATGTTGAAGTAGGGATTACTTAGGTAGCGCTTCTTTTAATACATATAGTAGTGAAAATGGGTCAGATGAATAAATATTTGTAACTGAAATAAACACATTTAAAGAGAGTACTGACATGTTCAATAATATAATCAGCTTATCTGCATAAAAATATATACTGAATATAAGAATAAAACAGGGTTGGCAGTTTTAAAACAAAATGTTTTAAACAAATGTTTTTAAGTGTTTAAAACACAGTAACCTGTTTTAAACACATTTGTTTTAAACATGTTTAAAACAATTGTTTTCAACATGATTTTTTTCAATGCGTTTTTTCAGTGTGTTTGATGGACAATTTTCGGAACATCGTTGTATTTGATAAAGTAAAAAAAAAATAATAAAGTAAAAAAATATGAACTTTTATGTAATGCAATACAACTAGTTATAATAATATGGTAGTATAAGTACAACGAACGAAACATATTATTATTAGATAGAAGATATATCGTTATTATTTATTTTCTTAAGTGTTAATTTTAAAGCGATTAATAGCAAAAAAAAGTCGAGTGCTGGAAGGTAGACCTATGTGTTCCCATGCATTTTGACCTGCTGAACACGAATCCGATGTCCGTTTTGCCCGATTGGCTGTTATATTTTTCCTAACCTCAAAAAAAAACACCGTAAGAATGCCCGAGAAAATGAGAATGTAGCTAAAAATCTGAAAAATTTCAGAGGTACATAGAATGGCGAGAGAAATCGAATGGCGCAAACTAGAATTCTATAGCTTTTTTGGTTTCCGATATAGAGTCTCGAGAATTGCGTACAAAACAATTTTCTTCCTTCCGGTGACTTTGAGCTGAATATCTCGAAAACAAAGGACCGCAGGGATGTCTGATTTGCGCCATTCGATTTCTATTGCCATCCTATATACCCCTGAATTTTTTCAGAATTTCATTTTTTCGGGCATTCTTGCGGTGTTTTTTGAGGTTAGGAAGAATGCAAGAGCCAATCGGGAAAACGGACATCGGATTCGTGTTCAGCAGGTCAGATTCATGGGAATACTTAGGTCTGCCTTCTCCAACTCGACTTTTTTTTATGTGCCTGTGTAGTCAATAACCAATCACCAAAAAAATTATTGCACTATTGACAACTTGACGTATTTGTTACACCGAATTGGCCGAGCCATTGTCAAGTATCGTCCTCGTCTTGTTATGATGCAATATGGGCATGGCTTATAGAATAAACAATGTATTGGGTCGACGCGCCCGTATAAATTTAAGTATAAAAACATATTTTTTATTGTTTAAAACATGTTTTTTTTCAACAATTAAAAATCCATGTCTAAAACACATGAATTGTTTTAAATAAAAATAAACGTGTTTTTTGATTAAAAAAAAAAACACAATTTTTGCCAACCCTGGAAGAAATTAAAAGAAAGCAAAATGGCATACAATGATAATACAATTTCAGACTAGGCAAACAAGATTAAAACTATTTGGAATATGGTAAACAGGTTGTGGAAAAATCGACTGTTCCACAAAAATAGTTGTTCATGAGAACGGTTCCTTTTTACCAGATAAACTTATTGCAAATAATTTCAATGCTTACTTTACTAAGAGTCACAAGCCACAAAAGTGGAAATTAACATTCTCTAAAAATGTTTTTACAAAAAGCGGATTTCTTTCGTCTAACTACATCCTACTATCGGGGACACATGAAGAACAGAGGAACGAAAATGTATATTTTCCTAATAATTTGAAATGAAGTACACAATCCAGTTTCAAGCTCTAACAGAAACAGCAAAATGGGATGTCATAGCTCATATTACTTTGTGCCTTGCGCCATGTTCTAAACAGAAACTTCAGATGAAATCATTTGCAATGGATGGTGTCATGTCAAGAAATTTAATTATCATGCGTTTGCTTGGAGCAACGGATGGTGGTGAGCTATCATCGCCCAGGAGGGCGTCATCATGTCAAGGGAATATGAATGATACAAGATGGAAATATCGATAGCCATAAAATAAAGCGCTAGGACAACAATATTTTTTGGTGGCGATTTAAATCCTTTACAAGAGGTCTGGAGATTTAACTACGTAAGTATTATAAAATTGTAACAAATGCAATAAAAGGGGTTAAGAAATTATAATTGTTCGGCATTAAATAGCGCGAAATTAAACGAGAAGTATATTTAAATTCATCAGGACGCAAATCAAACCATAAATGGGATAAATGATGCCAAAATTCCCCGAACTCTACACTAGATAGGAACGACGAGATTTTTCCCGTTATTTTATGAATATGATGAAAAGAATCTAAATACAAAAAGGGTTTTTTCATCTCGTTGGAATAATTTAGCTAGCCTAGATATAAAATAGTTTAAGTTATTAGAATAATGTTGTATAATTAGGGTAAAATCATTTTGGCCATATTTACTATAGAGGGCGCCATTTGCCAGACGGGTACTATTTCGGTACCTCATTTTTGCCAGTAGAGGACGCCAAATTCCAGAAGGCAATTAAGTAATAGATAGGGGCGGTTCGCATTCCAGGTGTATGGAACAAAGTCAGGGTCATGGGAACTGGTGCTTTTTCGATTTCCAGTCGTAAATTAGGACAGAAGTTCGCCATTCCGACACCACCTACAATTTTTTTTAAGTTGAAAAGGAACCATTGGATTTTATATTTTGGACTATTCTAAGCATTTTTTGACTTTTGACATTTTTTACCGAACCTCATTCTTCTTGAAATTTAGGCTTAAAAACAACATGGCTTTTTTTTTCAAAAAAATTAGAATTTACGATTACCCTCGGGCACATGTTATGATTAAAACATATTTTTGGCAGTTCTAAGCATTCTGACTCTTGACATTTTTTACCTATTCACACCCTTCTCGAGATATAAGCGTCTAAAAGAGAAAACAAAGTGTCGAGGTGAGTGAGGTTAGATTAAAAATCTAAAGAGTAAAATAATGCTTAGAGTTGTCCAAAATATAAAATCAAATGGTTTTCTCAACTAAAAAAAAAAACGGAAATAGCTCACTCCTGTCCCAGGTTACGACCGCAAATAGAAAAAGCACCAGTTCCCATCACCCAGACTTTGTTCTATACATCTTTAGGAACATTTTGCACCGTCTCACATAAAAATCAGGTGGGGAGTTTCATGTTGGAATTTAGGCCTTCTTGCTGCTTCATTTCCTCAACTATTTACAGTGACACAATCTGCTAAGAAATTCTTCCTGAATTTCTAGCTTATAAATATATTGTCGTTTGAGTAACTGAGATGGTTGCAATTATGTATTAGAATAAATTAATTTGGTGATGTAAAAGTTTAGTAAAATCTCTCCGAAAACTGTTTTAAGACTTATTTCATTGGCATAATACTTTATGAAAAGTAAGAAATAAAACAATGTGTATATTTTTATGTCTTCTTATTACTAAACTATTACGTCAATTTGGTGGAAATCGGCTATGTCGTTTCCAAGATTTTCAGGTCTCATTGTAAATCACTCAGTGTGACGGACGTTGGATTCTAATAAATGGCGGAGGATTCGGTGATATTTCACATATCAAATTAATGTTTAACTGAAATGTATTTAAACAATTTAAACAATATACTTAGTTAATATTGTAAAAAAATTTGAAAATAATAGTTAAGCTAAAAATTTAAAAAACGCCAACACAAAGAAATAAACCTTTAAAAAGGAACAAATGAAAGTTTTTTTTTTGCAAAATTAAGTATGACAAATTAAAAAAATTATCAGACAGACATATTTTTTCGAAAATGGTTCACTAATTACCACAAATTGCATAAATTTCAGGCAGGTCTACCCCCAACCTTTCAACGGAATCACCACAAACTATATCTAGTTCAAGATGTCGTTATATTATATAAGTGTACCATATTTCAAGTGAATACCTTTATTTTATTTTATCAATAGAGTAGGGGCGGTGGGGAGTTGAATAATATTATAAATACATCTGAGGCCTTGGCTTCTAGCATATACACCAAATCCCAAGTTCCTGTGCTCTTACCAGCTTGGTTGCTTGAGTTATTTTCCCCTATTTACCCTTATTTAACCCCCAACCTTTCATCGGAATCACTTCAAAATATAATCTAGTTCCAAATGCCGTTATATTACATACGTGTACCAAATTTCAAGTCAATATCTCAATTTAAATTTATTAAACCCTTTAATAATGGAGAGGGGGTGGTGGGTGGAGGGGTTGAATATATTATAAAAAAATCTAAGGTCTTGTCTTCTAGTATATATTCCGAATTCCAAGTTACTGTACTCATACCAACTAACTTCACTTATTTTCCCTTATTTACCCCTATTTAACCCCCAACCCTTCACTGGAATTAGCGCAAAATACAATCTAGTTCCAGATCTCGTCATGATACATATATGTGCCAAATTTCAAGTCAATATCTTAAACGGTTGGTGAGAAAACGTGCGCACAAATAGTTACAGACAGACCGACCGACAGACAGAGACATACGGAATTTTTTTCTGCTCAAATTTAAAATCTCGATGTATGACATTCTAAGCCCATTTCAACAAAAAAATTACAGATTTCGCACTCCTTGCAGCCATCGGGACATTGGAAATGATAATAATATACATAAAACATAAACGTTTTCAACTTTTTCACAGCACGGTCTACTACACTACTGCATTCCGACCTTAAATGAAAACTGGTCACTTGACTCCCTGTGATATATACAACCCATATTACATTTGCGTATATCAGCCGTTGCATATACGACAGTCTCACTCGACCGCGACACCGCTGTCTTTTGACCTTGAACAAAAACTGGTAACTTTACCCTTATATACGAACAAAAACATTTCCAATGTTAAAATTTTTTGGAATTTTTTTTACGATTACTATATTTCTACTCCACATCGCCGTGGAAATAATAACAATTAACAAATTTTCACTAGTCTGGCGGACTTAACATGATCTTCTTTACATGCTTTGCAACCATTTTCACCTTTGAAATTTGAGGTGTTCGATGAGGTACCTTTTTTGTCATGGTAGCACGGTCTATTCTAATTAACAGTCCCAAGACTCAGAAAACTAAATCTGACTTCTTCGAAACACCTAATTAATAATAATAACATCCTGCTTTAGTATAATACTAAAGAAAAGAGTATTTTTGCAGAAAAATCGTTAACATTTTAGTGATATATGTAATTTAACCAATGCCTAAATGAGTATAATAAAATAACCGATAGATTTATCGCCCGGAAAAACAAAGCCGTAAAAAGGATAAACAAAACGATTTCTTGTTGGAAGCCATACATCAATCGGCAAGTTGTATTGGGAGAAATCGCATAACTCTCCTTCTGCCACAATTTCGCCCACGCGCATATTTTCGGTAGCTATTTGGCAATTTTTATGCAATCTCGTAATTCAAATCTGAATCTGCCTATTCCAACATTAATTTAATTTTCGAAATGAACGGGACTTGCACGGGCAGCGTATTCTTTTTAAGTAATTTATTTCCGTTGAAGTCATTCTTTATTTCGACTCGCTTTTATACATCTATCAATGTAGCGTGCTTTAAAGGGCACAATAAAATAAAATCTATTCATTGCAAGAAAGGAAAGATAAACTATGTATAGTGAAATACAAGTACCTGCTTTCATTATTGACAACTGAATTTCCTTGATTATATAATTCATAGTAAAATTATCTAATGATAAATGTAATATGCAATAGAAAATTTAGATTTAGAGTGCCAGAGGCATAAATACTCCCATTTTTACATAAAGTGTACTAGGGGAACTTACGGGGTACTGTCAATATATCGCTTCACATTGAATGGAAGAGCACAGAATTTTACATATTTATATTCATCACTCCTCGTCTACAGTCCGCGTGGAATTGATCCGCCTGTCACATAGAAATATAGGTGGGATTAGATGCTCAGCGAATTTGATTTGTCAACACCAACCTTGTTCAGAGTTTTTGCCTGCCAAAATATGTAAAACAAAAAATACGTATGAACTATTTGTATCGTATGTTATCTACGTCGCCGTGCAGTACAGCCAGGTAGCGTTATAAATTACTTAATTCTAGTGAAATTTGAACAAATTATTAGTTTTATTACTGTATTTGAGTGATTTTTTGCAATTAATTGTTTAAAATGCCACTTTGGAGGCCTTTCTATAGTAATGACAACGAAACGGACGATTTTGATACAAAGCCTGTACAAGCGGAATTTTGAAAATAAAGACTTACACGTTCAAACTCAAAGGGTTATTTTAAATATTTAGTCGTGTTTAAAAGGCGAATATATTGATTTATCATATAACTAAATTGTGAAAAGGATTTGTGAATTAACCAAATTTAGCCGTACTACAATTTATAGGGTTATTAGAGCCGGGGATGTAGTCGATCATTCTATTAAACGGAAGGGTTGGACAAAAACTTAAAAAACTTGATAACGAGTCCAAAGATGTCATTCGTCGATTTGTGTATGACTTTTACAATGAACAGAAGGTGCCCACATGAGAAATGATTAGGGATAAGTTACGCGACTATCCAGATTATAACTTTAAATCATTAGATACTTTGCGAAACGTTTTGCTCGATTGCGGTTTTAGGTACAAAAAATTGGACAAACGAACGGTAGTTATGGTACCTGCACGCATCGTTAATCATCGACACGAGTACTTGCGTAAAATAAAAGAATGCCGAGATGCAAATAAAGACATATTTTTCTTGACGAAACATAGTTTGACACCCATGATGTAGTTCAATACGGTTGGGTAGATAACACCAAAAAGTGTAATTTAAATGCTTCACGTTCTAGAGGAAACAGAATTGTAATTCTACATGCTGGAAGTAAAAACGGTTTTATTCCAAATGCGCTGTTATCTGCTAAAAATAACAAGCAATCCTCTGCCGACTGCCACAAGGATATGACAGTTGTTACCAAATAGCCCACCAAATTATGTAATTGTTATGGACAATGCGTCATACTATTCGCGATAACACACAAAAATTCCGAACACCAACACAAGAAAACGCGATATCATTGAATTTATGAAAGGCAAAGGTAATACCAGATAAAAGCACAAAAAAGACTATTAGAACTGATTGGTAAGCAGAATTTTAAAAAGGAATATGCTGTCGAAACATTTTTTAAGCACACGATCATACTATTTTACGTCTGCCTCCATATTATTCCGTTTTAAACTTCATTGAAATGGTGTGGGATGATGTAATAACAACACTACGTCAATATAATCAATCGCTACAATTAAGTGAGTCTGTCTTAAAGAATATAAAGATAATAGTAGACGAAATAGGCAAAAGCGATATATGGAGGAAGTGTGTATCTCATGTGATAAAAAAGGAAAATGAATAAATAACTAAATAAAACACACTACTTACTATGTTTTCTACCACTATGTATTTATAAAAATTGCGACTGCAGTTTCGAGTTACAAAGCCATTGTCAAGCAATGAATCAAAAATGACTGATTTACAATTATACAGAAATTTTATATATAGACAATTTTGGTTGGATAGATAGGTACAATAAGGGCTTAGGCAGGTAGATGACAATAATAAACTTAATTATGAATATTCATAATTAAGTTTATTATTGTCTATATATAACATTTCTGTATAATTGTAAATCAGTCATTTTTTATTCATTGCTTGACAATGGCTTTTTAAGTCGAAACTGCAGTCGCAATTTTTATAAATACATAGTGGTAGAGAACATAGTAAGTAGTGTGTTTTATTTGTGCAAAATGATTAACTACCACAGAGTAACTGCTCCTTCAATCAATTTTTTGGAAAATGAATATTTCATATTATCATTTATTAATCCAATTATTACTAATGTAAATACCGATTCAAGTTCTGAAAACTCGGATAGTGACGAATGTAATATTGTTTATTTAAAGTTCATATACAAAGCTTTTTTGGAATTTGTTTATTTAATGTAGACATATTTCCGCTACTGAGACCAATTACCGATGTCAGGAAGCGAGTTCCCCCTTTAAAATTTTGCCGAGTCTTTCCTTTATAGAATAGTAGAAATTTTCTACTTGCCTAACATCATGATACTGCAAAGTTCATAGTATCATGGCCTAACATTTAATAAACAAGTCAGTCGCTGCTTTACGCCCCTTCGGAAGGATTATGTATCATCTATGCAGCTCACGCCTAAGATTACATAACTTATCCGCTAGAAGATAGAACGAGAGGTAGGTCACTAGAAAATGGATGTAGCCTTAATATATAATTTATGTGACTTATCAAATGTGATAAACATATTTTTTCATTAATCGCTTATATTGAATAAAGGTATTATAGAAATTCATTTCTTTAACGATTAAAAAATAATTATTTAGTATTTAAAGCAGTTTTAGATTTCTACCACCGCGGCCTATGTCCCATAAAGTAGATGAAGACTTTACTCCTAGTTTTCGTTTTTTGCTGTCCCAATTGAGGTCATATATACTATATGATTAATTATTATTAATCCATTGAAATGTTACAAAATTTTGGCCGAACCTTGCATTTTGGGTAGCACAATATTTTTTTCTTTCTATTTATATCTATATCTATATAAAATACGGTTTTGGGGTTGAAAGCCCCTCCATTTGGCAGTTATCTTGAAAAGGGGGTGTAAACAGTTTCTCCACGATATCTTGAGAAACGTAAGTTTCATACAAAATTTTCTGACCCTTTTTTTGTAGAGAATTTCATTCTCTACAGTCTTGGTCTATATACTTCTTATCGTGAAATTGATAATGAAAAAGTTGTAATCAATAATAAACTAAAATTTTCAAGAAAAATATAATTTCAGGGTTATAACTATTTTTCTATTGATTTTATTGAAACTATACATCAGATATTTCTTTATTTTGACCTAGATTGACCTTAACCCTTCCACCCAACGTCAAAGTGACATATGCCGCCGAACTGCCTACATCCAATTCTACAACTTTTGATTGAAAAATTTTTTCGTAGAGTGCTTATTATTCGAGACATTTGAAAGTTTCAAGGTAAGAAAATCACCCGACTGTTTATTATTTTATATTTTATTTTCTTATGTTCCCTAATATTTTTTTCTTCTCTTTTTCTTTCTGATTTTAACAGGGACACACAATTACAATTGGTTACGTTATTAAAGATAAAAACATTATTCTTCAAAATTAGATTAACTAAAATAAAAATATCCTAAGTGGTAGTTCCACTGACATTTACCACCACCCAATTAGCACTTTTAACAATAAACTAATTTAAAATCTTATGTTTCCTATTTAATTATTGATTAGGTCCGTTGTTTGAATCTTGTCATGTTATTTAGAACCGCTCTTAAAAACAACTGAAAATGCAACAAGAGTATAGAATTTGACCAAATGTGTTCAATTACCTGTTTGCTAAAAATCCTATAGCGCATATTTGTGTGGCACGTACAAATGCCACATGTGTGCGTGTATATGTATATTCATGTACATAATATGTGTAACATGCCTCTATTCATTTCAGTTACTTTTTTAACGTTAAATTAATAATAATAATTTTTAATTTACGTTTAACTAGGTAAGTTATCCCTTTGCATAATTAAGAATTAATTTCGTTAATTGTTACTTAAGTTGTCTGTGAAACAATACTATTCTAGCAAAAAAATGACTCTCAATACAATATTGCTCTTCATCTGTTTCTACGTTACTTTCGTACGAACTCAAATGGTTTATTTTCATAATTTTCCTGTAATGTTCAAAACGAACTAGCGTTGAAATTATGTGGTAATGAAACCAGAAATTTTAACTATCTCTATTTGCGGTTACATATTATGAGAAACGGGAAAAGTTACTGGGAGCTTACTGAATCGTTGGTATAATAA
Source organism: Stenurella melanura (assembly GCA_963583905.1). NCBI lineage: Eukaryota > Metazoa > Arthropoda > Insecta > Coleoptera > Cerambycidae > Stenurella > Stenurella melanura. The sequence goes on from OY757312.1 coordinate 7,272,345, forward strand.
AACCAGGCCGTAAAGGAAACTTACTGAATCGCTGGTATAATAAAATAAAACTGTAAAGGAGAGATGGATGCATTTGTTATGGCTAAAGTAAGTATTACACTAGCATAAAAAAATAAATGACGATGTTAGATCAGTCTTTCATTCATGCTACTATCTATATTCACATTATTAAATTACTTTGATATCCAAATAATAACCGTATGATATCCAAATAATAACCGTATATAGATCGCCAAATGGAGATTTTAACATTTTTTTAGAGAAACTATCGCTGGCCCTAGACATAATTACCAGGATAAGTAAAAATGAAACTAAAAAAATCATTGTCACAGGCGATTTTAACGTGCATTTTAATACCGATGGAAACAATACATTATTGCTTTTAAACACTTTTAGATCCTTTGGTTTAAATCCAATTAATAACAAGAACACTAGAAACAATTATTGTCTTGATAACATTTTTGTTAATTTTGATAATTTTTATTTTGACTGGACTATTTTAGACTCCAGATTGTCAGACCATTTAGGAATATTATTAAACTTGCATCACCCTAAACCAAGATTAGCTTCCAAGAGAATAAATTATAGACCAATAAGTGATACTGGTTTATATTACCTAAATAACCTTTTGCATAATGTAGACTGGAGCTTTATAAAGGACAACAACATAACCACTGATACCAAATTTGAACATTTTATTAATCATATAAGATCAGCTGTTGAAAAAGCATTTCCTGAAAAATCAAAATTAGTAAATGGCATAAAAACATCAAAAATTAATTGGTTCAATGATGATTTACGGAATGCAAGAGACACTTTGCATTTCTTGGAGGATATATATAAAAGAACACCTACAGATGACATAAAGAGAGCAGTCAGAATTCATAGACAACAGTACAGGTCACAACTTTGTAAAGCGAGAAAAGATGCTCACGACAATCTTATTGCAAACTCAAGTAACTCCCAAAAAACCATGTGGCGAATCATAAATCACAATAAAAATCATCCGGTAAATAAGTCAGATAATATATCCGCCAACGAATTTAATACACATTTTGCTAATATAGCTAAGCATATAATAAGTGAATTACCTGTTACTAATAACACTTACAACGATTTCTTAGGCACAAAGGCGAGAAATATCGAAAACCATTTCTTTTCTTTTAGAGAAGTAACTTATGTTGAGGTAAATGATATCATTACTAACTTGAAAAAGACTAAGTCTAAGGATGCTTACTTCATGGATATAAAAATCTTAAACGCAATTAGATACATTATTTTAATCCCACTGACTAACTTAATAAACATTTGTATCCGTACAAGCACGTTTCCTAATATTCTTAAGCTTGCTAAAGTCATAGCATTACATAAAAAAGATAACATAAACGATGTAGGAAACTACAGGCCTATTTCTATCCTACCGTTAATTTCGAAAATCTTAGAAAGCATTTTAAAAATTCAAATCACTTGTTATTTTGAATCCAAAAATCTGTTTAGCTCTAGTCAGTTTGGTTTTAGAGCTAATTTATCCACCACTTTAGCCATAAATAAATTAACAAACTTGATAAGTAGAAGCTTTGAAGACGGTGAATATGTATTTACCCAATTCCTAGATTTGTCCAAGGCTTTTGACTGTGTATCACATAACATATTACTTGATAAATTACGCTTTTATAACTTTGATGTGAACAGTAGCAAGTTAATAGAGTCATATCTTAGTAATAGATATCAGTACGTCTCCCATGAAAATCAAAATTCAAGTGTACTACATATGGAATATGGAGTACCGCAGGGCTCTATATTGGGACCGATCTTGTTTTTGATTTATATTAACGACTTAACTAACATCCCTTCATCAACATTTGTTCTGTTTGCAGATGACACCACAATCATTCAATCACATAGAGATTTAGACACCCTTAGGGGTATAATGAAAAATACACAGTCGGAAGCTCAGGATTGGTTTACAGCTAACCAACTTAGCCTTAGTAAGTCTAAAACGGAAACAATGGTTTTTACTTTAAGAAATTCAGGGGCAAATATTGGCAATAACTGTGTAAAATTTCTTGGGGTGTATCTTGACAGCAAGCTAGCTTGGACTCAGCATATAAATTTTGTTTGTAAGAAAATCTCCACTCATATATATTTATTAAGAAATCTTGTACGTAATGTCTCCCAGAATACTCTTATCACAGCTTATCATGGTCTCATACATTCATGTTTATCTTATGCTATCTTGGTTTGGGGACATTCAAGTCACAGTATCCAGGTCTTTTCGTTGCAAAGAAAAGCTGTACGAATTGTATACGGCTTAAAATATCGAGATGACTGCAAACATGCATTTAAAAAATTAAATATACTAACTTTGCCTAGTGTGTACATACTACAATGTCTACTGTATATCAAAGAACATAAATCGAACTACAATTCTCATAGTGAAATTCATGGGTATTCAACGAGAAACAGAAACAATATATATTCAGATGCTTTACGTCTGTCGAAGTCACGTACTGGAACAAATTATTACGCCATCAAATTTTTTAACCATCTACCTCTGAGAATAAGAGAACTTGACCACGTTGTCTTCAAGAAGACAATTAAATCGTTTTTAACAGCCAATGCTTTTTTTTCCTTTGAAGAATATTTGTCCTCAAATGTTAATATTATTATCTGATAAATGTGTATGTAGGTCTATATGTTTGTGTGTATTTTATATATATGTATAGGTATATACCCTTTTTTATTTTATTTTTCGTGTTGTATTATGCAAGGTGTTTCCTTGTTGTTGTTCTGTACCTGACCTGTGTAAAATACCTTTGTATTATTGGCACCAATAAATTATTATTATTATTATTATTATTATTATTATTATTATTATTATTATTTATAAATGAAACAGAATTGTTTTTTGGCATAGAAAATTATAAACTAATAGAGACACAAAATGAAAATACTGATAGACAAAATAAAAATGACGATCATTGTAGCAAAAGCCTTACATTTTTACGAAATAAAACTAAGCTGAAGGATGGATTGATAGTGAAAGTTCAGAAAGTTAAAGAAACAAGGAGGATCTTTCAACTCATCATAGCGACTGTTAAGGAGCTGTGTTTTTAACATTGCAAATGTTTAAGGCATCCGTAAAGTAACGCTAAATGTTAGGAAAATATGTGGAATCTAATAAGAGAACCGTAGAAGCTATATGCGGTATATGCTACATGAGTCCTTTGAATAGCATATAGTGTAGCAAATATTCGGTCGCGACCGCTGGCCCAACTTATTGGAGTGTTTTTGGTTTCATTGTGTAGGTTGGACCTTTCTGCGTCGCGTAAAGATCAGAAGGTTCCATGATTGGGGGTGGCAATGGTTGATGAAAATGTTAGAACCCTACATGTTGCCTATTTTTATAAAACTCGATGTTTAAGTGGACCATAAGTAAACATAGCGTGAAATTTAAGTTTTCCGATACACATGTGTGGGCAGCAAGGAAATATATGGTTTTCAAATGCGAGAAAAAAGGAAAATATATAAAAATGACTTGGTAGATGATAGCCAGTGTTATTAACATGTTGATAAGGAGTGTGTGGTTTTCAGGGTTGTTTAGTACTTTGGGGTAGGGGGGTCGAAATATATACATGTCACTTTTCTTCGTAATAACTGGCTGATGGAATTTTGATGAAACGTCGTTTAGACAACCTCTTACCAATAACGCAGGGCAACACCCAGAAGCCTTTAGAAGAGCTGCGTTCTCTAGACAACGATTCGTCAGAATTCCTCATGTCATCTTCAGTTTATAGCCGACAGATGACTTACTGCTGCTTGTAATTCTTCGAACACGCTGACTGGGTCTCTTGAGAGAATAAAAACACCATAACACGCGTATGTACTATAGCCTCACAGCCCTCACAAAGATTTCTATGAATGAATATGATTTATGCCGTTGATTATAGGAAACGTTTCTAATCATTTTTTAACAGTAATCAATAAAATGCTAATAATTAAATAGAAATGAAGAAGCAAGCATGATCAAGGTTTTAAAAGTAATTGTTTCTGTAGCAGTTCGTGATCAACATTTATAATATATCAAAAATTCACAGATCTTACATCTTTCGCAAGTATCTTCAGCGTTTAAAAATGAATTATTATTTGTTTGCTTATAATTGTATTGAAACATTTTTTTATAGGATTTTGCAAACAGCAGAAAAAATAACTATCTATAACTAAAAGAAAAACTTTGTATAGAAATATTAATGAAATCTTTGCATTCTTTCGATAACCTGAATTCTGGTTATGCTAGCAAATTAAAATCCTAAAATGAATTTGTCTAATTTCTTATTTGACAATTCTCATTCTAACACTAGCATCCACACAGTCCCCTACGGCCATGCAGATTAAACTAGTATCCACATAACCCCCTACGATTATGAAGATTCAGTTAAAAATTATAAGCAAACAAATAATAATTCATTTTTAAAAGTAATTTTGTTTAGATTTATAGTTGAAAAGAGAAAAGACAGATGATTGAATATGCAAATTGGCATGCATTAATTTTGAATAAAAAGACCTAGTTTCACTATCTACAAAATCTTTAGCAAATGTTTTATCAAAACTTTGTAATAAATGTTTTGAGGAGATTGTTATAAAAAATTCAACTTAGAAAATATTGAAGCTGTGAAAAATCTCTTCACAATTTTCTTCTAAGACGGAATAATTATAGGATACCAAAAAATAAAAAATGTACATATGAAATCAGACGAAATTACCTACGTACCTTCCGATGGTAAATTATACAAACACGCTAAAAAGTTATAAATATCAAACGAACTATACTTTTTGGAATAAAATTACACGTCAATTAAACATGCTAGAATTTTTTTCCTTCTTCAATTCTTTGGGACTTCCTGCCACATGTATGTTTTCTTTCTAAGCGGTGCTAGGGGAATCTACAAAATATATCACAATTAACCAGTATTTTACTGGTAAAAAAACCTCTACGCCTGTGACGTTTACGTCAAAGGATCAGTTAAAGGTTGGTTTTTATAAATAAACAACACAAATAAGTATAAAAACTTGAAATTAAATATTTCGCCGACGTTTCGGAAATCTATTCTGTTTCCTTTTTCAAGGCTTTTTTTGAAAAATCTTTTTTGCTGTGTATGACAAATACACAGCTCTAAGAATGTTTGTTATATTCAATATCCATAGATACTTACTATTTACATAGAACTGTTGATATAGTTAACAGTTTTTTAGTTTCTATACAATGTTAAGTTTGTGAAGTTCTTCTTTTAACATTGGTAGCCAAGTTGTACAGACATCTACGGAACAATTCGACACGCAATTATCCTCATTCAATAATATTATCGCGGATTCTTTAATTTTTCTTTTTTTGCTATCTGCCTCTTTTGTTAAAATTTTTGCCGAGTCCCAGTTTATTCTATGTCCATTCTCCCACGTATAGAAACTAAAAAACTGTTAACTATATCAACAGTTCTATGTAAATAGTAAGTATCTATGGATATTGAATATAACAAACATTCTTAGAGCTGTGTATTTGTCATACACAGCAAAAAAGATTTTTCAAAAAAAGCCTTGAAAAAGGAAACAGAATAGATTTCCGAAACGTCGGCGAAATATTTAATTTCAAGTTTTTATACTTATTTGTGTTGTTTATTTATAAAAACCAACCTTTAACTGATCCTTTGACGTAAACGTCACAGGCGTAGAGGTTTTTTTACCAGTAAAATACTGGTTAATTGTGATATATTTTGTAGATTCCCCTAGCACCGCTTAGAAAGAAAACATACATGTGGCAGGAAGTCCCAAAGAATTGAAGAAGGAAAAAAATTAAGATAATGCCACAAATAACATTTAGACAATATGCTAGAATGTTATATATAACTACTAATGGATTTATTGCTGCACGATTTACTGACTTTTGTAGATAAGATGGATAGGTTATTGGCAGAAATGAAGTACAGACATGAAATAGGTAATATTTTATAACAAAAGAGATAAAAAATGTTGTTTACCTACTTTTCACAAACTTTTATTTTGTTAGTAATTAATATATTATATTTATTCATGTGGAAATACAAAGACCTTTTTTTACTTCCACACGTTTAGCTTCAGCCCATAGTTTATAAGAAGCAAATCCTATCAATATATTAAATTGTCTGTCTGTCGATATATAAAAATCAAAATCCTTAAAATCTTGACAAATGTTTGGAAGAAGATTCATCATTTCTAATAACTCAGGGAATAAAGACAAAAAAAATGTCAAATTTTGAAAAAATTCTCGGAAAGTTAGATTTTCGTATGAACCTTCGTTTTGTGATTCTAAACAATATCCCAAAAGTCCCCATCGATATGTTACGCTAAATATGTTACTCGGAGTCAAAGGTCACACCTTTGACTCGCGAAAATCTTCACTTTTATAGAAATAATAGTGGTAATCAAATTATTATCTTAGAGAATTGTCTACAAAAAAACATTGTATTACCTTTTTTCGTAAGACTAACGGTTTTTGATAAAATTCGATTCAAAAAATTGTAGCGTACAAAATGCACTAGTGATAAATTTCATGAGAGACTACTCAATGATCATGTCAGAGCTAATTCCATAACTAAATTTATCGCTAGTGCATTAGATTAGATTTTAGCTGGATGAGATGGCGATTGTTTTGTACTTTAAGGTTTCCTATTTAGACTTGGTCCTTACTAGGCTTTGAGTCTGTTGATAAGGAGGTCCTTGGTGAAGTTATCAGCCCTTCGTTTTTATTTTCTCGCCAAGCCGTCTCAGTCCAGTCAAGGCTTTCACAACTCATGACATGGACTGACGTACCTTAACGAGAACTCACCCACCCATGTGCTAGACCCGACCGACGTTGCCTAACTTCGCCGATCGAGTACCGGCACCTAAACTGGTGACCGTACAAGGAACTGTCATCACTACTGTACGCTAAAATTTTTTTGAGTCGATTTTTTTTCGAAAACCGTTAATCTTACGAAAAAAAGTAATACAGTGTTTTTTGTTGTCAATTTTCAAAGCTACACATTTGATTACCACTATTTTTGCGATAAAAGTTAACGAGATTCTCGCGAGAAACCATTTTTGTGACCTATGACCCAGAGTAATATTTTTAACGGCACATATATCGATGACGACTTTTGGGAGGTTGTTTAGAACCACAAAAGGAAGGTTCATGCAAAAATCCAGCTTTCCTCTATTCTTTGCACTCTGCAATGTCTCCTTTCCCTGTATTATAATATAAATATATGTGTGTATTAATATGTTCCAATTTCTGAATATTTACATGAGTAAATTTGTACATAAACATAAAAAATTATGTCACGCTACTAGCTGCTCCATTATTTCTGATTATATCAGTTTCTTATAGCGAAAAATCGGATTATTAATAGCTCAGGTTAGTTATGCGTAAAAGCTCTTTGTCTTCCTCTGAACAACATATCAAAAGGTCCCATACTATATAAGCTCGACTTCCAAAGTTGACAGCCAAGCTAATATGCACAATATGGCAAGAAATCTGGAAACCAGTTCATACAAGTAAGTAAGTATGTCTACAGAAAAAGCACTTCATCACCTAATACAAAAGTTGGAAAGGGTACTGCAGCAGAGAAAGGTGGCATTGGGAGCTTTGTTTGCTTTAGAGTGTGCATTCATTATTTATCAGAACAGCAAGAGAAGATATCGAGGACACCTACTGTAAATAGATTGATAACATACTCAAAAGCGGGTTGATATTCACCACTATCATGAGCGAAACTTAATGCAAAGCAACAATTGTAGGAACTAACCGTAGGACTGTATCCTGTCTCCTGTGCTAACGATTAAAGACGCAGTAAAGACCGAGGATATCACCCAGGCAGAAGTCCTGAGCATGTGTTTTGCCGAGACAGAGGATTTACTCGCACCGAGGCAGGCAAATTTCACAGCTCTGGCTATAACTATTAGGAGAGATTTCCGCTATCGCTTTATGTGTGTGTAGCGTGGTTTTGGATTTTCTTTTGTAATGACAAGTAAGCTTGACGCACCGCACTGGTCGGCGTGTCAAAGGAGAGGGGTAGTCCGGTGACACCCAAGTAAATGGCCAAACGTATCATCCTCTGTCCAGGGAGCAAATATAATTTTATTATTGTGTTGATTGATAATTCATATAAAATATATAGTGTGTATTTTACGTCTATTGGTGGAGTTAGGAGAAAGTTGTAATACAATGTTTTAGTAATTCTGTAGAGTGATACCAGTTGTGGAAAAGTGCTCGGTCACCAATCAAGTGTCACCTGTTCTTTGAACTATCTATAATAAATTAGTAGGAAAGTATACGGTTTTCTTTGTTTTCCCTGATAAATAAAGTGGTTCCAGCCTTATCCAAAGTATTACGTCACTACTAAAGAAAAAGACCAACGACCATCTCCACCGAGCTGCTGAGCCACCCACATGGTGCATGGGTGTAAAGCACCATCGTTCTTTTATAACAACTGCTCGTTATATGTAATATAGACTGGCGTTTAATGAAACATATATTCTTTATAGGATTTTGCAAACAGGGGAAAGAAAAGCTATCTATGAGAACTAAAGGAAAAACTATATATATAAATATTAATGAAATCTTTGCATTCTTTCGATAACCTGACTTCTGGTTATGCTACAACGTGAAAATTCTTATCAGCCATTCTCATTTTAACACTAGCATCCAACCTAGTCCCCTACGGCTAAGCAGGCTAAACTAGTATCCACATGATCCCCTACGATATGTAAATTCAGTTAAAAATGAGAACAAAGGCCTGAAATTAATTTATTTACGTACCTTGTCTTTAAAAAATTTTTTCATTCTAATGAATTACATTTTCATAAAATCTCATTCAGTTTTTTTGGAAATGCTTAGCAGAAGTCAGGTTATCGAAAGAATGTAAAGATTTCATTAATATTTATATATATAGTTTTTCCTTTAGTTGTTAGAACCCTACATGTTGCCTATTTTTATAAAACTCGATGTTTAAGTGGACCATAAGTAAACATAGCGTGAAATTTAAGTTTTCCGATACACATGTGTGGGCAGCAAGGAAATATATGTTTATGTATGTTTTCAAATGCGAGAAAAAAGGAAAATATATAAAAATGACTTGGTAGATGATAGCCAGTGTTATTAACATGTTGATAAGGAGTGTGTGGTTTTCAGGGTTGTTTAGTACTTTGGGGTAGGGGGGTCGAAATATATACATGTCACTTTTCTTCGTAATAACTGGCTGATGGAATTTTGATGAAACGTCGTTTAGACAACCTCTTACCAATAACGCAGGGCAACACCCAGAAGCCTTTAGAAGAGCTGCGTTCTCTAGACAACGATTCGTCAGAATTCCTCATGTCATCTTCAGTTTATAGCCGACAGATGACTTACTGCTGCTTGTAATTTTTCGAACACGCTGACTGGGTCTCTTGAGAGAATAAAAACACCATAACACGCGTATGTACTATAGCCTCACAGCCCTCACAAAGATTTCTATGAATGAATATGATTTATGCCGTTGATTATAGGAAACGTTTCTAATCATTTTTTAACAGTAATCAATAAAATGCTAATAATTAAATAGAAATGAAGAAGCAAGCATGATCAAGGTTTTAAAAGTAATTGTTTCTGTAGCAGTTCGTGATCAACATTTATAATATATCAAAAATTCACAGATCTTACATCTTTCGCAAGTATCTTCAGCGTTTAAAAATGAATTATTATTTGTTTGCTTATAATTGTATTGAAACATTTTTTTATAGGATTTTGCAAACAGCAGAAAAAATAACTATCTATAACTAAAAGAAAAACTTTGTATAGAAATATTAATGAAATCTTTGCATTCTTTCGATAACCTGAATTCTGGTTATGCTAGCAAATTAAAATCCTAAAATGAATTTGTCTAATTTCTTATTTGACAATTCTCATTCTAACACTAGCATCCACACAGTCCCCTACGGCCATGCAGATTAAACTAGTATCCACATAACCCCCTACGATTATGAAGATTCAGTTAAAAATTATAAGCAAACAAATAATAATTCATTTTTAAAAGTAATTTTGTTTAGATTTATAGTTGAAAAGAGAAAAGACAGATGATTGAATGTGCAAATTGGCATGAATTAGTTTTGAATAAAAAGACCTAGTTTCACTATCTACAAAATCTTTAGCAAATGTTTTATCAAAACTTTGTAATAAATGTTTTGAGGAGATTGTTATAAAAAATTCAACTTAGAAAATATTGAAGCTGTGAAAAATTTCTTCGCAATTTTCTTCTAAGACGGAATAATTACACAGCCACACAAATAAAAAAAAATTTTGGAACTGCTACCGAGACAAGTGTATCCTTATGTAATTTTCGACGCTGAATCCGAATCCGGGGTCAAAAAAAATCGTACACCCCCAAAACCAACCCCCTGGCGCTAAAAAACACTCCCTAAACAGAGTAAAAATTACTTAACGCTCCACGAATAGTCTTAAATCTCAATAAATCAAATTAAATATAAACATTCAAGTATATAACGCATAAATACAGAGTTAACACTACTTTCAATTGAAAATCACCCCCATGAATGGGTGAAAACTACCCATCACACAACAGGAAATTGAATAAAACTGCAGTGATTGCAAAAAAAGCTTACGATGCTCAGTTATTTTAGAAACAGTACGTAACTGCATTAGTCTCGATGCGATGCTCAAAGTCTACCCCCATAGAGTGGCGGAAATCACCCCTATATCGTGGAAAAAATTTTGCCATCGTGATTTCTATTTTAATCGATGCTAAATTGACTAAATATATGCAGCACTGCAGTTTGGAGGTGAATACTTGCATTGCACCAAACTCATTCAGTGGCATCCCCATGAGAGGGTGAAAATTACTCCTCACATAACAAAAAACTCAAAAATTAGTTGCAGTATCTTTTAGAAAAGCTCAAAACATTTGCATGTTCTTATTTAAGAAGAATCTTTGACAACGTACTTGAAAAGTACCCATATTATGAAGTAGCAAAAATTTACCCGTAGTCTTAACTCAATTAAATTTATTGTTTCTTTTTGTAATATCTTTTGGATTTGTGTTCGAATGTTCTTCTGACTGCCGTTATGCTTTTCAGACGTCTCTCTTTTTAAGGACCAACAGTAATCTGTCATCATGTGTTCGTCCCATCTTTCTTGGTACCTTTTTGTCCATTCTGATATATCTTGGTGAAAGCATTCACCCTGCTCTTCACTGTAGTCGCAATTTTATAATCAAGATGGGAATCGAGAAAATGAAGTTTCATGTTCATATTGCACCCTAAAGATTTGAAATTTTTAATCATTTTATCAATTTAAATTTAGGGGTGGTTTCCGCCACTCTATGGGGGTAGCTTTTGAGCATCGCATCGAAACTAATAGTTACATACTGTTTCTAAAATAACTGGGCATCGTAAGCTTTTTTCAATCACTGCAGTTTTTTTAAATTTCCTGTTGTATGAGGGGTAGTTTTCATAGGGGTGATTTTCAATGGAAAGTAGTGTTAACTCTGTATTTATGCTTTATATACTTGAATATTTATATTTAATTCGATTTATTGAGATTTAAGACTATTCGTGGAGCGTTAAGTCATCTTGAGCGGGAGTGTCTTTTAGCGCTAGGGGTTGATTTTGGGTGTGTACGATTTTTTTGACCTCGGATTTCGATTCAGCGTCGAAAATTACATAGGGATACAGTTGTCTCGATAGCAGTTCCAAGAATTTTTTTTTGTGGGGCTGTGTTATAATAGGATACCAAAGAATAAAAATTGTACATATGAAATCAGACGAAATTACCTACGTACCTTCCGATGGTAAATTATATGGACACGCTAAAAAGTTATAAATATCAAACGAACTATACTTTTTGGAATAAAATTACACGTCAATTAAACATGCTAGAATGTTATATATAACTACTAATGGATTTATTGCTGCACGATTTACTGACTTTTGTAGATAAGATGGATAGGTTATTGGCAGAAATAAAGTACAGACATGAAATAGGTAATATTTTATAACGAAAGAGATAAAAAAAGTTGTTTACCGACTTTTCACAAACTTTTATTTTGTTATTAATTAATATATTATATTTATTCATGTGTCAAAGACCTTTTTTTACTTTCACACGTTTAGCTTTAGCCCATAGTTTATAAGAAGCATGACCTCAAATACTATCAATATATTAAATTATCTGTCTGTCGACATATAAAAATAAAAATACTTAAAATCTTGACAAATGTTTTGAAGAAGATTCATCATTTCTAATATTCAAGGAATAAAGACAAAAAAAAATGTCAAATTTTTCGTATGAACTTTCGTTTTGTGATTCTAAACAATATCCCAAAAGTCCCCATCGATATGTTCCGCTAAATATGTTACTCGGAGTCAAAGGTCACACCTTTGACTCGCGAAAATCTCGTTAACGGTCACTTTTATAGAAATAATAGTTGTAATCAAATTATTATCTTAGAGAATTGTCTACAAAAAACATAGTATTACTTTTTTTCGTAAGACTCACGGTTTTTGATAAAATTCGATTCAAAAAATTGTAGCGTACAAAGTGCACTAGTAATAAATTTCATGGGAGACTGCTCAATGATCATGCCAGAGCTAGTTCCATAACTAAATTTATCACTAGTGCATTAGATTAGATTTTAGCTGGAGGAGACGGCGATTGTTTTGTACTTTAGGGTTTCTTATCTAGACTTGGTGCTTACTAGGCTTTGAGTCTGTTGATAAAGAGGTGAAGTCGGTGAAGTTATCAGCCCTTCGTTTCTATTTTCTCGCCAAGCCGTCTCAGTCCAGTCAAGGCTTTTACAGCTCATGACATGGACTGACGTACCTGAACGAGAACTCACCCACCCATGTGCTAGACCCGACCGACGTAGCTTAACTTCGCCGATCGAGTGCCGGCAGCTAAACTGGTGACCGTACAAGGAACTGTCATCACTACTGTACGCTAAAATTTTTTAGAGTTGATTTTTTTCGAAAACCGTTAATCTTACGAAAAAAAGTTATATATAGTGTTTTTTGTTGTCAATTTTCAAAGTGTGACGTGCTTTCTTCCAGTTGCCTAGCGCATAGGCAAGTGGAAGCGTCACTTTGGGGCTGAGCTATAATTCGGTTAAATTCGGTAATCTCGAGCGCCACCTTTGCAATTTTTACGTGGGGCAAAGGTTCCACATTAGCCTCCTAAACGCAGCCTGTTGCAGTGGGGCTGGGATAGCTACAGTGGAGACACGGTATGTCCAGGGGTCCGGACGGCAGATTAGACTTTCACTCACATTCAACAGTAAAAGGCAGAGGTCGGTAAATAACAAAGTTTATTAACATACAATGAAATGTTTACAAAGCAATAAAAAAACCAAAATACGGAGTTTCGAATAAACACAATAACAAAACTTAAGATATGTCATTTTAGTCTAATTTGAATTAGGTAGGGCGCCATTTTGTGACGTGCAGGTAACCAGGCGGTGAGAAGCTAGTTAGCTACTAGTTACTCATTAATACGGAGGCAAGCGGTGGTAAGCAAGCAAGCGGTGAAGGCGGTAAAGAAAAAAATAAGATCGGTAGAAAAACAGTAAGCGGAAAAAGCAGTAAACGGTAAGAAACAACACCACAGTAAGTAATAAAAGCAGGCAGTATGCAAGTACCAGGCAAAAGCAAGCGGTTATCAATAGCAATAATCATGCCTACATGGACGGTCAGAGCGTAAGTGTGAAGAACTTGGCAAAATGAAATAAAACTGATACCAAATAAATAAAACGGTTTTCGGATTCGGTGCGGTGTGTAACTTAAGTCACACTCGGATCGGAAAGTAAAACGGTCATCGGATTCGGAGCGGTGTGTAACCTTGGTTACACTCGGTTCGGAAAATAAAACGGTTATCGGATTTGGTATCAGCTTACGGCGGAGATTATTCTGCCTAGACGGACAGACAGCAATAATCAGAACGGTGGTATTTCGGTTCGGTTCGGAAATGTTGAAATTACATCAACACTTGATGCGGTGTTTACCAAGCGCCTCAAACCCCACAGCTGGGTGCCTTCATTAAATGCATTTCGGTTCGGCCATGTGGTATCTTGTCGGATTGTATGCGGAAAATGTCTATGCATCAGAATATAATGTTAGTTAATTCACGGTAGCCTAGATTTTATTCTCAATTCCCGGACTATAATAAATTTCTATAAATTATATCAAAGTAAGGAATTTTGTTCCATTTCATATCAGTACAAAATATTGGGAACAAAATGAACGGTAAATTAACACTAACACTACAATAAATTTCACAAAAATAATTTTTGCAAATACAGATTTTATTTTGCTACGCACTAGCTAAAATAAAATATACGGTAATTATAACTTCTACCCATTTGGTAGAACAACGTATTATTCTATCGCAGTACCATCACAAATGGTCTGGATTAAAATAATATAAACGGTAAACGGTACACATTTTCTCTCGAAATATCATCTATGTTCTTTTTCCCATTTGGAAATTCTTGCGAACATAGCTATTTGGATAAAATCGGAGAAGTTGACAGGTCCTAACTTGGACTCTCTTACTATTGTAATAATTTAAATTCATTTAATTTCGGCAAAGTCGGAAAATAATAATTATATTCTGATACATTTAGACGGAATCGGTTTCAAATTATTGCTTTAAAACACACATTTCAGTGAATTATTCTTATCGGTGTTAATATAAAAAGGTCGACAAGAAACCAGCGGCGATGATAACACGGTGTACTTACATGTTGAGAATATACGGAATAGTACCCGACTGGGCTATTTGACGGATCGGACAGAAGTGATCTTCAAATGTGCTCTAATGAAACTGATTTACGCAGCTGACTTATCAGCGCCCTCAGTATCAAATCGTGTAATTAATGTTAATATTATGGACAGCCCTCTCACTGCCAGGTTTATCAAATTACCTGTTTAAAGTAGAAATCTGTTTCGCGATTTCAGCTAGCTAAATTAGGAGAAATCTATAATAATAATTTACAATACCTATGATTCGAATGTAAGCGGAGCAAATAACGAAGTATATTGTTAATTTAAACTGCATTTTTGGCTACGGAAAATTCACCTCGTTACAAAAGCTACACATTTGATTACCACTATTTTTGCGATAAAAGTTAACGAGATTCTCGCGAGAAACCATTTTTGTGACCTATGACACAGAGTAATATTTTTAACGGCACATATATCGATGAGGACTTTTGGGAGGTTGTTTAGAACCACAAAAGGAAGGTTCATGCAAAAATCCAGCTTTCCTCTATTCTTTCCACCCTGCAATGTCTCCATTCCCTGCATTATAATATAAATAAATGTGTGTATTAAATTGTTCCAATTTCTGAATATTTACATGAGTAAATCTGTACATAAACATAAAAAGTTATATCACGCGACTAGCTGCTCCATTATTTCTCATTATATCAGTTTCTTACAGCGAAAAATCGGATTATTAATAGCTCAGGTTAGTTATGCGTAAAAGCTCTTTGTCTTCCATTGAACAACATATCAAAAGGTCCCATACTATGTAAGCTCGACTTACAAAGTTGACAGCCAAGCTAATATGCACAATATGGCAAGAAATCTGGAAGCCAGTTCATACAAGTAGTAAGTATGTCTACAGAAAAAGCACTTCATCACCTAATACAAAAGTTGGAAAGGGTATTGCAGCAGAGAAAGGTTCATTGGGAGCTTTTCTTGCTTTAGAGCGTGCATTCATTATTTATCAGAACAGCAAGAGGAGAAGATATCGAGGACACCTACTGTAAATAGATTGATAACATACTCAAAAGCGGGTTGGTATTCACCACTATCATGAGTGAAACTTAATGCAAAGCAACAATTGTAGGAGCTAACCGTAGGACTGTATCCTGTCTCCTGTGCTAACGATTAAAGACGCAGTAAAGACCGAGGATATCACCCAGGCAGAAGTCCTGAGCATGTGTTTTGCCGAGACAGAGGATTTAGTCGCACCGAGGCAGGCAAATTTCACAGCTCTGGCTATAACTATCAGGAGAGATTTCCGCTGTCGCTTTTTGTGTGTGTAGCGTGGTTTTGGATTTTCTTTTGTAATGACAAGTAAGCTTGACGCACCGCACTGGTCGGCATGCCAAAGGAGAGGGGTAGTCCGGTGACACCCAAGTAAGTGGCCAAACGTATCATCCTCTGTCCAGGGAGCAAATATAATATTATTATTATGCGTTGATTGATAATTCATATAAAAGTTGTAATCCAATGTTTTAGTAATTCTGTAGTGATACCAGTTGTGGAAAAGTGTTCGGTCACCAATCAAGTATCACCTGTTCTTTGAACTATCTATAATAAATTAGTAGGAAAGTATACGGTTTCCTTTGTTTTCCCTGATAAATAAAGTGGTGCCCAGCCTTACCCAAAGTATTACGTCACTGCTAAAGAAAAAGACCAACGACCATCTCCACCGAGCTGCTGAGCCACCCACATGGTGCATGGATGTAAAGCACCATCGTTCTTTTATAACAACTACTCGTTATATGTGATATAGACTGGCGTTTGGTACGTTCCTTCCCATTCATCGTGTGTATATAAAATTGAAAATAGTAACAATAAATAATTTAGTATTCCATTAAATGTTGAGTAAATAAACTGCTGGCCACTCGAACTTACACATAGAGACTTTTAGGCAAAATTTAAAATTCAATATTTTCAACAGGAATGCAAATTTTTGAACGCGGCTTCCAAATTTTAAGAGCTATTTTTTTCGGATTAAGCTGCATGACGTATATTTATCGTAGGACCATAAGTTTATTATATACGGGGTGATCAATGTCATCAATCAAGTCATGCAAAAAATTAAAAAGTTTGTATGAGTGAAATTTCCGCAAAAAAATTTTTTGGTTGTTGCAATATGGTTCCTTACTAAGGTAACATCAATATCTCTAGACGGTTTTGTCAGTTTTTGGATTAAGGCCCTTAGGCCTTGTACACACTACTCAACATAAAATTTGGATACCAAAATCTTTAAAATGCTATAACTTGACATTGGATTGACGGTTCTTGATGATTTTTGAGGATTTGGAATCCTTATTTCACGTAGAATTTCTATGGTTTAAGCATTTTATTTGAGGGTTGAAATTTACACATTATACCGGGTCGATAATAAACAAAAACGTAGGGTACGACGCGCTCTAAAGTTTGGCATTATTTAAGTTTTTGTAAAAATAAATTCTCACCTCAAGTTGTTTTTATTTAATGTTCTTCTCACTGTTCTGTCCGAAACTCACACCCCAGTTTGTTGTCTCAAAGAATCATTCAGTTTTACAGAGTTCTTTGTCCACCCCCATGCCCATAATTATGATCGGGTGTAATTTCTACGCGACGCGTCAATTTCAAAGTAGGCATTGGAAAAACAAATTTGTTGCTATGGAATTAAAAACTGTTTACATTATTTTAGAAATAATCTGACATATTTCAATGTTATAATTTTGTAAAGTTTAATTAATATGAGGCGTTTAACCACGGCAGAAAGGGAAAATTGCATTCGACTTCTCAACGAAGGAATGTCAAAACAGCAAGTTGCGCACATTTACAATGTCAGCCGAAAGACAATTTATAATTTGAACCGCCGCGTCGAAACTACTGGTGATCATAATTATGAGCATGGGGGTGGACATACAAAAAAATAAACCAAAGAACCGAAAGAATTTTAATGAGAGAAACTATGCGGAATAGAACAAAGAACTCTAGAAAACTAAATGACTCTTTAAGACAACAAACTGGGGTGAGAGTTTCGGACAGAACAGTGAGAAGAACATTAAATAAAAACAACTTGAGGTGAGATTTTTTTTTTTTTTTAACATAACATAATGCCAATAATTTTAAATTATAGAGCCCGTCGCAGAGCAAAATGTGTGCGGTTATTACAACGCCATAGACCGAATAGGCGGGCATGGGCAAATCGGCATGCGAATTGGGGTAATGCAGAGTGGAGACATTGTTTATTTACTGACGAAACAAGATTTAATTTGTTTCACTCCGGCCGAATGTTAGTTTGGAGAAGGCCAAATCAGCGATATTTAGAGGAAAATATGACCCCTCAAGAAGCATTTGGTGGCGGAGGTGTTACAGTGTGGGGAGGTATCATAAGAAATGGTAAAACCGAGCTATTCTTTACCAACCAAACCATTAATGCTACTGTTTATCAGGAGGAAATTTTGGAACCTATTGTTGTTCCTTTTGCTCGACATTACGGCCCAGAAATTCTATTGGTGGATGACAACGCTCGACCTCACAGAGCGCGAAGGATCACAGAGTTTTTGCAGGCACAAAACATCAATAGGATGGACTGGGAGAATATTCCACAAGATTTTATAAATAATCTTGTGGATACTCTACCAAATCGATGTCGGGAAGTAATATTCCGAGCAGGAGGACCAACAAAATATTAGTTTCTCTTTTTTTTAATTAATGTACCTAATTTTAATTAGGTAATTTTAATTTAATTTTAATTTAAGTTTAAATTAAATTAATTTTTAATTTTTAAGTTACATTTTTTTTCAGTTATTAAAAATTACCAGAATTAGAATTATAATTTTTTTAAGAATTGACTTTTGGTCGTTGTTAAGCAATGTTGTATATTGTAGAATTTAATGTAATAAACTTGTTCTTGTCGCTACGTTTTTGTTTATTATCGACCCGGTATAATGTGTAAATTTCAACCCTCAAATAAAATGCTTAAACCATAGAAAATCTACGTGAAATAAGGATTCCAAATCCGCAAAAATCATCAAGAACCGTCAATCCAATGTCAAGTTATAGCATTTTAAAGATTTCGGTAGGTATCCAAATTTTATGTTGAGTAGTGTGTACAAGGCCTAAGGGCCTTAACCCAAAAACTGACAAAACCGTCTAGAGATATTGATGTTACCTTAGTAAGGAACCATATTGCAACGACCAAAAAAATTTTTTGCGGAAATTTCACTCATACAAACTTTTTGATTTTTTGCATGACTTCATTGATCACAATTTGCAAGCCGCGTTCAAAAATTTGCATTCCTGTTGAAAATATTGAACTTTAAATTTTGCCTAAAAGTCTCTATGTGTAAGTTCGAGTGGCCAGCAGTGTAATATTCATATTCATATTTAAATATATTAATACCTTAAACTCCTCAAAAAAATTATTATATAATGTTATGCAGTTAACAGTGAAACTCCGTCTAAACAAATTTCTAATATTCGAATAGGAAGAATAGAGCAAGCTAGAAATTTCTTTCTTAGTTTCAATATAACATAAGTAGAAGCTTTGCTGGCTTAAGTCCTTAAGTCCCAACGCGAACAATAGACACAACTAAAAGTAACCGCCATATCGATTTATATTTTCTTCGCTCTCATAACCTTGGAACTGGTGATCTTAGTCCATGTTGACCTATGTCTAGTTCATGCAAGTGCAATTTGCTATCAATCATTCCCGCACGATTGTTTGATTACGCGATTATGTCTTTAATATTGAACTCTTAACTTAGAACGGAAGAGTTAATACAAACAACCACAATATCAGAAAAAGATCTATATTTACTAATTACTTGAACAATTATCGTCTTTTGAGATTCTAACGTGTACCTTTCTATGAAGGTCACAATAAGCTGCAATTGTATAGAAATAGTTATGTGCTCGAAAAATTTACTAACTGTTTTAATGAAAATATAAAATATGTCTGGTAATGCTCATAAATAATTTATATTTAAAAATTAAAGAATATAATTGACAAAATAATTTATGGAGTGAAAAATAAAAGCCGTTGTCTAAGAAATCACCAATCCTTTAATAATATCTTTTAATAATGAAGCTCACCGTTGGATGGAGGTTGTGGGGGTGGGGGTGCATGTGTCATAAATATAATTGAAACCTTGGCTTCTAGTATATACAAAAGCTATATAAAGCACGCCGATTTATTGCACATTTTATACAATTGTCGCACATTCTATAGAATACTCTCCGTATTTTATCGTAAATAAAGAAATATTTGAGAAAAGTGTAATAATAGTATCTATTAGCATATTAGAGTAATAATAATAACATTTTAATCTTCTTAGATCATTTTACATGACGTAGATGTCATTATTACATTGTACATTGTATGTTTGATATTGTCAAATGATGTAAACATATTAAAATAAAATAAATATAAAAAGTTGTAAATCAAACATATACACATACAAATATAATACACAAACTACATATAGGAGAGTATAGTGTAAGTACATACATATATAGCAATACAGGTAGGTATACAGTCGTATCTTTGGTGTGTGTCATTTGTTAAAAAAATTCTCGAGCAGGTCGATTATAGTTTTGTAAATGATATCTTTTGTCACTATACCAAAATTTATGATGTCATTGGTTTTTGAGATGTGACATCATCATAATTTTTTTCTAATGGAAACAGACATTTTTGTTTGCTGTTTTTGGTGGTATATTCCTTTAGCTTTCTGGTGATATGAAAAATATTGATATTAAAAGTGAATAATTTTTCAATGTTTGTCAAACATTTTACTATAATATCGGACTGGGAGTCTGAATCTCTTTGTACAGTCGGTTGTTATAATACTCTCGCTACTGTATGCGTTACGATTCTTCGGAACGTAACGTAATGCCAAGGGTGGTGCTCTCTGAGAAGTTGTTTTATATGCAATTAGGTTAGACTTGAATATTTATATTTTCTGTATTTGTTGAATTTTACTTCAATAAATGAAAATATATTTTGAATTCGGCTCTTTATTGGTCCACTAGATCTAAGATTTTCGACCTGCGTGCGATTCTGTGGCGTGAATCGGATAACTGCTTACCACGAGTCGACTTCAATCAACATCGAGTCGATTTACCGAGAAGAGATTGTTTCAATATTTTGTGAAAAGTATAAGTTTATATATACCTGGTGAGTCACGAATTGCGCTCGCCCCGTTATTTCCTACAATATTTGGAATAGAAAATTGAAATTTGGAGGCCTTATTACACGACTAAAATACCATCTTTTCAATAAAAAATCAAAGTTTGGTGCACATCCGGTTTGATCGGAAATGCCCACAACTTTCGATTTTTAAATGAAACACCCTGTATATTTTTACATTTTTGGAATCTAGAGGAAATTTTGAATACAATACATCCATTCTGGTCACTTTTTGATAAACATTAAAAATACATTTTAGTTTGTGTGCTACGTTACTATAAAAATAAAAAGAGCAATATGATTGCATTACTTAATTCTCTAGAAGCGTTTAAAATTTTTAAATGTGATTTTTACCCACTAACTCGGTTTTTTTAAATGGGAATTTAATCGTTCACCAACATTTTTAAATACCTCATTTTTATACGAATCTAATGATACCAAAATTTTGAAAATCCGCTCAGAAATATTTGACATTTCAGCCAAAATACAATGCAACCAAGCTTTTAGAAACATGCGGCTAATAGATAATAGATTAGTGGGCTTTGGAAACTAAAATGGCACATTTCTGTGTAAATCTGGTAACCTAATAACATTGGAAAAATCATAGTAGCCAATGAATGTAATAAAACAATATCAGCTGTCAGACAGATACAAAATAAAGCGTTGCGGAAATCTCTTTGAGTAAAAATTAAAGAAAATGAATAATTTTAGTAGAAATGAAAAGGTCGATATGTTACTGATATATGGAGAGCGTCTCAAAAATTCAACTGCAGCTGCAGAACTGTATCAGCAACGATATCCCAACAGATGTCATCCAAGCAGACACTTGTTTGCCAGAGTGGAATAAGAATTAAGAAACGAACCCAATCAACAAGATGACCATCAAACATTTATTGTGAGGACAAAGAAATTGATGTATTGGATTTGTGATGGTACACCCAACAACATCAACAAGGGAATTGTTAATGGAATGCGACATTAGTCAGTCTTCGGTTTGCAGAATTTTAAAGAAACATAAGTTTCAGTCTTATAAATACCAAATACACCAACATCTTTATGGAGATGATAACGACAGGAGGCTAGTATATTGCAACTGGTTCTTAAATGCAGTACAACAAAACCCAGGTTTTCCTTTTCATATTTTATATTCAGATGAAAGTAGATTTACGAGCCAAGGTATGCTTAACAGAAATAATACTAGGTACTGGGCTCAAGAAAATCCGAGGTTGGTAGGGAGGGGGAATATTCAGGAAAGATTTGGGTTTAACTGTTGGCTTGGAGTACTTGGAGATCGAATAATTGGACCCATATTTTTTGATGGAACACTTACTGGCGAACGATATTTATTCTTTTTACAAAACCAGAACAAGATGGTGCTCCCCACATAATTCCAGAAGAGTGATGAAATATTTAAACAACTTGCATGATGAACGCCTTATCGCAAATCAAGGTCATATCAGGTGGCCTCCTAGGTCACCTGACTTAACACCCCTCGACTATTATGTATGGGGCACTCTCAAAAATAAAGTTTATAAAACGTCTTCAAATACCCGTGGAGAGCTGCAAAATAAAGTTGTACGGGCTCTTAATGAAATAACGCCGACTGAATTGCGTAGAGCCATTCAAGCAACTGTACGCAGAGCCGAATTGTGGGTAGAAAAAAATGGTGGACATTTTGAACAATATATATAAATGTCAATTTATGGTTTAATTATATTAATTATTTTAAAGATACCTACTCTTACCTAGTTTAAGTTTAATTGTTCAAACGGAATTGATTTTTATTTATTTATAGGTCCGATATTTATGTTCATTTAAATAAAACTCTGAAAACCTAACTAATGTCGCATTCTATTACAAATGTCCTTATGGATGTAATTGTGTTTACCTCCACATACCTATGCTAAACTTAATTGTAACGTTCTTTGCGCTCACAATTATTAAATGTTTGATAGCTCAAGATTGCCTATAACTACACGAGTCTGTCTGACAGCTGATATTACATTCAATGGCTACTATGATTTTTCCAATGTTATTAGATTACCAGATTTACACAGAAATGTGCCATTTTAGTTTCCAAAGCCCACTAATCTATTATCTATTAGCCGCATGTTTCTAAAAGCTTGGTTGCATTGTATTTTGGCTGAAATATCAAATATTTCTGAGCGGATTTTCAAAATTTTGGTATCATTGGATTCGTATGAAAATGAGGTATTTAAAAATGTTGGTGAACGATTAAATTCCCATTTAAAAAAAACGAGTTAGTGGGTAAAAATCACATTTAAAAATTTTAAACGCCTCTAGAGAATTAAGTAATGCAATCATATTGCTCTTTTCATTTTTATAGTAACGTAGCATACAAACTAAAATATATTTTGTGCACCACAGCACTCTGGATTCAGAAATAGATTTTTTAATAAAATTTTTAATGTTTATCAAAAAGTGACCAAAATGGATGTACTGTATTCAAAATTTCCTCTAGATTCCAAAAATGTAAAAATATATAGGGTGTTCCATTTAAAAATGGAAAGTTGTGGGCATTTCCGGTCAAACCGGATGTGCACCAAACTTGATTTTTTATTGAAAATATGGCATTTTAGTCGTGTAATAAGGCCTCCAAATTTTAATTTTCTATTCCAAATATTTTAGGATATATCGGGGCGAGCGCAATTCGTGACTCACCCGGTATATTCCAAAGATTCTTTCTACATCAGATTTACTTATTTTGAGGTCTAAATGTAATCCATTAGAATGAAAAAAATTTAAGACACAGTAGATAAATAAATTCATTTTAGGCCTTTGTTCTCATTTTTAACTGAATCTTCATGATCGTCGGGGGTTATGTAGATACTAGTTTTATCTGCATGGCGATAGGGGACTGTGTGGATTCTAGTGTTAGAATGAGAATTTTCAAATAAGAAATTAGACAAATTCATCTTAGGGTTTTAATTTGCTAGCATAACCAGAATTCAGGTTATCGCAAGAATGCAAAGGTTGCATTAATATTTTTACACAGTTTTTCTTTTAGATAATTAGATATAGATAGTTATTTTTTTCTGCTATTTGCAAAATCCTGTAAAGAATTGTTTTTCAATAAAACAAGTAAGTTGTTTTAACAGAATATATAATATTGCAATACTTCATTCTACGAACTAATGCAACTGTTTAGTTTGTCCTCGGTATTTAGAGCAGTGAATAGTTGCGTGCACCTCACGACTCACACATTTATTTCCGTTCTTACTTTACTTACTCATACTAGAGTGGTACGTTTGTATTCTGCATCAGATGTATCCTCTTAGGTCTTTCACTACTACATACACAGAATTGTGAAGAATGCAATGAAGACAGTGTATTATTTTATTGTCTGTACTAGTCTTTACTAATAGCGGCCGTTGGTGACATGCACACAAGGATTCATTGCTCCTGTATAGATAAAGTTTAAAATAAACCTCTCTCGAAAAATATAGTACTCTGCACGCTAAGAAATATCCTTATACACGGTGTCCTAATTAAAAGTGTCCACCTCAAATAAATCGAAGCATTTTTCTGTTATAAAGCATTTAAACAGGTCAAAAGAAGTTTTAAGGAAGAACTTCAATTTTCCTTAACCATTCTAGTAGATGCCATCTATTCTATGACAAGTAAAAATTATTTTATTAGCAAAATAAAGGGGATGAGTCACAGACAGCGGTTTAAGTTTCCTAATAATAATAAAAGCCCCGGACTGGAGACGATCCCTAACCTTATCCTTAAAAACCTACCCCAAAAAATGTATTGCCAGCCTTCCTATATCATCAGCGCGATAATAAAACTGCAGTATTTTCCAGAAGACTGGAAGATAGGAATAATAATCCCTATCCTGAAACCAAAAAAGCCGCCTCATTGCACTGCAAGCTACCGGCCAATATGTCTGCTGAATACCCTGAATACTTAACGGAGAGGGTTATTCTCAGAATATTGAACCAAATTGTAGCCAAGAATCGGTTAGTACCGAATTTCTAATGTGGTTTCAGGAAGGAACACAGTACTACGCATATTCTGTGTCGCGTAGTACAAGACGCGTATTATGCTTACAATAAAAAACAGTACTCAGTCTTATTACTTCTCGATATAGAGAAGACTTACGACACAGTCCGGCATAACGGGCTGCTGTACAAACTAGACAGCATCCTGAAGTTACCCACTTACTTAGTGACCTTGATAAAATCGTATCTTAGGAGCAGATACATAACTGTCTGTGTGAATAATGTATATTCTTCACGTAAGCGCATGTTGGCGGGTGTCCCCCAGGGGGCAATTCTCTCATCCCTCCTTTATAACCTGTGTACCTCAGACGTCCCATCCCATCCAACTTCCATTATATTATTATATGCTGATGATACCGTACTGTATGCAGTCATTTTATGCGCAGACCGCCACGCAAAAGGTGCGAGATCATCTGGATAAACTGCTAGAATTTTTCAAAAAATGGAAAATAAACATAAATCAGACTAAAACACATTTAACAAACTTAAAATCAACAACCAGACAATTGAGCGAAATTCAATCAAGTACCTAGGGGTAACACTGGACAAACGACTGAATTTCGCCCCTCATGTGACCCAGGCACTAAACAGGACCCTTAACAAATTGTACCCTCCTGTCCACAGGTGGAGTAGGTTATCCATCAAAAATAAATTAACGCTATTTAAGGTTGTGTTTAGGCCAATTATGACCTACGCGTGCCCTGCATGGAATAACCTCTCCGCAAGAGGTTACAAACGACACAAAACACGCCGGTAGCTGAATTACATCGGGCAACGGATCTCCCGATGATTCGTCTTTATAGATGAAATCTCACAAGAGTTTTTCACAAACAGCTATCGGCACTGACGACAGACTTGACGAACATACGAGCACATCAAGACCCTACACATACGCACAGACTTATCCACCAGCGACTACCCGTCGTTCATGAAAGACGGTGATCTTGAAGAATACCCAACATGACACGACGCACGAACAACAAAAACACCTGCCAAAACTTTCTGCCCTGACCCGTCGACACCTCATAATTAATCTTAACACATATATTACGTAACCAGGTTAATACGCAATTTTTATAAAACTGACAGATTCACTTTAAGCAGGTATTTAAACTTAATTTTTCCCTGCATGATTAGAAATATTGTTTTCGTTCTGCCCCCTTACGACCTGACTATTTGTTTTGCAAAAAAATTATAGCTCTTGGGATAAAAACTTATCGATGACCAGCATAAATGAAAAGAAGTGCCTGATAGCAAGAAACATTTATAAAGACAAACGTCAGATAGGGAACCCAGTCATGCCGTCGACTATCATTATCAGCGTTTTTATAATACAGAAAATTACTTTTAATGTTCTAAAATAATATAATTTTATATCACATACGTTTTCCTAGATTTAAGTTTGAATTGTTATGCAGTTAAATAATAAACGAATTTAAATGGAAATGGGTTTAAGTTCAGCCACTCGCTGATTGAGTCCGGTACTTGGATGGGTGACCAAGTATCTTATCTAACAGTCGATAGGCTGTCGGAAGAGGACTAGGTCCTTAAGTCTCTTAGTAATGTGGTGTTGATGGACTACGAGCTGTCTACATCAATTATACTATTAGAAAAGCGGTGGGATAATCGGGGATGGGTTAAGTAGGTAGCCGAGGACCGTGGTTTGGAGCCTACACTAAACTGTAGGTTCCTATTTGACTATACTCAACAAATGAATTGGAGCTATAGTGTGCTATATGAATATATCGCTGTTTATTTGCAGTTGCGTCTTAAAACATTCAGGTCAGTCAATGAACGCTCAATAGGCGGGGTGTAGAGCAGATGGTCGGGAACAGAATTTTTGACTTTGGGGCTGTATTTGAAGTAGTTAGGAGGTTAACATACTAAGATTCTCCAAACTTATGAGGTTGGTGGTGTAGGGGAGCACGTAGAAGGTCACTTTTTGATTTCTTGATTATATCTCGAAAATAGTGCAACTTAGCGAAAAGCTTCGTCTGCTCAAAATGAAAGCTTATAAAATTTCTTCCAAGATTATTGCTATTCATTTTTTTTGCTATTCTGCAAACTTTGCCTTCCAGCACGTCAGCCCTTAGTTTTACAAATAGAAGTTGTGAATTATTAAGTTTCATTCTGTTTCTTATCACTGAATTTATTGTAACCAAAACGTTACTGCAATTTCAGTACTTAACGTGCCGTTTTCAAACGTTCACAAGTGAATGCGAGAGTACAAAGATGAGTTACAATACTTTTCAAGTAATTTGTCTAAAAGCAGGATTCTATAATTTAATTTAAGAGGGGATTGTGAAAATATACCTACCATATTAACATAAACGATTAATAGAATTTGTGGATAAGAGCATTATAAACATTTAAATACATCAAAGAGTGTGTAATATATATCTAACTAGTCATTGAGAATACCATTATGAGGAATTTGGTTAGATTTAGATATTTCTAGAGATTACTGTAAATTTAATTTAAAACTTTTCTCTTGTATATGTAATATATTTGGATTTTCTAAATTTGGAAAAGAATGGTCGGATTCTAAAAAATGGTTTGAAACATGGAATCTGTTTTGTTACGTCTAAAGGACGTGTTCGTTATATCTAATTTTAAACCTACTACCAATTTGACCTATATAGAAGATACGAAAGCTTATAAACACTTGACTTTTTCTGTTCGTTGGTCTTGTCTTTGGCATTAAACAAGAGATATGACAGTTATGGCTGTGATTTAAAACTGTCTTTAAGATTATGACTTGACAACATGTTAGCAATTTTTTCCGAGATACTCCCAATATATGCGATACATATTTAGTATGGGAGTATCTCGGAAAAAAATGCTAACATTTTGTGAAGTCATAATTTTAAAGGTAGTTTTAAATCACAACCAAAACTGTCACATCTCTTGTTTAATGCCTTTATAAGTTGCCATGTCTGGACTCTGATGCCTTCTATATAGGTCAAACTGGTCGTACGTTTAAAATTAGATATAATGAACACCTATGTTCCTTTAGACGTAACAAAACATATTTCACGTTTCAAATCATTTTTTTAGAGTACGGCCATTCTTTTCCAAATTTAGAAAATCCAAATATATTACATATACAGAAGAACAGTTTTAAATTAAATTGAATGGAATCCCTAGAAATTTTTTAATCTAACCAAATTCCAGATTCCGAAAGAAAACCGCATTCTATGGAGTGCGTAAAAAACGAATTCACACTCGATGCACAGTATGTGCATATATAGTACAAGTACCCGAAAGAACTTTTTTTTGAAATCCTACTATGTAAATGGAATCTACATTTATTGGGTAGCGTATAAAGAAATAAAATAGAACAGAACTTTAAATAAACCGGAGTTTCTCTTAGTTTCCCTTTCAATCAACCAAAGAAGAAATAAGTAAAGAAATAATAAATCTTTACGAATCCAAGGGAACGTTTGCTTAACTTTTGTATCACATTGTTTTCAACTCGCATTTATCCTAATATATTTATTTTCATATATCCTGAACGATCTGACTGGGCATATCTGCGGGTTTCCAAATGTATACGTTATTCGGCTCAGATTTACTTTGCCGAATCGAGCGAGAGATACAGATATTTGCTTCGTTATTTGTAATTGATGAACATGAGATAATTGAGGTATAAGGTAACAGATTAATTTCACCCACCTACATAAATTTAACAATTACATTTTATCGTGAGATATATACCTACAAATGAGGAAAATAATTGCCGGTCCTGTAGAGTAATTATGCAGAAATATTCTTCGATATATCCAGTTATTTTATAAAAATGTTATATACTATACATACTTTTAGAAACTTCGTTTCATAACACACTGAACTCAAATGTCGGATATGAGAAAGAGAAGTTGGCTGTGTGTCTGTGTGTGTCCATGTAAACCGTTGTTGTAAAAACGATAACTTTTATGAAAACACTAATAACAAAGAGAAATAATTATACAAAAAAAATCAGAGTAAGAAAAAAAATATGAGAAGAAGATGGCATTAGTCTAGATCACCAGCTGATAAAACAGCTTTAAATAACACAACTAATAAAAACGTGAAATTCAGTGCTTTTAAAATGAATCAATCGGTGAATACTTGAGCGATTCAACCAACGATAACAGAAAGGATTACTAACTCTGGAAAGCCACCAAACAATTGAATACATAACCCATGAGTCAAGAATGAGGATGGAAGTTGGGACCGAAACAACATTCAAAACAAATTGATTCGTAGAATATTTAGAGATGACCTTCCAGACCAATGACGGTGATGACTCTGAAGACTGGATCGAATCAGAAAAAGAAGATACTGTCATTGGACCGACCTACTTCTCCAAAAGAAGTTTCTGAGGAAGTTAAAACAAACATTAATCCGAGAAAGACCTTTGGGTTTGATCTCATTACTAGAGAAATTTGGAAACAACTTCCACGGAAAGCTATTGATAATTAACCAATATAATCTCAATATCTCGATTAGACATGTACCTATGATAATAATAATAATAATAGTAATAATAATAATACCACTTTATTGTATACAACAAACAATGCAAAAGGATAAAACACACAGACAGTGATTCCCACTTTATTCTGACACGTTTTAAAATAATTCAGGTACCTACAATTCAGTATCTAATATTTTAGAGATAAAAAAAATTACATACTGACTAATAAAGCTATGCATGCATGGGACTAAGTATGTTAGACATCATATAATGAATATATTCATATTTATATAACATTTTAGTAGTAATTTAAAATGTTTGTACATTAATGTTTTCCAACAAACCTGTAAGTAGACAGTGTTTTAATTTTTGTTTAAAACAAGACTCGTTTAACTGAAACATAGCAGGAGTGAGGCGGTTGTAGACATATAATACTATGTAAATAAAAGATGCTTCTATGGCAGTGGAACTATGCGTATAGTAACTTCATTGTTGTTCCTTAGATCTCTATTATGGCTATTGTTTCTGAATTCAATTTTGTTGTAAAGATATTGTGGTGTCTGAGTACTGATAATTTTTCGTATGAGGCAAGCATATGGTACAATTCTCCTCTCATCAAGTTTTACCATATTTAACTCTCTCAAATATGGTGTGATATGTGTATGTCTAGGTGTATTACATATATATCTTGCACAACAATTTTGTATTCTCTGGAGGCGATGCTTATGCTTATCTCTCCCTTGATGTGGAAAGTAGAAATAGTTGCGGTTAAAGTGAGGGGTCAATACCATAGAATCGTATATTAGTGACATCTCCAATATTCGAGTTATGATCTTCAGCCTCAGGACTGGATAATCGTAAGTATGAAGTTATTCAGTACCGCATATGAAAAAAAATATTTTTTTTCTGGCAAAGACATTCTTGCCAGCTTGACAGCTGTCGAATGGCACACGACCTATATTTTATAATTTTCAGACAAAAATAGTTGCTTTGAAGTTTTTTGAATAACTAGAGCTAATTAGAAAATAAAGTAAAGTAAAATCAGCTGTCAATTTAGATAAAAATGTATCAATTGACCTCTGCCAAATTGACGTTTGACTTATATTCGTGGATTCGATATTTTTATCGTATGAAGTTATTCAGTGTACCGAGTGTAACATGATCATGGATACCCCCTTTTCTCCTTTAGTTTTGAAGATAATTGCTTGAAATTTAGGTCATACTACATACATAATAAGCGGCACTTTTTGACATACAATTGATTCTTTTTCTAACTTTCGATTTTTAAATGGAACACCCTATATAATATTGCATTTATGAATTCTGCATAATTTTCTGAACCCAACGACGCCAAATAAGTGACATTTCAAACATCAATTTTTTTTATAATAAAATTTTTAAGTGTGCCATGACGGTTACGAATGATTCTAAATGACCCGTGTAACGCTACAAGAATCGAAATCACGTTAAAAACACTAAATTACGTGATTTATGAGGAAATAAAATTCACCAAAATTGTTTTTGGGGCAAACTCAATTTTTTCAGATGGGTCCATATCGCTACCATGGTACCATTTACTAGTACTATTAATAAGGAACTTATTCATATGTCGTATTAAAATGTGCGATAAATAAACACAAAATTTCAGCTAGAAGAAAATAAGAAAATACAATTTTATCCTAATTACCTTGTGGTATAAGGTGGTTTTGGAATACAAAAAATTAACACAAAACATTACAACAGTTGTTGAAAATGCTGCCCATTAACGTCAATGCACTTCTGAACTCGCATAGCTGTTTCTCGAAGAACGTTCGCCAATTGCTGGGCCGTTATGCTATTAATTGCTCGTCTTACTTGTAGCTCCAGATCTTCACGAGTTGTAACGGCGGTTGCATAGACATTATTTTTTAAATGACCCCAAACGAAGAAATCAATGGGCGTTAAATCAGGTGACCTTGGAGGCCACCTCACAGGACCATTCGTCGAAATTACGTTTCCTTCGAATCTTCGTTAAAGGTAATCAATTACTAACCTTCAATTATGGGGAGGAGCGCCATCTTGTTGGAAATACATTCTCTGCCATAAATCTAAAGGTAACTCATCTAAAATGTCCTCAATCTCATTTTCCAGGAATCTCAAGTATCTGGCACCAGTCAGAGGTCCTTCAAATATTATTGGACCAATGATTCTACTACCGATTATTCCGAGCCAAACATTGAAACCGTACCACACTTGAAAGTTACCCTCCCGTAATAAATTTTGACTTTCTTGTGACCAATATTTCTTATTTTCTTGGTTAAATAATCCCAAACTTGCATAAATAAAATCAGTGCCAAAAAATCATTGTTTGGCTGCACGTTATTATGCAAAATCCAATTGCAATATTCCATGTTACGTTCGTAATCACTTTCGTAGAAATGCTTGTGCAATAGGTATTTAAAAACTTTATAGTGGTATTTGTGCAAAATGGGCTTACTGTCTGTTTGGTGACTGATGTTTAATTCAAACCCAACTTGCCTTAAAGAAACAGTCTTATCAATTTCTATTCGAGCCAAAACATTAATTTCCGTTCCTTCGTCAAAAATGAAGTTTTCTTCGGGATCATTGTTGGGCTCTCTTCGGAATGCGTTTACAACACGTTTAAAATAATTTTTCGCTGGACATTGTCTATCAGGATATCATCGGCCAGAAAGGTCCATAGCTTCAATTGCATTTTTTTTACTTTCCCCATAAATAATTAACATGTCCACTTTTTCATCTCTTGTATGCATTTACGGCATTTTGAACACAATTAACAAGAATTTTATATAATTTTTAAAGACACAGTAAAAACACCATTAAACCAACAAATGTTTCACAAGCTAAATATTTCATTGTTTTCAAAGCCACCCTAGTTCTTAACATTTAATTAGAATAAAATTGTACTTTCTTCTAGCTGTAATTTTATTTGTATTTATCGCATATTTTAATACGACATATGAATAAATTCCTTATTAATAGTACTAATAAATGGTACCCCGGTACCGATATGGTTGAAAAATTTGGGTTTTGCCCCAAAAACAATTTTGGTGAATTTTATTTGCTCATAAATCACGTAATTTAGTGTTTTTAACGGGATTTCGATTTTTGTAGCATTACACGGGTCATTTAGAATAAATCGAAATCATCATGGCACACTTAAATGAAAAACTAAAAATTATATAATAATAAAAAAAAGATGTTTGAAATGTTATTTATTTGGCGTCGTTGGATTCAGAAAATTATGCAGAATTCAAAAATGCAATAATGTTTAATGTGTGTTCCATTTAAAAATCGAAAGTTAGTGTCAGTTTCGGCGAAACAGGAAGTGAGAAAAAAATTCAATTGTATATCAAACAATGCCGCTTATCATGTATGTAGTATGTCCTAAATTTCAATAAAGTATCTTGAAAACTAAAGGAGAAGAGGGGATCCTGTTACACCCGGTATTATATGAAAAATTATTAGAAAACATATTTTTTCTGTCCCCTAACTTAAAATAATAAAACAGGAAAATTTCCTTGAAAAATTCGGGCTCAGAAGATTTGTTGGAATTTTGGTAAGCTGTAATTTAAAAAAAAATTGTTCATTTTTGACAGGATTTGCGCTCTGAAGCCATTTCTGAAAGAGAAAACTCGATTTGGGGCCACTGTAGCATCGCGCATCGGTCTGATTGAAAATTCTGTATAACAAAACTTGTAAGAAAGCAAGCTTCCCTGCCCCACTTTCCTTATCGGTAATGACAAAAAAGTCATCATCCCAGATGGTATCCGCACAATAACCTATATAACATCTTATGTAAGTTTAATTTTCTTAGAAGCCTGTACTGCCAACCTTGACATTTTTGGTTCGATTTTACTTTACTAATTATGCGTTTAAACATTACCGGAATTTTTGCAAATCATCAAAATATATTCTTTGTATAATTTAAATCATCATGTTTTGCTTAAATTAATTATGTTGTTTTATTACGGGATGAATCTGGTTATAAAATTTAATTTTTCATTTGATTTATTAAACTACGTACGACCACGTGTTGTGTTTTAATTGATTTTCACTTTCTGCAAGTTAGACTAGAATTATAAGATGAAGCGTTTTAACTTTTTCTTGCTTTGTCATTTCGCAAAGTCTTTAATTGAAATATTCCCTGATAATAAGGAGAGTTCATAATAAATTTAATTTTAATACTCCTTTGAGATGTGAAATTAGATTGAATAATTAGTTACTCGTAAAAGAAAAGGTGATTTTCGCTGAGTGTCGGACCAATTAAATGAAGGTAAATAAAATAAATCTGAATTAATTTCATTCTCAAGTCAAAAGAAGTAATTGTTTTCTTAATATTTAACATTAATCTTGAGGTAGATGTACCTGCATTTTTCAACTCCTGAGCTGCTAAAGTCTTACTTACTAATTGCCTCTTAGTCTCCACTAATTACTCGAAAAATGTTAAATTTCATTTCACATCACGCTGGCGTTCAGTGTCGTTGATAATAGTCATTTTTAATTGGCTAATTCTGGAATGAGTAGATGTTAATCACAGCTTTTTGAAAAGGTTAAGCCTCCACTCTAAAATGTGGTATAATTTTTTTTTATCGTCTTATTTATATTAACGTCCTGGTGGAATTTTGCTAATGCTATTCCACCACTCAACCAATCTTTTAAATTGGTTCGAACTTTCTGTAAGTGTTAAATTTACTGTAGGTAGTACGTACGAAATCACTCTACAGGTTGCAATCTTTAAAGGTTGTACTTGATTCTTGGTCGTTTCATCTACCTTCAGAATAGAATATTGTTGACATTCATAACGATCTGTCGAGTAATTATTATAAATAATAACTAAGCACCGCTGCGGGATTCACGGATCATTTCTCTCACTCTAGGCATTTCACTAATTTTACATCCAGATTTAGCATCCAAGTTTCTTCAAACGAAATAATCTTAATGTTATATTTGCACTCTAGTAGAGTCGGGTCCAGTTTAAAATGACCGATGTATGAATTAATGTTGCGCATACGTTTTCACTATCTCTTGCACACAAACTTAAAACAATAGCTAAAAGACATTGTCAATGCATGTCTACCAAGATTCTTTCCCACTTCTGTTGAAACGGAAATATGAAGTGTACACTGAGGAGTGACAAACATAGTCATAAGCTCAGCGATTCTCAAACTGTGTGATTTGACGACGAATATTATTTATTCCCGTCAACTAACACCACTCTAAATATGAAAAACGTCTTTATATTACGTTACTTTTAGTGTTAAATAGTGGATCTTCATCCGTCAAACGAACAATGTCAAACCACTAAGTCTTACAATTTTCTAATATGTACATATTACACGTTTTAGAATAAAATGAACATAGGATCGTGTAGCTCAATCGGTAAGATACTCGAGCAGCAATAAATGTAAATGGGGTAGTTGCGAGTTCGGTCCCTCCCTTCTACTTTTTATTTTATTTTATTAAGCTCTATTAAAAGTTAATAATTTTTTTTAATAAAATTTTTATTTTTATTAAACCGCGCCGCGAGTTTTATTGAAACTTTATTTTCCCCAACAATGTGTCTTCAATTTCTACTAGCGCGTGTTTATCGCTAATAAAATCGACTTTCTTACGTTATATATTAATACATGAATGGTTAAACGTGCGTCGAGTAGATAAATTGTTCAAATGTAGTGTTGTATAGTTTATGAAAACGTGTCGTAAATTGTTCAAGTATAGTGTTCAAAAGTTTTAGTGTTTACGAAAACGTACCAATGCGTTGTTCTTTCAGAATTGTTTTAATTTATTTGTTTTAAAATTATTCTTAATTTTTTTAATATATATTTTGTCAACCAGAATATTTTTTTTTTGTCCGCTGAAAGACAAATAATTTATTTTCGTTATTTTCATAGAGATTTAATTTTTTTTTTTATTATGTGAAATATTTTATTTTTACTGACATCATTTCCCCTACTAATACTACGTTCTTATTCTTTCCTGGCAAGAAATGTCCATACCCCCCCTGGTTTTTGCTGGACTGTAACAATATTAGTCTTTGATTCATTTTTCTGATAACTTATTGTTATTGACTGAATTGGGCAATTCATTTCACTTTCATTTGTGCCCGAGCCTATATACCTACAGTGTCTGCCATAAAGTTGGCTACATACGGGAAAAATTTGTATTATTGAGATTCCTAAAAAATACTATATTGGGGGCTCGCTTCTCTTTTTACATGCAAATACCTTTCTTCAATTAAAATACATAAAGTTTTTGTCGGAAATAATCAAATATTTGTGAAATAGACACAAGAATTTATGATTTTTCATATAGTAATTAATGATAGGGGTAAAATTAGCATTTTTTATTATATTCTTGACTTTGATGACGGTCTAGGATGATTAGGGGTCGAGCTTTGAGCTCTTTGCCCCAATCATCGCTGTAGACCTGGATCGACCTCGCAAGGGGTGGGCCTGCTTTTTGCGATTACCCCACCTGCAAATGCAGACGGTGTAGGCGAAGTTAGCAGACCTCCTCTGCTTCAAAAATGATATATGGGGTCCTTGTTGTATTCTATGTACTTCTTCTTAATAACATTGTTCGATATCTTAACAATTTGACACATTCTTCGGTACCACCGTCAGCTAATTTTTACAGTCCTGCCAAATCGGTGATCACATGACATGTGTCAAAATGTAATTTTTTGTTGTAGCACATGCATAATTGAACCCCCAATAGAGTTTTTTAGAAATGTCAATAACACAAGTCTTTCCCGTATGTAGCCAACTTTATGGCGGACACTGTATAATTAGAATTCCAGTAAAATGACGAAGTTTACTAAATTAATAATCTTAACATATTATGATAACATATTTCCTATTTCTTGATAATTATTTAGCGACACCATTGCTTTTACAGGAGAGAACTGTTTGAGAACTACTCGCATTTCTTATGCATTAAATAAAACCTTAGTTCAGACGATTTAGCGGCCATGACACAAGTCAGCTTAAATTGTACCCGACTCTATGTGGAAATAATTTCTCACAGAATTTCAGTAACAGTGTTTGAAATCGTTTACCCGATTTACCCTCCAATCCTTCAATGGAGTAATACATTCCTGTACAAAATTTCAAGTCAATGTCTAAAAACAAAAAAGAAGTTACTGACCGACCGACATTCACAGACAGACAGACAGAAATCTTTTTTTGTTCAATGAATATCTCACGCCTCTTAGGGGTTTACGTACATGCAATCATTCATATTGAAGTGTTTTGAAACATTTGCTGTATAAAATATTAAGTTTAGTTTTAAAAAAGAAGTTCCCTCTTGAAGTATGGACGTAGTCGTGGGAGCAGTCTGTACATGAAATATACATACTAACCCCTGACAAAGCTGTTTATAAGAGAACAGGTGGTAATTTCAAACCATCCATTATCTATTCTACACTAATGTCTACTTTGTGTGGGCAAATAGCAAAGTTCTTTGTCTAAGTTTGGAAAACAAATTGAGATTCACTCCATGTGTAATAGTAATTTATGGAACCGTGTAAAAATTTTACAATATATTATGTAGTATCACGTCTGCTAATAAATTATACGTCACCGATATGCTATTATTAATGTTCTTTAACGCAAAATAGCAATTTTGGAAGATATATGGAATGACAACTGCAGTTTCACTAGTTTAATGCCTATTTAATTACTAAAACGATCACAACCAATTTATTTATTATTCAGATGTTCCTGATGAAATTATCAACTCGCTTTTTATATTGTGACAAATAATTTAGAAATATTGGTAGGTGTAAAGTTCCATATGATTTACCATGCACTATAAAGTCTGGTATATTATTTAATAATAATAATAATGTGTTTATTTCCATAGACTATTACAGGATTGGAATTGTCAAATACAGAGTACAGAGTAGTACAAAGAAAGTATACATATATATGCGTGTATATACAGTTAAAGATAAATTACGCAACATTGAGAAACAGACAAATAAGCAAAGAGATGTACAACTAAGGTCTGACCAAGCTAAGTGTATCAATAAATTATATAGGGAGGAAATATTCCTCGTAAGAGTAAAAACAATGATCCGCTAAGAATTTTTTTACAAGCCTCTTAAACATCACAAAACTACTTGCATCTTTTATACTTTGGGGGAGGTGGTTATATATATATGTATTGAAAAAATAAAAGGTCCTCTTTTTGTCTGTCCTAATCTTTGGGGCGGTACAAAAATATTTTTTCCCGATCGCGTGCTGTATTTATTAACATCACCACATTTTAAGAGACTATCAACGTTTTTCCTGACAAAGCATACAGATTGCAAAATGTATATAAAATAAATAGTGAGTGTGCCATGCTATTTAAAAGAATCTCTGCAGGATGTACTGTAGGCAAGTTTAAACATACTTCTCATAATTCTTTTCTGCAGAATAAACATCTTGCTAATTCCATAACAATTTCCCCAACATAAAATGCAATATTGCAGAACCGAGTAAATGCATCCGTAATAGAACGTTAGCAGAGTATCAGCGCCAACAGTGTCCCTCATTTGAAGGAGAGCAAAGTTTCGTCAGATTTTCAATATGAGCCTCTCAAGACAATGCATGTCCATATGTACGCCTAGGAACTTTGTAAGGTCATTTTCAGGGAAATTGTGATTTCCTCTGACCAAGAGGCTGAAATACGAATTGGGGAAAACATTAAAAACACAAATTTTTGCTGGTTTAGAATCAGGCCAGTTTTTCGACACCATTGTGACATTTATCAACACATAAAGTGGCATTTTTGTTTAAGAGGTATACGTTTGCATCAGTTATGATAGAGGAGGTGTCGTCTGCAAAAAGGGTTACGAAGCAATTGTTCAAATTAGTTTCTAAGTCGTTGACGAAAATAATCAACAATAATGGGCCTAATACACTGCCCTGCAGTACCCCTGTCAACATGTTAGCACTATCTGAGAGATATTTCATGCCATCATGCACAACTTTGACTATTTGTGTTCTCTCAAGTAGGACTTTCCACTCCAATGCTAGGCCACGAATACCATATATTACTAGAGTGCAAATATAGTCAAAATATTTTCTTTAAAGAGACTTGGATGGAAAATCTGGATGTGGAAGCAGTGACTCCTTAGGCAGCGGCTTTGTGCATTCGTTTCTCTAATTGCACTTGAACAGTTCAGGAAAAAATAAAAGAATATTTTATGAAAGTGATGAAATTACCTAGGAAGGAAAATGTCACTTTATCTACCTCTAGTGGAATAACAATAACTGCACAAGGGGTGTAAAGACTTCAAAGTCCGTACTATATTTGCTCAGATTTGTTATTTTCAATTTACAATAATGTGTAAATTGCAAGTAATAAATTTGTAAATATCAATATAGGGGGTTAGTCACTAGCGGATGGTCAATATGCCCTCGACGGTTTGAAATTTGAGAAAATGTCTCAGATAAAAATTATGGAAAATTAGGTATGATGTATTTCAAAATTATTTTTGAATTTACAAGATATTTCACATAGCGGTGGCAAAGTAATGCTTAGATTACTTAAAGGCAACCTACAAAAATTTTTCTTATATTTATATTTGTGTCACCAACCTTTATTATTTAAAAGTATAATTTTTCCCTGATGTTCCGCTTTATTATCATTCAAGTGGTGCCTAATGTAATAACGTAAACTACAATTTAACAATCACAATACGAACTGTTGTCCTAACGAGCCATTTTCTAATATAGAGAAACATGTTGGTAATTACTACACAGAAATCCATTACATAAACCACCTTTATTTTCTAAGGGGTAGCTTTTAGCTATGGAATATCCAATTTTACGGTCTGTTGCCTATGTCAGCACTGTTATATATATTTTTTAGATTAATCATCGTAGTCAATTTTTAAAGCAATACCAAAACACATTATCACTACTTATTAACGAAGTGCCCATGAGCCTCTGAGCATATACATGATGGAAATTTAGCTGGCTCAGTAGCCATAAGAATTTAAAGGATCGCGTTTATTATTCATACTATTTTTATCACAATTAACCACGATGTATGTAATACACAGTTGTATTCGAGTTTTTTTCTGCTTAATATTATTGAAAACTACACGATATTCTGAGTCACCAGTATAGTGCAGTTAGATTACTTCATTCGGAAATAATTCTATTCCCGAAGGTTTAAACTAACCTTAAAAGAAACCTAGATTATAGCTAAAGGAAAGACTGTAATGATTTAAGATCAGCTCAAATGATGTGAAAGTGCAAAGCAAACAGAAAAAGAAAAAAGAATCGTTAAGTCCTTTTTAGATGTTTTTTTACCTTTTCCTTGGGCATTAAATCACAGCATTGCCGCACGAAAGTATCTATTTAATAAAATTGCTGAAATAAAATTATTAAATAAAAATACCGAATTAAACAAAATTAAAATTATGTTAATTTCGTCAAGAAAATAATCTATTTCCGTGTTTACTTTTCATAATATATATTGGATGTGTGCACTAGGGTTAAAAAAATCGTTCACCGATGGTCTTATTCTTTTACCAGGATCTCTAGAATGTCAAAAAATTGCACCACGTAAATTTTCAGCCATTTTTGTGCAGGTTTAGAGGTTGCACAATGTTCTTTTGTACTTTTATTGAAGTTTTCTCCATCTACTCGGTCATGAAAAAAACAAAAATCTCCCCTTCAAAATAATTTCCTATTGTTTCTTTTCGTAGAGCATAATCCCTTTATTAGTTATTATAAATATTGCTCTCCCATCGAGAGGAAAAACCGAGAAACTGATCAAATTTTGATTTAATCCCTTTTAAGCAAGTGATACGTTGAGAAATAAGGATTGAAATTCATTTTATATCTGAAATTTTCCCGAGAGACACGCTTATGTAATTAGTTTTGCGAATAAACCAGTCTTAAAGTAAAAAAAAAAAAATGAAATCTGATAAAACTCGTAGCTTTGGCCCCATATACGAACATTAACATTTCCAATGTTATAAAGCAGTGGGACACCCCCGCACCCCCAGTTTCTTTATCTGCGACGCTAATACTACCTGCGACGCTAATAATTATTTACAATTAGATATCAGAATAAAAACCTACTAACTTATCCTAAATAAATCCACGAAAGAATGAATTTATTTTAAGCAGTATAAAAACCTACTAACCCAACAACCTAAAGAAATCGTAGAAAAAAAATTGTGAAAAAATATGTTAATCGTCACAAAATTAAAGAAAAAAATTCAGCAGGCATATGAGTTTGAACCCGGGACCTTTCGCACCGTAAGCGAGGATCAATCAATCAATCAAATCATTTATTTTCGAATTAATTGTATAAGAATTGCTCCCCCAGACCGCGATTAGGGGCTAACCCCACTGCCACGATTCACCGCGAGAATATTACCTATGCGCCAACCGTATGGCTGATGACGAACACTACGTCAAGGAACAAATGGTGAGACAAATAATATCACGCTCTGGCTCTCTCCGTACCGCCTTTTGTCGAGCAGGCAGTACAATATCGATCAGCGCTGACCGACTACACCGCATGGCTTCCCACATAGTAACAGGCTCTCGCTCAATATTACATCATCTAACTTTGATCTTTCATGTCGGCGGCTTGGAAAAAACTCGCAACTTTTGTCCTATACTCTATACGCCGTCATTAACATTTCCAATGTTAAAAAAATATACTTTACGACTTGTTTAAGGAAATAAGAATATGATCTGAAAGCTCCTCACGGTATGAATAAGTTGCCGATATTATTAAATCTGAGTACCAACAAACATAGATAATTAGTCAAAAACTACCTGTTGTCAAGTGCAAAACCATATGAAAATTTTCAAATAAATAATAACATTAATAATAATAACTATTGAACGCGGAGGCAAATGTCAATTTCCTGAATTTTTTCCTTCATTGAATAGATTTAGATTTAGGAAGGAGGAGCCGCAACTTCCATGGATCTATTGTGGTGCTCCTGTTTCTTTTCCTTAGAGATCCTTATCTAGCTTTGTCATTTGTATCAGACTCCACAGCCTTGATAAGGGCCCCTTAGTATAGCTATCAGCTTTTGCTTTTCCCCACCAAGTAGTTGGAATCTCAGGTTAGCAAGACCTTTACAATGGCAGAATACGTGGAGTGAGGTTTCCTTTATGTCTTGGCATGTTGTCTCCTCCGCCAGATCCATTAGACTCGGATCTCTATTAAGTCGGCAGTGACCGGTTAGAGGACCCATTATAATTCTAATGGTCTAGAATTGAGAAAATGAATATATTACTAGCAAAAATACTCGTAATTATTTCAAACTCTTACTAAAGACTTATTCATAGATAAGTACAAAAACATATATCTTTCTAAACAAAATACTTTGCTGGCTACATGCCACGAACAACATTGAATTATAAGAAAGAAATATGCACATTACGTACAGAAAACTGTCACAATAATGTTAGTTTTAATTTTAAATTACTATTTCTATTTTGGCATAATAGGTCCTCTATAAACTGGGCCGTTCGTAATTTCACTAATTCTTTAGCCTATTTCTATCGTGAGAATCTTGTCCACCAATCCAGAAATTTATTTTTCACCCATTTGTCAATGGATGCTCGTATGCATGGCTTGGCCTCACCACACAAGGGCTCGGGTCCTATAGGGCGCCTCCTCTTGCCAGTTCATTGGTCTTTTCATTTCCCTTGTGTCCCTTGTGTCCTGATAGTCTCGCCACGGTCACTTTATTCAGACTTCCTAGGTCTATAAGGACATTTATGTAGTCCCATATCAGTCTCGATTCGACTTGAACTGATTGCTTTTAGTGCAGCCCAGCCCCGCTATCGGAAAAAATGGCAATCGACTGATTAACAGTTCCTTACCTTGTGATTTCCTTTGCGCACCACTGTATTGCGACCACTTCGTCCTGGTATACAGTGGCGTATTTTCCTAGACTTATTGGGATTTTCGTTTCTGATCTTATCCCGTAAATCCTAGCTCCGACTCCCTGTTCGGTCTTAGAGCCGTCTGTATACCAGTATATTTATGCCGGTATTGGAGGACCGTTTGTCCAGTCCTCCCTGCCTGGTATTTTAATTTTGAAATTCTTATTGAAGTTATACTTTGGGACTGCAATGTCTGTGGTCATTCCTTGAATGGGATCTGCCTTCAGTTCAAAGTATAACTTCCGGTGCTGCGTTCCGTGCTGCTGTCATTAGCTTATGCGCCACTGAACGAGCTACTCTTTGGATAAATAAGTGTAGTGGTGGCCAATTTAGAAGAACATTCAATGCAGCTGTTCATTGAATATGTATTCCATAATGAGATTTATGTTTTCTTTCGATTTTTTTCACAATCATAACCTTATCTTCGATGATTTTCTAGGAAATTCAACAATATGGCGATAAACTAACTACAGTAGCGTGTTCCTCAGGAAAGAATACAGAAAGAAAGGATTTCAATTCCTATTTCTCCACTTATCGCGTGCTTTAAAGGCATATAGAACCAAAATTTGGTCAGATACAGATATTTATAAAAACTAGTAACGGGATCGTTTTCTATGGAAATGCAAACATCGGGAATGATTCTGTGGAAATGATTCTTGTTTCTTTATATCATCACGAGAGGCCAGATCGAGGAAACTGCAGTAAAGGTACAGCAGAAGTCTAAAAATTATTAATTAAGAAATGACATATGAGTATAATAATCTTAATGTAATTGTCACTATTATTGAAGGAAAACCTGACATGTTGGTCAAAAAAATATACGGAGTAATTATCTGGCAGCAAGAATTGAATATTAAATAAAAGATGCCAAACATGGAAATCTTTATAAATATCTTTACAAATTTTCACCATACTTAAATTTTTAAGATGACCACCCTGTATATTATTTAATAAAACTATAATAGCTGTCTCCAATTTCTTCGCTAGCAGTAATGTTACCTACCTACCAAATTTAACTGTTCTCCGTCAAGTAGTTCTCGGGTTAATGCATCAACACATAAACAATCGGCCGACAGACAGGCAGACTGACGGAATTGAAAAACCTTTAGTTTCGTAGTCTACATGGTCTGAAACGTGGGAATCTGAAGAAATCTCTTAGGTTGTATTTTTCTCGAATACAATAATTCTCTTCGATATGCGAGGGAAGTAAAAAATGGTT
Source organism: Stenurella melanura (assembly GCA_963583905.1). NCBI lineage: Eukaryota > Metazoa > Arthropoda > Insecta > Coleoptera > Cerambycidae > Stenurella > Stenurella melanura. The sequence goes on from OY757312.1 coordinate 7,315,969, forward strand.
GAGAATTTAGGTGAGATATTTTCTTGACATCTTGAAGATCCTGGTAGAAGAAGAAGAAGACGATCGGACGTTTTTTTTCTTTTTACCACCATGATGTGCACTGAAACTTAAATGATATATCATACCTATTCATATGTAGTTGTTTAATCAGTAATTAATTTAATAGTAAAATTTAGTTTTCTTACTTTTTTTTGGTCCTGTTTTAAATATTTATACAACTTGTAGAATCCACTTCATGCCAGACAATAAATTCAATCCTGCCAATATTGGCCGTTCGAAAATAGTCTGCTAGATGCTTCATCATTGAAACCCTACTCAATCATAAGCTTTGTCTTGGTTTTCTCTCAAATCCTGTATTGATTTCTTCGCAATATTTATGCCCCCTAAAAATAAAACAGATGTAAACACGCACATTACGCGAGTCTAGAGATTTGCATTCATATTATATTTTTCACCTAGTTTTGAATATATTTAGTCGATCATTGAAACTCACTGATACAATTTTCACAGTATTTTATTTCATTCGTTTACGAAATTTCCTAAAATTCTCACGTTTCAGGCTGCGGTGATTACGAAAATTAAAGTCTCTTAATTCCGTAGGACTGTAGATCTATCTGTTTGTCGGTCTGGTACAAAATACGGACGAAGAAAACAATATTTGGTAGAAGGTTAATAAAACTATTGGCATCGACGAAATGGGGTACGGGAATGGGGGAAAGGTTGACAAACAAAAAACATACTTATTAATAAAAAATGTGACGTAGAATAATAATATTCCACATGTAGTTAAAGCAAGGAGAAACCTACTCTACTTTTAATGAAAACATATAAGATGAACACCCTCAAAAAATAATTAACCAAAAATGTGACATAATGATACTCTTTGGCATGTAGTTAACACAGCTTTCACAAGAGAGATCTGCTATACTTTTTGTGAAAAATGTACTACATGGTCACCCTACAAAATAATGAAGAAATGATGCTGGAAATAATGTTTCTATTAGCTGACACTGTTACCGAATAGGAGACCTACAACTTTATTGTCAATGTCACAACAAAAGCTACATACTTCGCAAAGCATGACGAAATTGTATTGAAAGAGGCTCTATGTCCTTTTGAAGGGCTCCACTAAGGCCGAAAAATAGGTTTCCATTTTATTTTAAGATCGTTGGTTATAGAGAATGATCTGAGGAGATGATTTTGATTTGAGTGTTTCTGTACTTTAAGAACATCTGAATAAGTAGATATTTTGAAAATAAATTCACTCTTATTTTTGCAGCATAACCGAATAACCGAGGTTAACAGCAAAATGCAAAGACTAGAAACTGATAATTTAAAATATACGTTTTCATTTGGGATGGGTCCTAATTTGTTTATTTTGCAGTTGGCTATATGCAACAACTTTTTTCTTTACAAGAAAACAAGAAGTGGTTCATTTAATGCATATATCTAATTAATTCTCAAATCTTTGTTCTGCCGAATTTTCTGTAATTAAGCATAATAATAACAATTCGACCCCACAGTCATAATATTTATTCAAACTGATTTGTTTAAACAGTTATTTTAAACGTAAAATGAAAAGGGGGAAGGTTCGTACTTAAGTGATTTGTTTTATAATACTGATATAAAAGGGTATTAGAGACTTTAATTAATTGTGATTTCGAAAAGATACGGATCTCTTTCTTTTATTGATTCGGCAGTAGGAGAGGAAAAATAATTTTTAATTACATAAAAATACATGATTGATTAATACTTTTTATTCGTATAAGAAATAACGTGTAATTTACGAAAACATTGCTTTTCTTCAAACTTCAGAAAACCATGATGTTTCTTAACTTATTTCATGATAATGTGATCAGTGCTTTTTTTTACATATAAAAAATCGGTAAAGGTATTTGCACAGAACTTCCCTCTTTATTGGTGCATGGCGGTCGCCCTAAAAAAATAATAATTACGAAATGACATTGAAAATAATAATCGGAATATAGTTATCACTATTATTACAAAGAAAACCTGATACGTTTTGTTAAAGAAAATATACAGAGTGCTCATCCAACATCAAATGTTCAATACTAAATGACAGGTGCCAAATATGGAAGGTTTACGCAAAGACCTTCACAAATGTCAACCATGACTGAATTATTTCCTGGGATGACCACCATATACATTTTTCAATAAAAGTATAATAGATGCATATGCCAAATATTGCCATCTGTCATATTTTCAATTCCACATTCACGTAGTGGAGTGGAGTGGAAGTATAGTGGTGGTTAAAAAATTCTTCAAAAATGTTGGTAAAAAAATTTTCAAAATTTTTATCTTTTGAAATAGGTTTAGAATTTTCTTACTTTTTATTGGGTATTTTGCCACTGAAAAATATTTAAAAATTTTAATGAAAAAACCTCTGCGCCAAACGGATCAGACAGAGGTTGGTTCTTGAGTACTTGACTGTTTCAAAAAGTCTCACACCTAAAATATAAACTAGAACAATGTTATAAACTAAAAACTGAAAATCAAAGCTATAGGTAGTTAACGTTTCGGAAGAGAATCTACTTCTGTTCTCAAAACTTTTTTGGCCGTCAACCATGACAGTTCTTTGTTTATGTATTTCCATAGTCACGTGAGACATTAAATTATATTTATCTTATTTTTACTTACTTCGTCTCTAAGGATGGGCAACCAACTAGTACAAAAATCTGTTGAATAATTAGAAACGCATCTATCCTCGTTTAATAAAATAATCGCGGATTCTTTAAGTTTTCTTTTATTTCCGTTGCTCTCTTTTTCCAAAATCTTCGCCGAGTCCCATTTAATCCTATGATTATTATCCCACGCGTGTTCACAAATTTTGGATTTTTCAAACCTCAGGTTGTGATAGTATATTCTCTCTACTACCAATGTTCAATAATTGACTATCAACAAAACTCTCAGGATATTGACTATTTAATAAGACAGTTTTTATAAATAGTTTTTCGTTCCTGAATATTAGGTACATCATTTGAAGAAATAATTTTGGCCCTGTCATACAAACACTTAACAACACCTTTCTTAACACTAATATGTTGATTTGAATTGAAATTTAAGTATCTGTTTGTTAACTACCTATAGCTTTGATTTTCAGTTTTTAGTTTATAACGTTCTAGTGTATATATTTTTAGGTGTGAGACTTTTTGAAACCGTCAAGTACTCAAGAACCAACCTCTGTCTGATCCGTTTGGCGCAGAGGTTTTTTCATTAAAATTTTTAAATATTTTTCAGTGGCAAAATACCCAATAAAAAGTAAGAAAATCTGAATATGCCACAAATAAACAATTACAGACAATACAAGGTTTAGAATGTCATGAAACGTGGAAATTTTAAATTCGAGCAAAAAGGAAAGTTTCCTTCTATTCTATAGTAGTGGTAAAAAAAGATTACAAAATTATTTGTTTTTTTTAAATAGGTTTAGAATACCATGAAACGTAAAAATTTTAAATTTGAGCAGAGAAAAAAATGTTTTCATCTATTTTAGTGGAAAATATTTCCAAAAATGTTGGTGAAACAAAATTTCATTTTTTTTTCTGAAATAGGTTTAGAATGTCATGAAACGTGAAAATTTTAAATTTGAGCAAAACAAATTTTTCCCCATCTATTTTAGTGGTAAAATATTTTTCCAAAATGGTAAAAAAATGTTGCAATTTTTTTTTTCCTAAATAGGTTTGGAATGCCATGAAACGTGTAAATTTTAAAGAGGGAAACAAATTTTTTTCTTCTATTCTATAGTAGTGATAAATAGATTTTCGACAAAAAAATGTTTTTGTTGAAATAAGTTTAGAATGCCATGGAAACGTGGAAATTTTAAATTTGAACAAAGAAAAAAAAATTTCATCTATCTTAGTGGTAAATTTTTTTAAAATATGGTAAAAAAAATTTCTAAACGCTATGAAACGTGGAAATTTTAAATTTGAACAAGGAAAATTTTTTTCCATCTATTTTTCAAAAATGTTGGTAAAAAAAATTCAAACAATTTTTTTTTTAAATAGGTGTAGAATGCCATGAAACGTGGAAATGTTAGATTTGAACAAAGAAAAAAATTTTATTCATCTATTTTAGTATTTTTTCAAAAATGTAGGTGAAAAAATTTTCAATGTTTTTTTTCTGAAATAGGTTTAGAGTGTCATGAAACGTGGAAATTTTAAATTTGAGCAAAACAAATTTTAGACGGTCCACCCTGTATATTTTCCAGTGAAAATTTAACCATTTCTTCGCTGACAGTAGCGTCAACTACCTACCAAATTTGACTGCTCACCGTCAAGCAGTTTTTTTAGTTAATGCACCAACAGACAGACAGACAGACAGACTGACGGAATGCAAAAACCTATATTTTCGTAATCTACGTGTTCTGAAACGTCAAAATCCGAAAAAATCTCGGAGGGTGATTTTTTCTCGGATACAATACTTCCCTTCGGTATGCGAGGGAAGTAAAAATCCAAAATCCCAGATGTCGGAAAAATTTCGACTTTTGCCCTCATTTTTTCTTCGTTTACTGTACTAACATATTATTTATACCAAATTTTTAACCTTATTTCCTGTACTACAACGAGTATTTAAACTAAGTGACCATTCATAAAAATCTTAACACGCTACGTAAACAACACCTTTGGTATTAACCATCATCCATATATAGAATTCAAATATCAAGCGTCCCGCTAATGTAAAGATAATTAATAGACAAAGGTTGACAATGATGAGGAAAGTTGTATCCGGGATGTAAAGATAACTTTTATCGTCCCCTTATCTACTCTTAGGACACTACTTCTAGCATGATCTATTGGGTATGAGCCAAAGGGTTGAATTTTAACATATCTGATTTGGGAATCCATGCGTTGAAGATAGCGCTTGCGTTGCGACGTCGCAGGTTGTAACGCCTGGACGCCAACCAGTCTGTCTGTGGACGTCAAGGTCGCGCGTCCTTATGCAGCCCACATTTCCTTTAAATTATCAATGAAAGACTTTTGTTGTCGTTGCGCGCCACACTTAAAACAACAATAGATACGTGCTTTCGAAAAAATTAAAATAATATGTAAAAATCTTGCATTTTTAGGTTTTGGTTAACTATTTAAATAATAACATGTAGAATAAATAAATGTTTACGTGTGAGAACTTTATAATATTTGTGTAATATATGTGAAAAACTTTAAAATGTGTTCCAAATATTATATAGGATGAATTACGTAAGTAAACGTTAGTAGGCAAGTAGGGATCTTTTTATATTTCGATTAATTAATGAAAGTTATGCAAAAGTAGAACAGAAAATGTTAAACAATTAAACTGTGTGCATGTAGGATAACTGCATCGAAATATTTATTTATTTCATGCGTTTGTTATTTAGTGTTAATAACGCGCAAGGTTTACTGCATCCAGTTTGCAAAACAATTCACGAAAACAGGCACGTACTGCAAATACAAACTTCATTGTCCTCATTTAATTGTTTTTAAATAGAATGCAGTTCCAATGAATTAATGCGTTTCGATGCATTCATGGAAATCTCATTCAAATTTTATCATTTAAGTTATAAATAATCTCTATATTAACGTACTGCTACTTGTGACAGAATTAGATCGTTAATCAAATATTCAGTGATACTAGTTTTTAATCAATATACTAGAAATTCGATAAATCGTGAGTAAGAAAGTAGAATTTAGTAAAACAAATATCCCAGACAGCAAATTTTATTCGTATCGATTTGTGATGTACAAAATATTATTTTTATTACCATATATCAAGTTTTAGTAAACAATAACTTTCTCTACCGCAACTTATGATATTATGTTGTTTAATGCATACTGTTTGTTATAATGGTCACAATATAGTTAACAGTTTTTCCAGTGCAAGACAGGCAAACAGGGCAATGGAACTTTATTTCTCCCCGCATATTTTATTTATTTATTTTGTACACTGCCTTACAGGTATTAGACACCTGTATATAAATAAAATTCACAATATGTAAACAAGAAAAATAAACCGATTAAACAATATAAAACAAAGAACATACCTTATGAATATCTAATGAACCCGAAGAAAGAGTTGGATTAAATATATCAATGTAAGTAAAAACAGAATTGTGATTTTCGCAAACTATACGAATGCGAGAAAATTGCAAAACATTTGTACGTGATGGAGTAATAGACCAAGAACAATAACAATAACATCATGTCATTCAAAAGATTTGGCCTATGGGCAGCTTACATAACAAGAGATTCAGCAGTCTGCTAGTTCGGACAGGTCACAAGGAAAAATTACACGATGTGAAAATGAAAAATTTTCACATTCACTTTCTGCAAGAAAAATTTAAACACGAACACAAATAGATATTAAATTTATTTGAAATCTGCCAATCTGTCCTTAGAGTCCTAAAACTCTTGTCAGCCAACCCATAAAATATTAAATTAATTCATTCATATTAGAGAAAAACGTTAAAGAAAAACTCACCGAAAACACGACTTTTGTTAGGTTAATCGATTATAAAAAAATTATAAAACTTTTTCAATTCAGTCACCTGGGATTCTGTATATGTAGACAGTGAAATAGACTCTGCAACATATAAATTTATTAATATTATTGCAAATGCAATAAATGACTGTACTATACTCAAAAGATCTACTAGAAAAAATACTAAGCTAACGCCCTTACAGTCTGTAAGAGCAAATAATGCACTAAGTAAATCGCTAATTATAGAGTACGGAGTACCGCAAGGTACAGTACTAGGTCCTTTACTTTTCTCCATCTATCTAAACGGTCTATTCCAGCTGGGAAATGTAGGTAATATAATCAGTTTTGCGGGCAATACAGTCATTTTTTTATAAAGCCGATACATAGAACGAACTAAAAAATAATGTTGAAACAGATCTAACTATCCTAAAGAATTGGTTCGACCATAAACTGTTACCACTAAACTTCGAAAAAACCTTTTACTTACCTTTTAGCTGCACAGAAACAAATCTTCCCACCTTCAATGAAATAAATATTCATACACACTGCAATCAATATACTGTCTTACCTAAAACAGAAATAAATACCTGGATATCATAATAGACCAACACTTAAAGTGGAAACCGCATATAAACTATATAATAAAAAAATTACAAAACATATTAAATGTTCAACAAATGAAAATTCTATAACATGCTTTCATAGAAACTCACCTAAGATACGGCATGCTGGGGTGGGGCGGAGTAGCAAAAAATCATTTAACAGCATTGGAACTGTTACAGAAGAGATTCCTGAAAATAATCCTATCCAGGAATTACAGGTAATCCACAGAAATTCTTTATTTAGAAGCCAAAGTATTTGATACACGTGTCAAATTTTTAATTTTTACGCATGCGTAAAACAACATTTGCATAATAATAGAAATAAACAACCATCATATAGGTATGACACAAGACAGAAAAACAAGTGTGTGTATCCATTAATGCTAAAAACCACTGGCCAGAGATCATACAAATTTCTAGCACCTAAATTATAGAATTCCATTCCAGTGAACATAAAAAATATAACGTCAATATATTCATTTAAAAGAAATTAAAAAAGTATGTTCTTGGAGAAAACAGAAACATTTTTACAGACCTTATCGACAATAATTAGTTGTGCCGTAAAAACAGTATATCCTTATCCACTAGGTATCTTCTGATCCCTCTTGATATTGTTGTTATTGTTATTGTTGTTAGATTTTAAATATTATTGTTTCTATAGCGATATTTTATATTGTGTAATAGGATAATTATATTATTCCCGAAACAGGCGTGCAGACACCTATCGAGCTTTTGTTTATTTACCTCGTTAGTTAAATTTTTGTACTAGTGGTATATATGTAAATAAACATTATTAATATTATTATTATTATTCATTCGTACAAGCTGCACTGGTTAGAACATATTTTGTTTTAATTTTCAGCCCCTCTTCTAGGTAGCTTTTGTGGTCGAAATGCTAGAGCTCTAAATATGAGGAGAAAATAAAATAAAATACACTAGAACCTAAAAATTTAAACATTGCTCCAGATATGTTCTTATACAGATTCACAAGATGGAAAAGTGCTCCAATCAAAATGTGTTACTCATAAACAATTCCTTGTTCCTTTTGGCCGATATAATTTGTAGAATATAATAAGATTATTTTGTTTTTTCGAAGAAGTACAGATATAAAATCACATCCTGTAAATGTAAACGTACGACTACCAGGCCTTGACTTAGATAACAATTATTCTTCCAGAACATTTGATAATCGTGAGCTATCATATAGCACTATTGCATAGTTAATTTGCTCTATTGACTGACCCCAAAGCTGTTGGTTTCCTGGAGCATGAATTTAAAAAAAAGTGTTTTTTGCTTTTTAGTTCAGTTCAGTATTTTAAAATAAAAGATTTTTCTTAAAAATTTTCTCTTTCGATGTAAGTGCACTTTACTCTTGAACGATTTTTTGCCCAACCCTGTATAATATTTAACTTGAAGCTATTCTAAGTGCACCTAAAATGGACATGCAATAACTTTTGGCGGTATTTAATCTTTGGTTGTGCAACTAAAAAATGTTTTTCCATTTGTTGCACACTAAATCAACCACACTGTATATCCCTGGTGTAGAATCAGGCCATGCCTATCATAAAAATGCATTGTCGTCGAAACTGAATCAACGTTTAAAATTTCAACTCCGTAGGATAGGAGGAAGTGGTTCTAATTCAGCTTGCAAGATTTGACCTAAACAAACTAACACACTAACCTTACATGTTAAATAAAAGCTTTTAAAAAAGCGATGGAAATCGGCCGAAGTCGATTTTTGTCTTGGAGGGATAGTTTTCTTCAGTGCACCCTCCAAAGTTAATAATAATATGACATTCAATGCAAAAAGATTCACCAGAAATCGAGTTCTACTTCGCGATTGGTGAAAAACCCGATTTGGGGGGGTGGGTGAGGGGTTCGGTATCCATCGCAATCGATTCAGCTACCCAAAAAACAGGGGAAGTCGTGTAGTTCGTGCTATAAGCAGCACTTGTGTATTCTTCCGCTTCTACTCCTGGTCTAATTTTGAAAAACAGTACCTACTGCTAATCACTTTTCGTTATTCTTGTATCCACTTTGGTAAAGCATAGAAATGAAGCTATAGAATCTGTTTAGTATGCATGGTTGGAATTTTTAGACAACAATATAGAAGCGCTGATAAAAATTGTTCTTTCTATATTCTGAAGACAGAAGTATTAAACAGTATTTACTAATATTCATTGACAATACAAGTCTGTTGTCAATAATTTTACTTGGTATTTTTTATTGATGGTGGTGACATATATCAATGGGTTACATTTGTAATTTTCTCGTTAGGATAGTCTGTTGAGGGTTCTATATCCCAGAGGGCACGGCATACTGATGGGTTTCGAGTTAGCCTAGTTAAAATTTTTCTCTTTTAAATATTCATAATAGCCAGCGAAAATAATTGATTTAGCACTTTAAGGGTAGCCTCCTAAGGGTTCTATGATACCGAGGGCTCGACAAACTAACGAATTTCGACTAAGCTTGAGTGAGTGTAAACATGTTTAACTTTTCACCCTGTAACTTTTCTCTGTAGATGGTATGAACTGGTAGACTAGTGAATTTCATATTAGAACTACTTCTGTTGATATTCGAGGTCAAATTACTTGGATGGAATGACGTAAGCGTTTTGGGTTCCTCATCTGTAATCAAGGAAAGTTTTCATATTTTTTCGAATATCTGTGAAATCATTAACCGCATTAGCTAGGATAGTATCTACAGTTGCTTTTAAAGATACTCGTTGTAGCCCAATCACTCTTATTGGATTGCTAAAGATAACATAATCCATTTGTTCCTCTATCAGACTTTTAATCTCATTTTGCGTTTTTATTTTTCCACCATTTAATGAGGATAAAAATTCTATTTTCGTTGCTTCATCCGAAATTCATTGGTGATTTTTACCTGGAGCATGAGCAGATTTTTTTCGCAACACATTAAATGCATGTTTTACCCAGCAAGGTTTGTGATATAGAATGTTTTTTGTATGAGGATCTCCTGGATCTGTACAATTACTAAGTCGAATTTTTAGGGCTTCATACTGTGACATTTCGATTGCTTCTTTTAATTTCAGACCGACAGGGTCTGTTTTAATTAATAGATTTCTTGCCTTTCCTTCTTCAAGAGAGAAAAAACATTTAATTTTGTCATCCGCAGGGATTTTGAATCTTATTGTGTAACTTACATTATTATCTTCAGCAGTAGAACTAGAATAAGAAGGCTTATCCTTTTCACGTTCAAATAATCTCTCACTTCGTTCCGTATTGGTCTGCAGCCTTGCCTTTTTTTGAAGATGAAGGCAGGGATACTTGGAGATGAATTCGTTGTAGAACAGACATGGTGTCCAAATTTAATTATAATTGAGTATTGAAAGTATTGAACTGCCCGGCGCGGCTTACGATTATCGATCTGTTCTTATCTGAAACAAAAAAAAATTAAATGATATGAGTGTTACCAAAATCAACAGTGTTTTTTATCAAAACACTTAAATGGACAAAGATGTCGATAAATTCCTAATAACATTTTTTATAGAGAATTTCCTTGTAAAAACAATTTACTGGAAATGTTGATAGGATGACTCTATCAAGAGTTTTAATCGATAATTTTCGATGATGTCTGGGATGGTCGCCATCTTGGATGTATGACGTGGTATAGGCCGTCTGCCACATAATCAAGCAAAGCATCTGGTAAGACATGATTATAGAAAGAATAGGGAATGTATCAAAATTGGTGCAATCAATTCATCATCAAATTTTTTACAAGATGTATTATGGCCCAACTAAGGAGTAAAAAGAAATTATTAAGTTTATCTGCAATAAAAACGATAATAAAATCACTACGAAATAATTATAGTTTGACTTTGGAATTATTGTTTTCGTCGATGTCTCTAATTTAATTTTAATAGTTTCCATTTGAACGAAGTACCCAAAAAAAAACAATAAGACATTGAGTGATCGTCGTCAATTAGATGACAATTAAAGCAGAATTAAAGAGGAAAATAGATTACTTTGAAGCTGCACTTAACGGACATTTTTCATCACAATTTATGCAACGTCAATATGAAAGTCTCATTAGCTGCTGTAGCTACAGCTTCCAATCGCACTGCAGCACAGGTCACAGCCAGGGACGATTGTAGGAAAAATCGATTATTCAAGTAGCCAAATTTTCCTACATTGCTCTCAACTGAACTTTTAACAAATATGCTGTCTCGAAGTCAACGTTATCTATTTTGAATAATTGGGCATTCGCACTACGTTGCATGTGGCGCATCAGAACTATCTGTTATTCTCTTAATTCTCTTAAACATTAATTCAGGTAATAACTTCCATAATTTAGGCTAGAAAATATATTTATTTAGAATAATATCAAAGTATCTAAATACCGTAAACAAGCAGGTATTAAATGAACATTTTGTAGAAATAAGGGTTGTTTAATGACATTAATATATATTGAAAGTAATACTAGTAGTAATTCTAATGAATTCTAATGGAATATTAAGCACACGTAACATGATAAAGATAGTATGAGACAAGTAGCGAATGATTTCTAACCAACCTTGAAAAATGGTTGACAGTTTGGTTGTATACAGGTGGCCACGAGTCAATGTACGCCCCTAATATGTTGGTTGCTTTTGTATTTAAAAATTTGTTTTTTGGTATACATAAATTAGATAATAATAAGCTACTTTTAGACTAACAGGAATGAAAATATCACTTCCGGTTGAACAGGAAGTGACATCACATTTTTTTTCTTAAAGGGAATGACCATATTTTTTTATGGTTTCTCATTAAGTATAAATTTCTAAATGGAACGGGTTTTTTAGATGTAAAAAATTCCAAAAAATAAGTGGGATACGAACAATTTTTTAATTTTTTCAAAATGGTCGCGTCAGATGAATGCAATGTAATAAAATTACTAAGAAGGCTATGAAAATTATTAGTAAGGTTGTAGACTTATCTGCAAAGAAAAAAAAATGTTGTTTGAATTACTGATAGGTACCAGTATTTTTAGTATTTTTTCAAAAAAACGGAATTTCATTTTCATTTTCATTTTCATTTCCGTAGGGGTCCTATGGAATTTCTTTTAATGGAACTGTGCTATTTCTTTTATTAATCAGAAATAATGATCCATAAACTATAATTTTTTTGCCGTTAATCATTTCCTAACGATATTCTTCGTAATAATAGAAGTATTTTTAAAAAGTAAGCGCCAACAAATCATTTTAATAAGGTACCTATCTACTTCTAAATCCAAAATTGCAGATAAACATGAAAATGACAGACATTCGCAACAATTGAATTAGTCTTGACTAAGCAAGTGTATTAAAGTTGTTATAAACAAGAAAATTAATATAAAATGGCTGAAAATTATGCAAGAGATGAAAAAGTTGACATGGTCATTATTTATGGAGAGACTCGACGTAATGCAACTAGAGCACAAAGTCTGTAAGGACGGAGATATCCAGAAAGAAGACAACCTCCGAGAAACTATTTCGCCCGGTTGGAGCAACAATTTAGAACTGAACCTAATGTAGAAATTAAAGAAAGATTTATTGTGGATAAAGAAACGGAAATTAATGTATTAGCTTTAGTGCATATTGACCCAACCATTTCGATAAGACAAATTGAACATGAATTGCCAGTTTCCAAAGAATCAGCCGGAGAAATTTTAAAGAAACACGGCTATCGTTCTTATAAATATCAATTGCATCAATTTTGGTATGAGAATGATTATCAACGATTACCTTTTGTAATTGGTTACAGTTACGCCAATTAAGAATTGAGAATTTTATCAAAAACATTTTGTTCACTGATGAATCGAGATTTACAAACCTTGGGTTATTTAATCGAAACAACACTCGATATTGGGCAATTGATAATCCTCACATTATGAGACAGGGGCGGTATCAGGAGCTGTTTGGCTTCAATGCTTCGTTAGGCGTACTGGGCGACCATATCATGGGTCCAATAATTTTTAACGACACTCTAACTGAACCAAGATATCTAGTATTTCTCCACCAAAATATAATAATTCCACAGATTAATCAAATTCCCAATACCAATATTGACGAGGTTTACTTCCAACAAGACGGGGCTGGACAACACAATGCTATTATCGTTAGAGTACTTAAATCAATTATTTCCAGATCGTTGGATTAGGACCCATGGTCCAGTCAGATGGCCTGCATGGTCGCCTGACTTAACTCCACTCGATTTTTTTATTTGGGCGCATTTGAAAAACAGGGTCTACATGACTGCTCCAACCACAAGGCAAGAAGAAAGAGTTCGACACGAAATTGCACAAATAACACCTCAACAATTACAGAATGTTAGACGTGCAACGATAAGTCGCGCTACTCTGTGTATTAATCATAACGGTGAACAGTTTGAACAATTTTTATAATGGTTTATTTTAATTTAGGTTTTAAACAGTTTTGTTATTCTTGGTAATTTATTCATGGTTGTAACGTTATACCTGTTAAAATTATTTCTTGTTTAATTTGTGTTTACTTTTAAAAAATACTTCTATTATTACGAAATTATAATTTATGAATCATTATTTCTGATTAATAAAAGAAGTAGCACAGTTTCATTAAATAAAATTCCGCAGGACCCCTACAGAAATGTAAATGAAAATGAATTTTCCTAAAAATACTGGTACCTATCATTCAAACAACTATTTTCTGCTTTACAGACAAGTCTACAACCTTACTAATAATTTCCATAGCCTACTTAGTGATTTTCTTACATCGCATTTATCTGATGCGGCAATTTTGAAAAAATTCAAAAATTGTTCGTATCTCACTTATTTCTTGGAATTTTTTACATATGAAAAAACTGTTGCACTTAGAAATTTATGCTTAATGAGAAACCGTACAAATAATGTAGTCATTCTATTTAAGAAAAAAAAGTTGATGTCACTTCCGGTTCAACCGGAAGTGATATTTTCATTCCTAGTAGCCTATTATTGTCTAATTTATTTGTACCAAAAACCAAATTTTTAAATACAAAAACAACCAAAATATTGGGGGCGTACGTTGACTCGTGGCCACCCGGTATATAACCATAACTTCTCGTGAATGTATGTAATCTTATGACTCCAAAGCTAGTGGCTCGTAAGTGTCTTTAACTCGTGTGCATGATATAACGTCAAGTCCTCACAGTAGAAGGGTAGGTAGGAAAAGTAAACACACTTTATTTAATATGTTCATATAAGAACATTTAATAGATAGCATTGAACACTGAGTATAGTTTAACTTAGTAAAACAAATTATATTGGGATTAATAGCACCTATTAAGAGGGTGTAGAATCTTAAATCTGACTAATATTATAAACCAACATAATAGTAAGTAAATATCATGTAATATTGCGACACGAACACAGAAATCTTATAATATAGTATATGGAGGGAGCACAAATGGAGGATTAATAATAATTAACAGACTGGAAGACTTATATTTCGATTCTAAATATGTAGAACTTCGTATACAACATATGAATAGGAGGTGAAGTGGATATTAATATATTTCTAAGACGTATATTTATATTGTGAATAACAGTTCTAAAATGTGCTTATTCATATAATTATAACGATTTTTTTATTATTCACTAATTTAACGTCGGTCTATTTTCGCCACTAAGGCCAATCACCGATGTCAGGAGATGAGCTACACCCGACCTGGAAATTTTGCCTAACCTCTTCTTTATCGAAAAGTAGAGTTTTTTCACTTGCCTAGCATTTCACACATAAGAGACTGACTGCTTTACATCTCCTTTGAAAGATGGTAATGTCCACTATGCAACCCCCCCGTCTGAAATTGCAAATTTTCTACGTATGCTCTGATATACAAGACGATAGATGGGAAAGCGAGAACGCTATATTTTCCTAGAAAGAGTCACACATCTAATTATTAATCGTCCTCCGAGTTGCTTAATATTTCGGTTCAAAAACGAGTATAGCCAGGAGTCTACGCACGCTCCCATAAATAATTGCTTACAGCAATCTTAGTAAGCAAAGTGTTACTGTATAGTTTGTATAGTTTAAATGTGACAGCAACAAGCTCTGAAATAATACTGTTTTTACTTTCCTATACGGTTGGTATAGATTAGTATTACATTCAAAGATTCGATCTTTCACACATCATATACGTGAATACAATAACGCAGATTATTGTCGATCTACAAGGTTGTTATAAACGTCTGTCAGTAGGAGAACGCCATTATCCCCTTGTTTACCAGTACCAAACATCTGGATCGATCAGTTTTTGGTACCAAAAGTATTACTGTAGATTATATAGAGTTAATAAATAAACATTACAACAGTATATTATATTTACGGGAAATATATTTAAAAATATATTTGAGAAATGGCCACGCTTGACACTTGGGGTACTTCACTCACACAATATAGTGGTTCCGAAGAAGCTCAGTTATATTTTTCTACTTGTGATCATTCACTACACTGAAACTTGTCATTTTTACAGCAGTGTATGCGATACCAACGTTATGCAAGTCGATAAGAGATGGTCATCATTAATTATGTCAAACGGTTCAAAGTGGTTAAATAAAACTAAATTAGTCAGTAAACCGTTGATAGATGCTGACAGAATATCTGCAGTAACTGAGACCAATTTTGTGGCACAGATATAATTTGCTCCAAGTCCAGATTAGCTTTAATTAATTTAATTTTAAAACGGTTTGTAAGGAATCACCTCCTCCACCACTTCTTTAAAAACGAAATTTGTACATGAAACATTCATTATATTCAGACGAAGTTGTGGGCATACCCAGAAGTTATCAATATGTTGTTCCAATATGGTTAAGACCAGATTAGTTTTAATTATAGAATTTTAAAACGGTTTTCAAAGAATCACCGGCTCCTCCACCATTTATTTAAAAACGCAACTTGTACATGAAAATTTCATTATATTCAGGCGAAGTTGTAGGCATACCCAGAACTTATCAATATGTTGTCCCAATACGGTTAATTTTATTTTTAAATGAACCGTTATCAAGAAAAATCACACAAAATTGATACATATTATTCATTGCTGTCAATTCACGTTTACGTGGTACTTTGAAGTTAAATACACACAATATATTTTTGTTTTTAATGTTTAAATAGAAATTCACAGTCGTTAACATAGAAATGATATTGCTATTCATTTTGTAATAGTCTTATTAACCATAAACATTTGAAATATTTTAAAATAAAATAAATCTCTCAACATATATATGTAAGATTCGTTCGAAATTGAATGACACACTGTATATTGCAGTTTAGATATTTTGTACATCTTCGTATTGTCGAATACTTAATCAAAAACATTAGTAACATTTTACTCTAAAATTATAACAACATGCTTTAATATAATTTCAATTTTACATATATATTTACTTAATCGACAATACTCAACTGCAACTTTCATTTAAAATATACGGACAGTTTTCGTAGATAGTTTAAAAATTATAAAACAAACAGTAAAATATCATATTCTATACGTTAAAACATCTAAAAGCACAGGGGCCTCAGATCGCCAATTTGTCTTAAGTGTAATATAAGGAAAGGGGAAAACCTGGAACAAACACTGAAAGTACAACAAGAAGCAAGGACAACAACGTAGCAGGAACTCAATATTAGCTTAAATTTACTAGATTCTCATTAAGAAAGTGTAGCATAAAGAATTGCCTCTAGAAATTGTCACATCCAAAGAATATAATGAGTAACCCCTAGGAAGTATAATTTGTAAAGAAAAGTTCTGAAGTAAACTGCATAGTAGTTACTATTTACAGCTAACATCCATATTTCCGCGTTTTGATTAACACCTAACTCAATATTTTATGAAAATACGTTATTATTGTGATATAATCACGTCGACGACGTGCAACAGCGACAAACATGTTTTTTAAATCATATTAAGTTGAAAATACTTTATGAATGCTTATATTCTGTATTCTATATCACAATCACAATACTTCTATTACATATTCTCCTTATATTACACGTACGTTTTATTACATATCTAGTACTTTTTAAATATGAACTGTTTTCCATCTATAAAAATGTGAAGTAAAGTTTAGTTTCAAATGTGTTGCAGTTTTACGGAATATATATGGAAATGCATGAGAGAAATTTTCCTATATATCGAATTTTATAATTTAAAAGTCACAGTCACATGGAATATGTCAATATCTTGTTTTAATTCAACACCAGGGGTGGCATTTCCATCAAATAATTCTATTACATTATAGCAGAACCTACGTTTTGTTGGAATGATAGATTATTAAGTGATAAAGGATACGTGTATTTCTCACAAGTCATTTATTATTACAATTATTTCACAAACAGGATCGATATATTGCATTGGGTGCAATGTTACTTTCTTAATAATCATTTACTTTTAAAATACATATAATCCATGTATTATATTTATAAACCCCCATATACTGCTAGTCTTTCACATAACCATTTAAACTCAAAATAATAAGTTGCTTTGGTCAATCGGCCAATCAAGATATCAATATCCGGCTATAATAACATTAAAAGTACTTTATTGCTAAAGACAAACGGCTCTCAACCGAGGTCCTTCTATTGTGTCAAACTTATCTACGTACAAAGATATATGTTCAAGTCTAGAAGATGATCACTATGATTCTGCAAATACATAAATTCTTCAACAATGCAAAATATGACTCGTAGTATATAATTTCTAGCTTCTTGAATCTTATACTTCAATTGCTAGAACTGGAAGGTTGAGAAAAATTACAAAGTCGTCGGAAGATATTGCAAACTGAAATGGAACTTCAGCAGCTAACTATTGATACACTGGTTATATTAGCAGTATACAATCTGAAAAGAAAAACTAATTTAAACCACCCAGTCTCCCCCTAGTACCCTCTACAAGTCTACAATCCCCATGAAGGGTTTAAATTGCAGTTGTTCTAAACATTTGAAAAGTATGTAATAAACATACTTTGACAAATATTACGATAAAAATGATTTTAACCATCACCCTCCAGCACCTCCTTATAACCCCCAGGAGGGGTTGAAATTCCACTTGTTCTTAACACATGAAACGTATGTATATTTTTAGGTTTTTTGGCGCTATGAAAGAGTATGGGTTCTATAGTCCAAGATCACCATCTATATGAAAATAATTCATTTCCATATTTTGTTTTTCACTATATAAATATTTAAATTAATTTATAATATTTTTTCCATTTAAAAATTATGACAGGCCTTCTTTAAGCGGTGTAGAGGTAACAATTTTGTAAATTAATTTCGATGTGTCTTAAGAATCGAATGTTGAAATAACTCAAGAACTATGCAGAATTTACCTGACAACTTAAGATAAGTCATATCTTCTTGCGGTGTCGTACTGGCCTGAAGTGTTGAAGATTTCTTTGAATATGCCAGCATGTTCTACTTAGATAGGGAGCCTACAGCTTAACGTGGATTTCGAACCACATTGAGAAAATAATCTCACGTCAGTGTTCCATTACCTTACGAGAAGAAAAATGGTATGGTTGTCATCGTGATATACTGATATGAAGCGTCGAGGGTTTGCAATGAATTCATACTCTCGGCAGTAAGCAAACTCAGGTGACTCTTGGTCGCCTTCGTTAACATATGATTTTAAAGAAAAGTTTGGTTATTTTACCCTAGTGAAGTTTATTAAGAGTCCCTTGCTGACGCAACGACACTACTAAAACATGTGAATTGTCGAAATTGTTAATGCGGCGTACTTTAAAGGAAAAGCACTTTTAATGGTGTAAGACATTTTATGTAACAATTGACTAACAAGGCTTTCTAGAGCGTTTGGGCCTCGCTGAATACTCAAATCGCTGTTACCTAGTAGAAATCTCCAACGGAAGTCCGCAATTCGGGATCGCATCCAGGATGACACCCACGCGCTCGTTTCTCCCGTACTTTCTGAGCTGTAAACGAAATTTAAAATGCATACATAGCATTCTCAATGTCAAGAGGTGGGAATTTGCTCCATTATTACTTGTACACGATATTTGTACGATAAGGTTCATTATTTTTATTATGAATGCATAATTTCTTTTGTACCTACGATATTATCTTTTACTTTCTAATCTAATCTGCTTGAACTTCTTCAGTATTTACTTTTATCCGAACAAGTAGTGATGAACTACTTACGTGATTACTGCACTGTTTATTTACAATATAACGATACGGATTGAAAATAATTAATACCTATTAGATAAGTATGTAATGTAATATTGTATTGTTAAAATATTGGAAAAAATCGTACATTTTTATTTGACAAATCCATTTTTATTTTTCTGTTTCATTGTATCGATAAAAATATGTGTCCCCCTCATCTCAGCATTTGGTGTACAGGCTTTAGTAAATTTATGTTTGGACTTTCTACATTGCTAGTGGCACCTGAAATTGAATAAAACTTAAAAAAGAGACAATTAAGAGTTTATTCTTTCAACAAAAAAGGAATTTTAAATTAAGGATATAACATTCATTTTTGAATAGTTATAAACCTCGACGTTTCATAATATTCTAAACTTATTTCAAAAGAATTTTTTTTTAAATATTTTACAATTACTATATTTCCACTCCACAACGTGGATGTGGAAGTAAAATCATAATAGAAAAAATTTGTATATTTCAATTTAAGGCTTATGGTATTTTTCGATGAGAACCACAACAATTGAAACATGGTGTTCCCCAAGGATCCGTTCTGGAACCTATGCTTTTTCTCATCTACATTAATGATTTCCTCAAGGCACAAACAATATTCCTGCACTAAAACTGTTAATTATATCAACAGTTCCATGTAAATAGTAAGTATCTATGGATATTTAATATAACAAACATTCTTAGAGCTGTATATTTATCATACACAGCAAAAAAGATTTTTCAAAAAAAGCCTTGAAAAAGGAAACAGATTAGATTTCCGAAACGTCGGCGAAATATTTAATTTCAAGTTTTTATACTTATTTGTATTATTTATTTAAAAAAGCAACCTCTAACTGACCCTTTGACGTAAAAGTCACAGGCGTAGAGGTTATTTACTAGTAACATACTGGTTAATTGTGATATTTTGTAGATTTCCGAGCACCGCTTAAAAGGAAAAAATTCATGTGGCAGGAAGTCCTAAAGAATTGGATAAAATTTTTTTTTAATGTCTACTAACAATAAGTTGATTTTACCCTAAACGGATGATCCCCCACCCCCCTAGCCCCCATCAATCCTCAATATGCCATCACTTGCTAACAGCGTTCTTGCAGAGATATATCGCTTTCAAACTTATGTTTGCTTGATAAAATACCACACTACCACACTAACTCTCTTTTAACTGTGTCCGCTCTCTCAGGAGATTTTTTCACTTCTTATGTTCATCTAGAGGTTTTTTATGGGCTGGAGGGGGTGGATGTGGGAATGGTTTATTGAGAGCGAAATGCATTTAATATTGCGAGCAGAACAAAATCCCCCTTGGGGGTGGAGGGGGTAAAAAGGAATAAAATGATAAATGAGAGCGGATACAGTTAAAAGGCAGTTAGTGTGGTAGTGCAAATATAAGTTTGAAAGCGATGTATCTCCCAAAGAACGCTGTTAGCAAGTGATGACATATTCAGGATTGAGGGGGGGCTAGGGTAAAATCGACTTGTTAGTAGACATTTAAAAAAACGTTTTCTGACTTTTTCATCTAAAAATAATTTGCAGCAAAAGACCCCCTCCTCCTTTTAACTCAATTCATGGTTCCGATGTAGGCAAATATGTGGTTTAAACCTTTAAACATTTTAATTTTCAGTATACTTGTTTTTTACTTATTGATTTTAATTTTATTATACTTACTATTTAACATTATTAGCTTATCCCAGCCATTTCTTGGACATGTGTAAACACTTTTGTGTATATTGACATTAATAAAGTATCTATCTATCTCTCTATTTATGATTCTGTTCATGTATCAGCAAGTAAAATTAATAATGCAGCAATATATTAGTATTTTCCTCTTGCCAAAGAAACAATAATTTTAATTCGCGTTCTGTGCAAAGTGTTTAAATTTTATTTGTACACGTTAGGTTTAGTTTCCTGCTGCCCATCCTGCATTTTAATTACCACGGTACTACTGCACCGTGGATGTCTGACGTGCACCGGACCAGGTGTTGGTCTTGCTGTGTATTAATATTTATATTCTTGATAATGATATGAATATTTCGGATACCTTTATTGTATTTAACGTTCTTTTTTTTGGAATAAAGGACGCAAACTTTTTAATTTCTTTTAAAATACTAGAAGCTACTCGCTACCGATAGTTTGACATTCGACGTTGTGCTACTATAAATTAATAAAATATTTCCAAAGCAAAAGTTTATTGATATAAATATTACTATGATTCTATGAAATAAACCCTTCTACCCACTTTACACATTTTTACCATCTAAAGATAAGAATATCGATTGTAGAAATGTCTAGAGTCTAGACTTTGCATTATCTACGAATGCAAAACTTCTCTCACGTACAGCTTTAGCGGAGTTAAAATTCGGGGTGTGAGATAAATGCAATTGGTCTGCAGCACTAGGTCTCTTTTTCATTATCCAACTGAAATTTACTAAATAAGCCCCTTGAAATAAATATCTAAGTAGTTTAAGAAAAGTGTTATACTGAATTCTAAGTTTGAATGAAAAATATGTTTTTGAGGGAATCTAACATTTTTACATTACTCGGGGCTATCGATTCGACTATATTTGATCACCTTTGAAAATAATGATAATAATAAAGTGACTTTATTCATTCTTTAGAAAATAAATGAAATGAATTATATTCATAAGTAATGGAATGAATTGGCGACGTCTCACCTAAAATAGGCGCTTCTCAACTTAACCAGAGAGATAAATAACAAACAAAGACAATAACCCAAATTCATTACAATATGAATATAAATATAACATAATATGCCAATTATATACAAGGAGCAATAATATACAATGCTAATAGTGGAAAGCAATTTGCTATACAGTTTTTTTAAATATTGTATACACTCATGGACAAAACTATTGCATCATCCAAAATTGGACACGATTTTTAATGATTCTTTTATGTAGGTTGACTGTTTCGAAATAGAAAATCAAGCTGCCATAATTGTCTCATTTTAAATACGGTACATACCCGTATAACCAAAATGTATATAATCTAATCAGGTCTATATGAACATCTTTACTCGATAAAGATATATTCTATATTCTTTTGGTACAGCGACGATACGAGTTTGATTACATTCTGGGTATAGACTGAATAAAGTTGGCATTTATCGATTCTCTAACGCCACGATATATTTTGAATTTAGATTGGATAAAGTATAATTTATCGAATTGCCATCACAATGCGTAGATTATTAGTTATACATACGTCCCTTTAGTATATTTAAGCACATGTTGCAAATAAAATAATAATGAAATTAATCCTACGTTAAGTAGGTTCATTTAATTACGCCTAAATAATTTTCTGACTGTACACGTAGTGTTCTACTCTAGTGTTCAATATTCACATTTTCATTTTTTGATATTATTTTGCACTTCTCCTGACCAAATATTATGCTGATATGCGAAAATTGATCTATATCCCTTAAATAAATTATATAATGGAGCGTAAATCTAAAGTTCGCCCTTTAGAGTCCTGTCCTGTTCATTAGATTAGAGAAGGGAGTCAGAGCCAAGCAATACTATAAAAAAACTCAATATTTTATTATTATTATTATTAAATTTAGTTAAAGGCACTGAGATATTGAGTATTTTGAAACAAATCATAATTATGTCATATCTCAGTCTTGTGACACTTCTGAGACAGTGTAAAACTAGTGAATGCAATGCCACGTTTAAGTGAAAGAGATATGGTGATAGGCTGAGAACTCATCAGGAAGCATGTGATGTTTTCAATGCCAAGTATCCCGAAAAGCAAATGTCTAGATCCACTGTAAGTAGATTGGTGGCTAGATATGATGAATCTGGCAGTGTAGCTGACCTCCCTCGATCTAGTCGCTCTAGCACAAGCAACGAAACCAAATTAAATATTCTTCTAGACAGTGAGGAAAACCACCATCTTTCGACAAGGCACCTGGCTTTAAATCATAACGTGAGTCAAACTTCTGTTGTACGTCTATTGAAAAAAGAAAAATACCATCCATACAAAGTGCAATTAATCCATGAATTGAATGAGGACGATCCAGATCGTCGCTTACAGTTTTGTGAACAGTTGATGACTATGCGATGAAAACACAAATTTTGTAAAGAACATTATTTTTTCTGATGAAGCTACATTTTCTTTAAAGGGGACTGTACATCGGCATAACTGTAGGTATTGGTCACGCGGAAATCCTCATTGGACTGAAGACGCCCATACACAGCGAGGAGGCAAAGTAAACGTGTGGGCAGGTATGATTGGTGATAGTTAATTGGGACCTATTTTTTAGAAGAAAATCTTACGGCCGCAAGATATTTATAATTCTTGCTAGTTGAGTTAGTGTCAGCTTTAGCAGTTATGTTTCCGAACAATGAAGATGAAGATATTCCTGCTGAAGGCCCCACCTCATTTTGGGATAGCAGTGCGTCAGTTTTTAGATGATACTTTTACTGGAGGGTGGATAGGTCGTCGAGGTCCGATTCAGTGGCCTCCGCGTTCACCGGATTTAACCCCCTTAGACTTTTTTCTTTGGGGTTACTTAAAGTCAAGGGTGTATTTTAGCAGGCCGGATACCATAGAAGAATTGAAAGACAGAATTGGCTTGGAGATGAGACGAATTGCCCATGAGATGATTCAGAACAGCGTGCAAAGTGTCTACACCCGTCTTGGTCAATGCCAAATGGTTGGAGGGTCGCAATTTGAGCAATGGAAATGATTTTTTTTCTCACATTTACTTATCAATCAATAAAAATATTTTTCCAAAAGAATGGGCTTAGGTAATATCAATTTTTCTCATATCACCAGAAAGCTAAAGGAATATACCACCAAAAACACTAAACAAAAATGTCTGTTTCCATGAAAAAAAAAGATGACGTTATAACTCAAAAACCAATGACGTCATAAATTTTGGTATAGTGAAAAAATGTAGCATTTACAAAACTAATATCGACCTGTTCGAGGATTTTTTTGACAAATGACACATACCAAAGATATGGAATTTGTGCATTTCTTTAGATTCACTCTGTATATTTTATATTAGACATTACGCATTCGAATTGAAGTATCTTTAAAACATTCCGCATACTGTTTTTGTTGTAGATTTTTTAAGTAACTTACACCATCTTTTCTTCTTCATTGCTTCTAATATATCTTTAGTCCTCTCCCAGAATACAAATAATTTTTTTATCCAGTGAGAGTGATTCTGCCTTTTTAGGTTTCAAAGAAATAACACTATTCTATAGTCATTGCCCTGCGTTCAGCTTGAAAGCTTTATCTCTAATCCTATCTAAGAGAGCATTTCCTTCTTTCCCATATCTCAACCCAAGGGCCTTACGGGCTTTGACCCATATTCCCTTTAACTTTTCAATGAAATTTCGTGACATTCACCTTGCACGAACTATGAAATTTCTGTTCAATTGTGATGGCAAGCGCGATCGATACTTCCTCTTGAGTAAACAGTCCTCTGTCTTATTTATTTCGTTACTAAGAATTTGAAATTTTTTATTGAAATAAAAACTAGTTGACACTTTTAGATACTTAAGTTAATTAATTAAAACGCACTTAAATGCGGAAGCCAGCATTTTCTTTATTTTATGAACAATACTTCTTTGCAATATAGTGTGGTAATAATCGATCTATACATAAGTGAAATTAGTTTTGTTTTATATCACATTTTTCATTGCCAAAACCCACTAAATTATATTAGCCGTTCCTTTTTCAATAAATTGATTGCCATTCTTCTTCAGCATCCCTTAAAATGCCTTGATACTTCATAAAAAGTCGTAATCAGCAACAATTTATAAATCGTAATCTAGGCCTCATTAATATCTAATAGTTATTTAAAAAAAATATATTGTATTTTGTAGTTTCTCGTCAGCCATATTGGGTTCGCCATTTTGAAGTTAAAAATCTGACCCAAAATTCGTATTCCATACATTATGAGTATATTATGCATTATTTTTACTTCTTCAGAGTACAATTATTTATTTCGCCAATATATTTTGAAGTTCATCAGCCATATTACATCCACCATTTTGAATTTTTAATCATTCACTCAGGAGCGTTAGGTTTAAACGGGGAACAAACACGTAGCATCCTTATTTTTGAAAAATTCCAACAATTACTTTTTTTTTGGACTGTAGAACAGGAAAATCTATCTCTTAGCAATATTATTTTTTTTTACATTGCAAAGTTAACCAGCGATTGTAAAACTGGCTGTAAGAGATGCTAAAGTAGAATATGAAATAATTTTTAAAAAAATTGCTATGATTTAGTGATTTTCGGTGATAACAAACGCATCGCAGGAGGTCATGTATGTAAATCTAAAACAGAATGTATTTCACCTATAGATATAATTTTTGTTGCTCTACGTTTAAAAAATTGTCCAAAAAGTCAATGGGTTACAGACTTGTTCCAGGTTTAAATCACACACTGTGTAAATGGTTAGACATTCTTTCTATTTCCATTTTCTTATGTTAACCTCCTCACTTATGAAAATGGGGAGGTAACTGCAATTTGTAAAAGAATATATATATTAGACCAGATTTTTCCGTTTTGGAGTCCCAGGATTACGAAAAAGTGATTTTTAAAAGATGTCTGTATGTATGGGGATAAAAAGCTCTGAAGCTAGCAAACGGATATTCATCAAAGACTTCAGGGTATTCAATTGTTTATAAGAATCCCTTAAGTGAAACGTTTCCCATTGTTTAATATTTCACTATTAGAAAAAAATATTTTGGCTCGATCATTTAAATATTTTAAAATACACCTTTTAACATGTGTCGACTGTAAAACACACTAAACAATACCTACGGCCCAATTTCACCATAAAGATATGAGCAACTTAAAATTTATAGTGCTGACAAGTTTGTATTTCCCTTTCTTAATAAATTTTATATCCTAGTTTTGATTTGATCATAATACTTGGTTGCCAAATACACATTTACAAGGAGAATGGAAAATCCCACAGTATCTCATAAAAGTTAACTACCAGAGAAATAGTGTACCCTCTATATTTATAAAGTTCCAACTACGGGTTTCTGACAAAGTTGAACATTTTATATGCTTTTAGGAATTCTGCGCCGACAGGAACTTTATTTGTTATCGTTATGTAAATTGGGTTTAACAGTGTAACACTCTCCACAGTGAGATACTGCCCTGCAGGCGATAATAATGTAAATTACAACAATATAATAGCGATAAACCCAAAAAAAGTAATTTCTTGCTTCAATTCTATTTTAAACGAACACATAAAAAAGCGACAGAATTGATTATACAAATCCGCTGCTCCAAGGGCACAATAATTATATTGCGTTGAATAAAAAATGCCATACAATGATTTCATACAAGAAAAATACTTATATTTTTATTATTTATTTAGTTTTTGTACCCATATCTAGCCCGGTTGTAATGATATTGTCACGAACAAAATGTTCTAATAATCATTAAAACAAATTTTATCGTATTTCCATATTTTTAAACGATTTGATTATTTTTTTAGCACCAGTCTAATTTTATGTGCGTTTTACTATATTATACAAATATTAACATAACATATATAAAAATTATCATGGCTTTATGAGCGCTTCTTGTCGAAAAAAAATCAAATTGATAAAAAAAAATATTGAGATACATTAAAATTTGCTAAATAACCTTTGTTTTAGATCGTGTGTAACAAACGTAATAAAGGATTACGAATTTATGAATATTTTTCTTAAAATCGAGCGGCATTTTGTAGAAAGTTAAGTCAGGGTCCTAAAAATCATAAAGAAGTAGGCTCAAGGAGATGTCAGAGGATTTTTAGAAGTAAATACGCTTGTATAAATTTATAGTTTAACAGTCGTTCCGTGACTATGACAAAAACCTATTCGGCAATAACTGTAAAGTATTCTGTAGTATATTTTCGAAATCGGAAGTATTTTATTGCAAGTTAACAAGATCTCTCAGGAACTAATAACCGCCGGAGCGTGGGAAAGTTTCAGTACCGTCATTATCAAATCATTTTATTAGAAATGTCAATTACGAGAGAATAGGGTAACACAACACCGTCCAAATGAATATGAAGATTAGTTAGCGCATAGTTAGACTCATAAATGCTATAATTTGTACAAGATTCCCAACCTTATTGTAAATTAGGTAGAAAACCAATAGTTTTTTCCCTTAATTAACAAAATTCAGAAGGAATCTAAACATGAAAAGGGTTTTTTCACCTCACTTGGAAAATTGTTATTAAAAGGTTTGATATTAATGGGAAACTGTATTGGGAAATATTGTATTGTAGATGACGCCAGCTGCCAGGTCGACTTAGTTACACAAAAATGGGATGGCCCATTGGTCGACGTTGCTTTAGGTTGAGAGCGCCCATCAACTGAAAAATTTACCGGGCTGATTTCGTTAGGCAAAAGGTCACTTTTCGTTTAGCCTTCGGGATGTAACATTGTCATATTTTCAACGTGGTAACTGTTAGTGTCAAACGGGTATATTTATAAATTTCGCGATTTTATCCTAAAACTCAGCTTATAAAGTAAACTTTAACCCATTCAAATTGTCGCTGGCAACTGACGTTTGATTAATTACTTTTTGGAATTATTAACTTAATGTTAGTTAATTGTACAGTTTCTTTTCTACACCTCAGGTAATAAGTTGTGTATTCTATTGTAAACTAACAAGTAACATTTTTGCTTGCTTGGACTAAGGTCCATTTTTATTATCTTTGTTTAAATTTTAAGTATCTTTTCTTGTTTGTTGTTTCTTAACCGATTATATTTATTGTACGTTTATAGTGTTTACGTGTTTTATTTATTTGCTGACTAGTGGAGTCGAGTCATAAAAGTTAGATTACCGTGGAGAACCCGCAGGCCTGACAAGAAAAAGGGACACGTTTTAGAATTGTAGCATATCAGGGTATACCCAAAAGTCACTAGACTACGAGCATAGATCTTGAGAAAGACCCGCTGTGTACTTTGGCTATCATTCCTCACATAGGGTAAATTTGACTACTCATGAAAGGGGTAAATTAATTCCTAAATAAAATCAATAAAAATGAAAACCTTCAGATTAATGTAAACACTGTAACGGCGCCGTTATACTTGTATAACGTAGTAGAACAATCTTCATACAAAAAAAACAGTAAATTTAGATCCTAAATGTTATCAAAACAGTCAAGACATGTCCCCGTTGGGGCCGAAAATGAACCTCATATACTCCTTTCTAACATTATGTAAAATAACAAGGTAGAACACTCCTTACAAAAATTGGTCCATATCGGTCGTACAAGATGATCACAAGAGGCGGGTAAAGAGTGTTGTTTTATACAGGTAAAGTCTGTTTCAGCGTTTATGGTAAGTGCGACATGAGAAGCGTACGGTCTAAGATGATTTGCGAGGAACGGACAGTGTCGGATCAACCAGTCAAAACGCATCCCACGGCTATGCTAATTGAGTGAGCACAAATGTTGGCCCATTATCGAGTTTAACCACATGAAAGAATGAAAGAGATGAACATATAATTGTATAAGTTTTATGAGTGGAAAGTCATAGGTTTAGAATAACTTACCGCTTGATAAGTATATGAGTGAGGATAAATCTTAAAAGCAAGGCGTAGTTCGAGCCGTACACACGCCATAAAGGCTGAGACAGACTATACACTATATTTTATTATAATTTTAAAGCAAAGTTTGAATGGGATTTTTAATTCCCTCACTTATCGAAAAGAAATATTATAACAGTCAAAAACATTATCGAAGTTTTATTTATTTTGCACACTTCAAACGATATAAGAGAGGAAAATTACGTTTAGAGTGTAGTTGAAATGAGCTTGATACAGTTTCAGTACTTTACGTAGAATAGATCATATGTCCATTTTATTTAAATGGTATATAGATATGTTTATTGAGACTGCTGTGACTCAAGTGAGAATTGCTGTAGGGCATTGTCAACTGTGAAAACATATTTGAATAATAAAAACAAAAAAAATAGCTGTGTACTTAGTCTCAGTGACACCACGTAAAAGTTAATTGTGCGTACTCGAGCAAAATGTTAATCCAATAAGCATTCGCAATCAGCCACGCTCGATTGAAACTTCCACTCGTTATTATAATAAGAATACACAAACCTGAGGGTCTAGACGAGAATGTTTGTATACGAAACAATACAAAAGCAGTACGAACGAAAGTAATGAGAAATAAAAAATACTGAATAACTAAAAGTTTATTAAATTCTATAAATATAAAATTAAAAGTACAATAGGTTTTACAAAATCCAACTCATGAACCCACATGAACGTGGTATAAGAAGTATAAACATAATTTACCCAACTAATTAAAAATAAATAAATAAATAATTACATAATTCAAGTAAATAAAAATAAAAACTCAAATGAATATCTTTGAAATGAAGCAAGTAATTCATGTAACAAAAATAATTATAACAAGCAAGATGGTGTTAGGGCGAGTTGCATCGAATCAGTTTAAACCAAAGTCAGCTTGACCAAAGATCAAAATTTAAGACTACGATTGTTGCAACAATTGTCACTATGGAGTTTGATCCTTAGTCAAGCTGACTTAGGTTTAAACTTGGTTGATACAACTACTGCCCCTTAAAGAATTTATTAAACTTAACTGAAGTTCGTTTCGAGTCCTGAGAAACAGCGATAGGCAGCTATTAGCGAGAACCTGAAGATTGCAGTTGGGATTCTGTCGAAACGTTGTTTAGATAACTTCAGTCCTTAACTTAATTAGCGCTTAATTTTGTTGTTATGTTACTTCCAATAATAAATACACAAATGAAGTGTTAACATTGATTGATTAATATATGTTTCTTAAATGGTACAGATAGGTATATGTATTAACATTCTTAACCGGAGAATTCGCCCATAATAATTTTCACAAATAACTTTATCTTTAAAATCACGTAATAAACTAGAAAATAAATCATTATCTAGATGACTACGGTAGAAAACTTTTTTGCGGATCCTATATAAATCTTTAATCGTTTTTCGCATTCCCAAACTTAACGTCACATAAGATTCAGAAATTCAAAACGAAGGAGATCAACGACTTCCTACGTATTTTCTTATATACCCTCTTGGAAAGATTAAATTAACATATTCCAGTAAACATCAATTTAGGGATCATTGAAAATGTTTATTCAGGAAAGTTCAACACTTAGAAAGAGAAAAGCGAAAACTTGAATCAATATTTTAGATCACTTGCTTAGTGCATTTACCTCTAAATGTTCATATATACAGAGTATCCTGTCTATATCTCCCTTCCATGGGGCAATAGAACTAGAAAAGTAAAGTTGAGTTTTGTATAGAATAATTGACTTCGAAATAAATATGCTTCTAACGGAAAGACACGCGTTGAGAACAACAGGCGCAGAAGGTGAAAGAAGACATGGATAAGAGGCCAATTTGAAGAACTATTCCAGGGCTCACACAAAGTGCTTTCAATATAGTTCATTCATGGTGTAACAGACATGGGCTCTTTGTCAACCCTGGCGAAACAGAGTTAATGCTGTTCACTAAAAGGAGAAAAGTAAGCGAATTTCAGACACGTTTGTGACTTTTCCGTATAGTGAGATATCTTAGGGTAACCCTAAACTCAAAACTGCTATGGAAGGACCATGTGGAAGCTCAAGTCAAAAAAGCCAGCGCATCTCTGTGCAAACGCACCTTAGGTCCTAAATCGAAAGACTAGGAAGACAAGGAACCAGGTCATCACTCATTATAAGGATGAGCGTTGTCTCCCCATCCATAATTTCACTATTCCATATGCAGTCATGTTCCCTAACCAAGATGACTGGGGAAGCGATGAAAGACATCTTCTGACTCCCGGCAGTCTGGAATGGTATATACACACGAATTGAACTCTCAGGAGAGAATCGGTGCTGGCGGATCCAAGCCAAGGACTTGAATATCGGCGCCTCATAGCAAGTATCCTAATGTATTTCGAGCAGAGGTTTACGTCATCTTACTGTGGTAAGCGAAAATCTCAGAAGAGGTTTCGTTAACATACTTATTTATATATGCAGTGATAGACCAGTGGTTTTGAGGGCTCTTGCATCAATCAAAGTAATCTCTAGGCTGGTTCTAAACTGTTGGAACACAATTCTGACAAATTTATGTGGGACACAGCGGTGTGGAGGGTAACGAGGAAGCAAACCGTTTAGTGGGAGATGGAACCAAAACTCCTTTCCCTGGCCCTAAGCCAGTCTTCGGTCTACCAAGAGGTCTGATTTAATCAAAACTGCAA
Source organism: Stenurella melanura (assembly GCA_963583905.1). Taxonomy (NCBI): domain Eukaryota; kingdom Metazoa; phylum Arthropoda; class Insecta; order Coleoptera; family Cerambycidae; genus Stenurella; species Stenurella melanura. The sequence goes on from OY757312.1 coordinate 7,347,440, forward strand.
GATTGGGCCATGGTTTAACAACTGTTGGGCTCAATCAACCGGAATTAGGTAGTTCGGGCTTCATGTAAAGTGGTCGTTGGCTAACTCAACCATGAGTGGTTGCTTGGACTCGATAGAGAAAAAATGATATGGATGGTAGGCCTGGTAACACGACACTCTCCTCTGAATGAGCATCTTTCTATAATGGGGTTAAGGCACGATCCTATTTGTCAGATGTGTGGAGTGGAGCATGAAACCCTCACTAATATTTAATGGAATTGCGCACTGGAGAGCAATGGCCTTATCTAGGAGATCTTACACGTTGCGAATATACAATGGACCTATAGGCCTAAGTGCTGCGAACAAAAATCCCCTCGCGGTCTTAAAAAAGAAGACAGCGCTTGCCATGGTACTTACGGAAGATGTGAAAATAATTTTAGCCATAATGTTCTGCTCTTAATTTTTTTAGACATTTGAATGGTCTTACGCGAAGAAGAAGATAGAGAAGAAGGAGACAAAAGACACATGACTATTTCCACATCTGTTTGTTTCATTATTATTAAAATAAAAACTTAGTTACAATTTCCAGTTTATAGATACAAGCTGTAAATGTCTGAAAATGCCACGCGAATATAGAAGCTGCAGCAGGTAAAGTTTTAGTTAGAATAAATTACTGATAAAAGACGAAGACTTTTAATACATAGTAAAACAATTTAAATGAGAAAAATTCCAATACGTTATTAATATGAGATGAAATAGAACAGACTGAGGGAAAAATGGTGGAAAATATTTAATATAACATAAGAATGATTAATTCACATTGTGGAAAGACTATTAGTCCATTTGTACTCATTTTATCCAGGAACCTGAGGCAAAATATAATATAGGTTAGCTTGAATATGCTGTTCATTTATAATGTCGAGAATACTCATTTCAAGGTGGCATTCTTTTAATTACCGTGTACTTTGTAATAAGATAAAATATTTCGTTAATGAAGGAAAGGCATTACTCGTAATTAAATTATCTCTACAACATAAAAAGGAGACAAAAGAAATATAATTAGTGAAATAGCATAAAGTAAAACTGGAATTTTTGTACTTTTATAACATTGTTAATATAGAGAGACATAATCCTATAACAATTGAATACGGACAAATGAGGAGGGAGTATTAATGACTGCGTAGTTATTAGTAAGTCATGCATTGAATTGTACTCGCTTACCCATTACGAAAGAGTTGAAGTCTATGAAGCATAATATTTTAATCTTATTGGAAGGTATCAATAATGAATGCAGGAAACATCATTTTATTTAATTATTCATTTAACTATTGGTGTTAGGTATATTGTATAACTATTTGCACAAATTATTATTATTTTTTAAATCTAATTCTTTGGACCTACGAGCTTTTCGTTTTGGTCACGAAGTGTGGTGGTAAACCTCAAATTTTGATAACTATAGGGTGGAGTGAAAAATCCGACATTTTAGTTTCTCAACGCCTATATGCTGAAAAGTGGTGAGCTAAGTAGTATAAATTCCCTGCAAAACCTGGAGTCGATTGGATGGCGTTTAGCGGAGCCCTCACCACTTTCAAAATTTGTCGCCGACTGCCAGAAACAAAGCCGATTTAATTATTTCTCCAGCGACTGTCGTTAAGTGAGTGTGCGTTTAAGCTGCCGATATTCATTCAAAATAGTTTTACAACCGCATAATTGTATCTCGGTTACTTTGGTTGTTATTCAATGAATTTTTATATTTGAGTTTTTTTGTGAGATATGCCAAAAACTAGAAAAGATATTGACTGCCCTGTATTTGGGGCTCCTTCCGTGTTTAGGAAAAATACGTTACCTACATATGCGGATGTGATGAAAAATTATGCACATATACGTCAAACCGTAATTAATTCATCTCAAAATAAAGCAGAACCGACCTTAAGTACCATTGCAGAGATTTTGATTCCAGAGCTGAAACTTGTTTGGTCTAAGGTGTCTATTCTCGTGGTGACAAATCAACAAATTTTACATATGATAAGACAATATCACGAAAAGTTGAGAAACCTTAGGAAACCTCTAAAATCCCAATTGAATGATGCTCTTAGACAAAAAGTGAAAACATTTAGAGAAATTGCAGAAACATAACTTTTCGATATTTCGTCCTGCAAGTGCGCGAACTTTTCATTGTGTAGGTGTAAAAACAAAGTGCCAATTAGAGAAAGAGAATTTCTAGTAGACCAGAGAACTGAGAGAAAAATGTTTATTGGCACAATTGATCCAGTAGCTATGCGAAACATTCAGTGATCCTTACATCGGAGAGTGTTGGAAACAAGATCGCTACCTTCAACTTCTACTTCCAATGTGCTGGATATGGAACTGTCAGATGGTGAAGAGACAGATGATATTGATGGCAGTTCTAATGCAAAGCAGGGGGCTAGCCAAAAATTACAACGCCAACGATCTAAACAAATGCGTATTAACTTACCAAGTCTAGCACAAGCTTGCGATCACACAGGTGTTTCTGATAGATCCGCTGCTATTATTGCGTCTGCTGTATTAAAGGATATTGGACTCGCAACCAAAGAAAAAACTTGTAAAATAATTGATAGAAGTAAGATAAGAAGAGAGAGAAAAAGAAGACGAAACATTTTAAGAAACAAGCAAGACAAGTATTTTTTACAAGCCATTTATTTCGATGGACGAAAATATAATACCCTCGTTCAGCATTCAATTGGTAATAAAAATCACAGAAGTACAATTACCGAAGAACATATTGTGATTGTTTCAGAACCCGGATCTAAATATTTTGGACATATCACTGTTCCATGTGGCATGGCAGAGGCAATTTCCGAAAATTTGATATAGTTTCTGCAGCAACATATGGATTTGACGAACTTAGTGGCTATTGGATGTGATGGAACATTTGTCAATACGGGAATTCATAATGGTGTAAATAGAAAGCTAGACATGCATATTGGAAGGACACTAAAGTGGTTCATTTGTATGTTACACGCAAATGAATTACCTTTGCGTCATTTAATAAAACATTTAGATGGGGAAACTACTGGCCCTTCTGGGTTTTCTGGCGAAGTCAGTAGAGCATTACAATCTTGCGAATCTATACCAGTCACAGAGTTTCAAAAGCTTACCACAGAACTTCCCGAAATTGACTTACAAAAATGTTTTCTATTTATCCTAGAAACAAAAAGATGGAGCGACCTTTTTTATAAACATTCTAACTTCTTTAAACGTATGTTAACTTTTATATCCTATCATAAATATTATCCGAGACACATTTTAAATACTTTCACTTCGTTTATATACATTTTTCATATAAATACTGAATTATTTTCTAAAAATTGTGTCAGCTTGTGAAAATATGTCAGCATTAGTAGTTCATGCTGTATATGCGTATAAATATAAAAATATTTCATAACGCCTCTTTGATTCATTAACACCCCTCCGTTTTCTTATTATAAGAGGGAGCTCTCCTAATGGACGCAACATTTATCACGCATGAGTGTCATTGAAGATGTTTGGGGCTGTCCTTATCAGGATATATTAAGGACATTATACACATAAGTTGTATTTGTTTTTGCTTTAATTTGCTACTCTACCAAAAACTATGATACATTATTTGTATTGTCATGAACAATAATTATTCTGTCAGATAATTATACAGAATGTCCCGTAATAACGTGCTAAAAATTTAACTACTGTTTCCTTATCGTAAGTGAATGTGGGTTCTACATATAAAAATGTTCAAAATAAGCATTTCCTGCCCAGCTACACCCCTTTAAAAGGCCATTCAAAAAACGATTTTTAAATTCAATCTGAAAATAACTTAATTGGAAAAAGAGGAAAATTGGCACATTTCAGTTACTAATAAAAGGTACCTATAGCGCAGCGGGATTTAGGTTGAAATCGTCCAAAAAATTTTTTCTGAGTAGGAAGATATGGGACCCAGACCATCTGATAGAGATATAAATAATGTATTATATTCCCGGTTGACGACCTTTTCTTTTGGTCGAGACCAAATTTGTAAGCATTTAATTTCAGAGATCCCGATTTTTTCTATACCGCGCGTCTACAAGTAAAAACACATATTACTCGGAAACTGCTACACTTAGGTTAATGATTCTAGCTTCGATTGATAGAGTTTATTCCATATAATAACTCCACATTAGAAAAGTGTCGTAATTCAACTTATTACATTTTGAAAAACGAAACATATTTTGCAATAATTGATAAAAATGCTCGTGTACTGCTTTCACACAGGCATAACTTTTTATTTCACGATATCGATTTCAAATTTCTTTATACCAACCCATTCCCTGACGTTTAGGAAATATTTTCTGTCATATAACATATTGTCGCGTTTAATAAATAAAGGCTATATACCGGGTGGCCACGAGTCAATGTACGCCCCCAATATTTTGGTTGTTTTTGTATTTAAAAATTTGGTTTTTTGGTACACATAAATTAGACAATAATAAGCTACTTTTAGACTAACAGGAATCAAAATATCACTTCCGGTTGAACCGGAAGTGACATCTACTTTTTTTTCTTAAATGGAATGACTATATTTTTTTTATGGTTTCTCATTAGTAATTTCTAAGTGCAACAGTTTTTTCAGATGGAAAATTCTAAAAAATAGGTGAGATACGAACAATTTTTTAATTTTTGAATTACTGATAGCTACCAGTATTTTTAGTTTTTTTTTTTTAAAGGGAATTTAATTTTCATTTCCGTAGGGGTCCTATGGAATTTTTTTTAATGGAACTGTGCTAAGTATTTCTTTTATTAATCAGAAATAATGATTCATAAACTTTAATTTTTTCGCCATTAATCATTTCTTAACGATATCCTTCGTAATAATAGAAGTATTTTAAAAAAGTAAGCGCCAACAAATCATTTTAATAAAGTACCTACGTATCTACATTTAAATCCAAAATTGCAGATAGCCATGAAAATGACAGACATTCGCAACAATTGAATTAATCTTGACTTACTCAATAATTTTCTGAAGCAAATGTATTAAAGTTGTTACAAACAAGAAAATTAATCTAAAATGGCTGAAAATTATTCAACAGATGAAAAAGTTGACATGACCATTATTTATGGAGAGACTCGACGTAATGCAACTAGAGCACAAAGTCTGCATGGACGGAGATATCCAGAAAGAAGACAACCTCCGAGAAACTATTTCGCCCGGTTGGAGCAACAATTTAGAACTGAACCTAATGTAGGAATTGAAGAAAGATTTATTCTGGATGAAGAAACGGAAATTAATGTATTAGCTTTAGTGCATGTTGACTCAACTATTTCGATAAGACAAATTGAACATGAATTACCAGTTTTCAAAGAATCAGCCAGAAATTTTTTAAAGAAACACGGCTATCGTTCTCATAAATATCAATTGCATAAATTTTTGAATGAGCATGATTAGCAACGAAGAATAACCTTTTGTAATTGGTTACAGTTACGTCAATTAAGAAATGAGAATTTTATCAAAAACATTTTGTCCACTGATGAATCGAGATTTAAAAACCTTGGGTTATTTAATCGAAACCATACTCGATATTGGGCAATTGATAATCCTCACATTATGAGACAGGGGCGGTTTCAGAAGCGGTTTGGCTTCAATATTTGATTAGGCGTACTGGGCGACCATATCATAGGTCCAATAATATTTAACGAAACTCTAACTTGACCAAGATATCTAGAATTTCTCTAAAATATAATAGTTCCACAGATTAGTCAAATTCCCAATACCAATATTGACGAGGTTTACTTCCAACAAGACGGGGCTGGACCACACAATGCTATTATCGTTAGGGATTACTTAAATCAATTATTTCCAGATTGTTGGGTTGGGACCCATGGTCCAGTCAGATGGGCCTGCAAGGTCGCCTGACTTAACCCCACTCGATTTTTTTATTTGGGCGCATTTGAAAAATAGAGTCTACATGACTGCTCCAACCACAAGGCAAGATCTGGAAGAAAGAGTTCGACACGAAATTGCACAAATAACACCTCAAAAATTACAGAACGTTAGACGTGTAACGATAAGTCGCGCTACTCTGTGTATTAATCATAACGGTGAACAGTTTAAACAATTTTTATAATGGTTTATTATAATTTAGATTTTAAATAGTTTTGTTATTCTTGGTAATTTATTCATAGTTGTAACGTTATACCTATTAAAATTATTTCTTGTTTAATTTGTGTTGACTTTTTAAAAATACTTCTATTATTACGATGGATATCGTTAAGAAATGATTAATGGCGAAAAAATTATAGTTTATGAATCATTATTTCTGATTAATAAAAGAAATAGCACAGTTCCATTAAAAAACATTCCATAGGACCCACACGGAACAGAAATTGAAAATGAAATTCCGTTTTTTTGAAAAAAATACCGGTACCTATCAGTAATTCAAACAACTATTTTCTGCTGTACAGACAAGTCTACAACCTTACTAATAATTTTCATAGCCTACTTAGTAATTTTCTTACATCGCATTCGTCTGATGCGGCCATTTTGAAAAAATTAAAAAATTGTTCGTATCTTACTTATTTTTTGGAATTTTTTACCTCTGAAAAAACTGTTGCACTTAGAAATTAATGCTTAATGAGAAACCATCAAAAAAATATAGTCATTAGTCTAAAGGTAGCCTATTATTGTCTAATTTGTTTGTACCAAAAACCAAATTTTTAAATACAAAAACAGCCAAAATATTGGGGGCGTACATAGACTCGTGGCCACCCGGTATAGATATTTGAAAACGCGTGTGTCGCATTAGTCAAATAGCGCATTAGTCGCGTCATTTTGGCATTTTACTTCTAAAATTAAAAGTACACGGTCAATTGAGTTTATTTTTGTTGCAAAGAGTTTAGAAAGATATTTAGAAAAAAAAGTGCCTCTTATCCTTTGACGGAATTATTTGGTTTCATTTTCTTTCCAATTTTAATAGACAATTCAATTAAATGAATTGAAAAAATTGTTCTTATATACAATATGCCATAAAATTAGACGAAAATGGTTACCCGGAATTTTTGGGGCCGCTGATCACGATTCTGAAGTCCAATTTGGTAAATTCAAAATGGCGGACCGGAAGTAGAGTCAATTTCTCAGGAATAACTCGTATTTTTCTCGTTTGTGGGCTGAAAATGAGCACTCGGAGGTTTTTGAGGTCACTGATCACGAAGCCGTGGTCCAATTTACATAATTCAAAAAGGCGCACCGAAAGAACAGTCAATCTCTCCGGAGAAACTCGTATTCTTTACTTTCTTGGGCTGAATATGGAGACACGGAGATTTTCGTTATCGCTGATAACGAGCCTGATGTCCAATTAGGGAAAATTGAAACTGACGGACAGGAAGTAGTATATTTTGCAGGAAAAACTCGTATTTTCCATACTTTCAGCACAAAGAAGAAAAATTACTGGGTTTTCCTGCGAATTTAGCTCCACTTCCGGTTCGCCATTTTGAATCTTCTCTAATTGGACATCGAATTCGTTATCAGCGACCACGAAAACCCCCGAGTTGCCACTTTCAGCCCAAAGACGAAAAAAATACAAGTTTTCCGGAGAAATTTGTAACGGTTAGAGCTGGGGCTCTCCAAGCGGGATAAAAAATGATCGGAAATAACCAAATATTTGCTGTTTATTCTTCTGAATTATACTCTAAAATACCATAAATATTTGTAGTTAAGTACATAGATAAATAACAAATATAAAATAACATATCACATACAAATAGGAACTTTTATGTAATTAATAAGGAAACAAACCTACATTAAATAATCTTTTAAACTTTAACATATAAACTTATATAACTACAACACCCACATAATACCAGGTACCTCGTGATTTCTTTGTAGATTGCAACCACAACTTCTCAGCTGGCTGCTGAGAAAGCTATGAAAGCGTAGCAACCAGTTAGCTCAGGGCTGGTCGAGGGTCACTAGGTGGCGAGAAGAGTTATATATTTTTGTTTCTTAACAATTATTTGCTTGTCAAATTTACCAAACAAAACTTTAATAAACTATACAAATTTGGACGCCAGCGTATTCAGTAAATAACACTCTTGTAAACTTTATCAGGGGGAGAAAACAATCAAAATCAAATATAAAACAAATAATATATTAACATAAGTATAAAAGAGCGAAAATTTTACAACACTTTACAATTTAGTAGAAATATTAATGGTGAAATTTGATTTAATTAGTTAAACAACAAAAATTTAGTTTAGAAAAAAAATTAAATTTGAATATTTACAAAAAAAAATTACAATGAAACGATCAACTGGTTTACAAATTTTCTTCTGACCAAAAGTTGAATTTTGCACATAAATTTGGCTACTTAGCTTAGCGGAGACGTGGAATCCCGACGAGGTCTGTTCCTGAAGATGGCCACGGGTACCCGGGAAGGACGTAATATTCAGGTCCTGACAACGCTGATTTCCAGGAGACGCTGCGTCGGAATAGTATCCAATACTTTTAGGATAACTCCAAATATTCAAGTTATGCCTTGTGCCTTGCTTCAATGGTGGTTTGGTCCAGGATTTTACATGAAAAAGGGGAATGTAAAGAACCAGTTGATAATATAAAAACTTTAAAATGGTGAGAAAAAAGAGATGCAAGAAAACTACAAAACTATGGTGACGAAGGTCACTGCAAAACCAAACTATCAGCAATTTAATAAAAAACCTGAGTCTTGATAAAATTTTACTTTACTCTACTACTGAAAATATATGAATAAACTACTGATTAATATAATATATGAAATTAATAAATAAGAAAACTCTACTCTCATGAAATTTTAGCCGTTTACAAAATGGCTGACTGGTTATGACCAAAAATTTGAATGAAGGTAACAAAATTTAGTTAGAATTAGAGAGAAAATATCTGAATTACTATCTGAAAAAAACTAATACTGTAACAAATATAGCAAACAAAATTATGGGTTTAATCTCCCAAAAAAAATTAACTAATAAAAAATGATATCTTAACCTCTTGTACTAACACGAGGTTAACTAAATGCGACAAAATGACTTTAGGTTTCGACTTTTAATGAGATAAGATTGTCTACACACGATTAAGAAACAAAGATTCTAATTTATCCTTTGATTAATTTCCGAGTTTAATCCTCGTACAAATAATCTAAATAATGACAAAACACCACGGTATTGTGTCTCAAGCGACCACAAAATACAAAATTGCCGCGATAATTAATGAATTAGCATGTGTCCAAATGGACGCCGACATCACACAAACATGTGTGTTAATAAAAATTAATTATTATACGGAATATCCTTTAATTCCCAAAAATAAATATACAGCAACGTTAACTCAATAATATGACATCATTTAATAATCAAATATATTCAAAATATCAAAGGATTAAAGAAATAAACGTGAAAATTCGTTAAAGAACAAGTAACAGTCTTCACTCACCTAGGTCGAAATCAAAAGTGAACTAGCAGGGATATTTCAAATGATGCTTCTACCGCGTTTGCGCACTTGTTGACTTCCGGTCGTTATTTCGGCGGGTAATTCAAATTTATTTAGCACAGGTGCTTAAACGAAAAAATTATTTTTTCGTTACAAGATCAAAGTGTCACAGTTTAACCCAAAAGGCTATTATGATGCAAATCAGAAAATATTACCACGTTCTTTATAGGCAATCAAACAAGAAATACGAATCTTTTAAGCAGGGTAAAAACTAATCAGCTTATCAATTCACCTCGATATGATACCAGTAGCGGCATCCCGCTGCAAGCCACGATCTTAGCGAGGACAATACGAAGAGCCCTGCTAGAGGCGGTGTGTCGCCGTCTACCAATATAATAATTAATCATTGGCAAGAAGTCAATTTTGTTACAAATTGACTGTTCTTCCGGTTCGCCATTTTGGATTTCGTAAATTGGACTTCGAATTCGTGATCAGCTTAACCTTAAAAACCTCCGAGTGTTCATTTTCTGCAAGAAACCGAGAAAAAAACGAGTTTTTCCTGAAAAATTGACTTTACTTCTGGTCCGCCATTTTGAACTTACCAAATTGGACTTCAGAATCGTGATCAGCAAACCCAAGACACTACCAGGTAACCATTTTCGTATAATTCTACGGCGTGTTGTGTATGATAACAAATGTTTCAATTAATTTCATTAAATTGAACATTAAAATTGGCCAATTATTGGGAAAAAAAATGAATCTAAACATTTCCGCCAAAAAATAAAAGGCACTGTTCCTTCTAAATATCTTTCTGAACTCTTTGCGACAAAAATCAAGTCAATTGTCCCTCCATTTTCATTATTTTGGCCGCTACATCCAAGAACCTAAAATCAAAAAGTTTTTTTAAATTTTTTTAAATGTACCCGGATCTTGAAAGTGCAAAGAATACATCATTTACCTACTTAAATCCCGAAGATCATCCTTTTATTAATTTTTGTTACCCTAAATGGCTAATTTACCAGTACTATAAGTAATTATTCATAGAATTATCCACTTTTAAATTTCAACCCCATTTTATCAGAAACTACTCATAAAATTGAGTTCAGTATAAACAACTTTTGATAAAGAGATATAAATTATAAATTCAGAAAATTGAACCCATGAAAATTTTCCACCATTTTACACAGGCCTTTCAGCGTAGTGTAAGATGACAATTAATTGTGTTTATTACCACTAATTATTATTGGTAAAAGTCTGCGTCAATATCTTTAATTTTCAATACACCACAGCCATTATCCTCAACTAGTTTTGATTAAAACATAAAATTTTCATCAAGGCCCGAATTAATCTAGGATTGAATGACACCGTAATAAATAATCACGCAAATTACTGGTTCAATGGGATCGAAACCATCAATCAGCAATGTGATTATATTATCTACATTTACCCAGATTAGAGCGACAAAGTTAGAGGCATAAAGCCAGTATAATTATTCACAAAATACAGCAGCAGAAACTTATGTGCTGCTATTTACATATATTAAAATTTTGGAAACACAATTTAATAATAATAATGTTAATAATAATAATTTATTAGTCCATTAGATCGTAAAGTATGATGTAGGATAAATCAGAAACTGAATGAGATTTTATGAAAATGTAATTCGTTAGAATGAAAAAATGTTTAAAGACAAGGTACGTAAATAAATTAATTTCAGGCCTTTGTTCTCATTTTTAACTGAATTTACATATCGTAAGGGATCATGTAGATACTAGTTTAGCCTGCTTAGCCGTAGGGGACTAGGTTGGATGCTAGTGTTAAAATTAGAATGGTAAATATGAATTTTTACTTGTTAGCATAACCAGAAATCAGGTTATCGAAAGAATGCAAAGATGTTATTAATATTTTTATATATAGTTTTTCCTTTAGTTCTCATAGATAGCTTTTCTTTCCACTGTTTGCAAAATCCTATAAAGAATACGTTTCATAGCCATAACGAGTTCTTAATATTGTCATGTTGCAAAAATGTTGTAAAGTCGCCAGTATGAAAACTAAAAATTCATCATGATAGAGCTTGAGATTAATCTACATTTATGTGCTATTATGCTGAAATAATACTTTAACTGATTACATTGTAGATTTCATATAAAAGTGGAAATAGGAAGTTGTGGTAATAAAATTCTTCAAAGACGTCAAGACCTATCATATTAATTTTTAGTGTCTGAGTTCGCACTTTAATTACGATGCTAACATTATAACAAACATTTTAGTGGTCAGTGGGAAAGTATTGTATGTATGATAGTAAGAAAATATAGACGTTGGTTATTTAGAAATATGTCCATCCTGTCTCTTTACATATTACGATGGCCATGCGAATTGTCAATATTTTGTAAATCGCAATTTTCTTAACAGAAAGCAAATTGAGAAATATGATACGAAATAACGCCGTATGCTCCTGATTTGGCAGACAAATATCAGTAGATAAACTATGACAGTTCTGGCCCAACATCTCATGTATTTATTTATGGAGGTTCAGTTTCCAGAACAGCATATATCAAGGTCTCTTGGAAGGTCTGCAATCAGATTTAAGCTGGACATTTCAAATCCTGTGGGAATCTTTTTGCGGTTCTTATTTCACAGTCTAGACTTCAATCATTAAGGTAACCTGAAAGGCGTTTAAGAAACGGTTGTTTTAAATTCGCGATGTTTTACTAAAGGTTAAACTTGGTAACATTAGGATTTCCTTTTACCTCAAGAAATTATTTTACACCAATTTCCCCTCGTAAAATATTTACATCTCTCGTTTGAAAGTTTCGGATTATACTGAATTAGAGAAACTCCGCAGCTCGCGATAAATATACAAAATTAAATTTTCCATACGCTCACAATTTACCCCGTCAAAGAAAAGTTTTCGATACAATATAATTCTTCATTGAAAGAGTATTTTCAGTCCTACTCGAATTTATAAAATGGGGCGTTATTCTTCATATTCTTTAAAAGTGTGTAAGGCAAGGGAATGTAATTTATATTAAAGTAGGCTGTGCCCGAATTTTATCAATTTTTAAAGCGATCTTATTTTACATCGGTTGCTAAATGTAATAAATTCAAATATAACGTTGCGAATTTAATACGCAGATATTTATTTAATTAATTTTTTAGTGAAATACGTCTGCGGAATTGTTGTTATTAAATTCGTGTCATTATTATGCTATTTGTATTTGATTTGGCTGTGTGTCATTAAACGTCTATTTATTACTGATGGAAGGAGCTGTCGATGAACTTCTGTTTAAGGACCTCAAGAAGTTTAAATCGATACTATCTGGCAGTTTTCTTTCACTCGCAGTCCTGACCAGGACTTCCGTTATTGCTACAAGTCTCTCCAAACCATTTCAACATCCGAAAAATAATCGATCATGACACCGCGGCGGTCTAAGTTGAAATACCTTTGTCATGGTCCAATAAGGACACAATGTCTATTAATCATTTAAAAATCTTCGTACTACTATTTGTTCGAATATTTTAACCACATAATTTACTTTTCAATCATGTTTTTTTTTTATTTTGACAAAGAACTGATAAAATGTTTAGTCCGGTATATTTAGACATCGGAAGGTACAAAAATTCACACCCAGCTGAAAGTTGGTAGGATTATTCAAAACACCATTATAAATTAACTCAAAAAAGGCCTCATCGATCCGATACCTGAAAAAAAAAATTACGCGGGGTCAAAGGGCACAAAAATGGTGTTTTTTCGCGATTTTCAGCAAAACGGTAAGTTTTACCATAAAATTAGCTCAGACGAAAATTGTAGATCAGATAATTATCTATGAAAAATGTTTTAATACTTTTTTCCTAAGAGCCACCGTTTCTGAGATAGGACGATTCAAAAAGTTGGAAGAGTTGTAATCGTCATAGTATGTATAAGTACGCCACGTATACAGGGTGATTCACGTAGGGCATTCATTAGAAGTTTTTCAACTTGCAGTTGGATTAGAAACTTGGAATCTGGTATACAGCCATAATCGATCATGCCCGTTCTATCTAAAATATTTTCAGTCCTCCAACTATACAGGGTGTGCCAAAAATTGGTACCAACTTTCTTATTTTAAATAGAAACCTATATTTTTCTTTACATGGTTCGATTGGTCTTCTAATTCTGAGTTTAGAGAACCTAAGTTATGTTAACTTATCTATTAAAATTTTTGATATATGTCCAATTTTTTAAAAAAAATTGCCGCTGTAGTAGTTTACGAACAAATTTGTATCTCGCAAACCTTTCAAAATTATGAAACCAAATTTGTTAAGCAGTTAGCTGGAAGTCCAGGCTAACTTTTGATGTCCCATCGGTGGTCCCATTTTGTACCATATGGGCGCAGTCGATTTTCAAATGTTGCAATCAATAATTGTCAAAAAGTCATTTTTTTTAAATGGCACCTACTATTTTTTTTCACACCATTCGAAAGAAAATTGAATTTTAGGGTGAGTTACTTAAGCATTCCCTATACCTAACTTCACCCTATATCGAGTTATTCAATAAAAATCAAGAAATACCTTATCTTGCCGAGAGATTCCTTACTTCATCAAGTATGCCATGGAAACAAAAGACAGTTGTAATAATTTTTAAAGAAAAATATGGATTCTTATTTAATTACACACAACACCAACAAATTATTATTAACGAACAAGAAGAATGTTGACGAAGTTCTGTCAGTGAAAATGGTGCACACATTGAGCATTTGTATTGAAATGATTATTTTGTTAATCTGTTTATTTGTTGTTATTTTGTTGTTATTATTTATTATTGCAATACGATTTTTGAATAAAAATTAAAATAAAATGATTGTTTCCAAAGCCTACTACCCTTGAGAAAAAAAAAACAATATTTTTTTCAAAAAATGCCAATAACTCAAAAACGACTGTAGATAGACATACACAATGTTAATAAAAGTGGCCCTAAAATTCAATTTTGCATTGATTTCTGGCTTCAGAAATGGTAGTCGCAAAGATGTGCTACGCAATCTGTTGAATGTAGAAGAATAGAATATTTGAACAAAAATATGGTGGTCACGTCAGAATTTCATCAACATTGTTCTTGTTCGTTAATAATAACTTGTTGGTGTTGTGTGTAATTAAATAAGAATCCATATTTTTCTTTAAAAATTATTACAACTGTCTTTTGTTTCCATGGCATACTTGATGAAGTAAGGAATCTCTCGGCAAGACAAGGTATTTCTTGATTTTTATTGAATAACTCGATATGGGGTGAAGTTAGGTATAGGAAATGCTTAAGTAACTCACCCTAAAATTCAATTTTCTTTCGAATGGTGTGAAAAAAAATAGTAGGTGCCATTTGAAAAAATTGACTTTTTGACAATTTTTAATTGCGACATTTGAAAACTGACTGCGCCCATATGGTACAAAATGGGACCACCGGTGGGACATCAAAAGTTAGCCTGGACATCCAGCTAACTGCTTCACAAATTTGGTTTCATAATTTTGAAAGGTTTGCGAGATGCAAATTTGTTCGTAAACTACTACAGCGGCAATTTTTTTCAAAAAATTGGACATATGTCAAAAATTGTAATAGATAAGTTAACATACCTTAGGTTCTCTAAACTCAGAATTAGAAGACCAATCGAACCATGTAAAGAAAAATATAGGTTTCCATTTAAAATAAGAAAGTTGGTACCAACTTTTGGCACACCCTGTATAGTTGGAGGACTGAAAATATTTTAGATAGAACGGGCATGATCGATTGTGGCTGCATACCAAATTTCAAGTTTCTAATCCAACTGCAAGTTGAAAAACTTCTAATGAATGGCCTACGTGAATCACCCTGTATACATCTACTTTTGCAAAGTGTCAAAATCATGTACTATTTTTACACGCAATCACTGGCTGTGATACGACATCTGCATTTTTCAGAAGGGGTAAAACAACAGTTTTTAAAATGTTTGAAAAACAAGATTTAGTTCAATGTGCTGAAGTTTTTAAAAAGAGTAATTCAACTCCACAAGAAGTTATCACCGACGGAATTCGCTTTCTTCTTTCTATGTACGGAGCTCCTAAAAAAACTACCTGCTTAGATAAGTTTCGATATGCATGTTTCGTTAAAAATGCTCGAAATAAAAAACAAGTGCAATTAGCTTGTCTTCCTCCAACCTCAGTGGCTGCTCATCAATATCTTTTTCGGGTATATTGCCAAGTTCAAGTGTGGGTTGGTTATCAGCTAGACCCAAAAGACTGTGGTTGGAAGTTGGTCGACAATACATTAGAACCAGTTCAGACTTTACTCCCACCTGCGCCAGAAAAACTGCTAAACACAATTTTTTGCAACTGTAAAAAGGGATGTAGTGCTAAATGTGGTTGCAAAAAAGTTGAACTGTTTTGTTCTCTAGCATGTACAAATTGTCAAGGTCGGTCGTGGTCCAATGTTGAATCAGCAGCAGTAGAGGATTCGTTTGATAGCAACGAGGAGACATGCGATGCATCACTATTGAGGCAATTTACTTGCACCCAGGATAAAGAAGAAGAACAAGAAGAAGAGGAAGCAGAAGTATTAGAGAATTATGAATCAGACGAATAAATTTCCCTATTTTTTTTTTCAATTTACACCGCTTTTATCATTTTCAACCCTTGCTAATCTTTTATTATTCAATAGTTTCAAATTAAACAGAATCACAACAGACCCGTGGAATAGGCCTACCGGGGAAACCACGTTAAAAAAAAAGCGTACACTACCTCACAGGTGGCGTGGAAACGTGTGCATATTATGACGATTACAACTCTTGCAACTATTTGAATCGTTATATCTCAGAAACGGTGGCTCTTCTGAAAAAAAGTATTGAGACATTTTTTATAGATAATGGACTAATACACCAATTTCCATTGACTACGTTTTCAGATAGTGTTTGATAAAAGAGACTTACGGATTTTTTTTCGAATTTTTTTTCTTTACCGTTTAGCCAGAAAAAAATAATAAAGCTGAAAAACTTTCCCCTCTGACGTCAATTTGCCCGTGACGTCACGATATGAAGCCGGCAACAGTGCATTGTCCTGATGTCTAAATTTGTATTTTAGTTTAATTTTTCAGCAGTTCAATCAGAGATTTATAATAAGTCTCTCAGAGTTCTGTCAGTGTTAACGAGGTTATGAGTCAGTAATATTTTTCGATTTTTTTCGTGTTAAAATACACTAACTTTGGGTCTGTATTAATTCAATTCAAATTTCAAAATATGGAAACAAAATCATATTTTGTGCCATGTGCCATTCTTTTACGCAAAAATTGGAAAGACAAAACTAAATAGTAAAATGTAAGGTTATACTAAAGTAGTTCAAATAGTTTAATGTCACAGAATCTATTGCGATGTTGTCAATTCTTGTAATTGATAAAAATTTGATAATTTAAAACCCAATTATTTGCCTTATTTGTAAATTATTTTGATATCAATAGAAAGTAAATGCATAAAAACTTCTTAGAGATTATGTTTATTATTGGATAATTGTAATTAAACGGAAATTTAATGCAGGTAGAATTACCGGGGATAATGACGTCACGACCATCAATTTATTTAATTTTTATCTAATCCAGGTATTAAAAAATTGGGGTTATAATTATTTTGGTATTATTTTGACCTTACCAATGGGTTCATATAATTAAAATATTTAAAAAATCTTAAGTGTATTAGTCCTATCTGATTACAATTTTCGTGTGAGCTAATTTTATGATAAAACTTACCGTTTTGCTGAAGATGAGGACTTTTTTGAGTTCATTTATAATGGTGTTTTGAACAATCCTACCAACTTTCAGCTGGATGTGAATTTTTGTACCTTCACTCCTATTTTTTGGTCTAATTTAACCGGATTAGTTATGCAAAGTACGTGTCAAAAATTATTATTTTTATTTTATTCTATTTAGGTATGCAAAAGAAACAAGTGATAAACAGCCCTTCAAAATGTTGGTCAAACAAACGAAGGCCAAGTGTATTGTGTGGACCACAACACGCCTGAAGGGTTACAACTAAGAAGATGCAAAATTAGAACAAAATCACGTCATTTAATGTACACTAGTTTAAATTTCTAAATATGGCAGATGGCATATTTTAACAAACGTAATAACCATAGATTATAAACCCCGATTACACATTTCGCCCTTGAGGGGAAAGGACTAGAATATGATAAATTTACATAAATCGACTGAAAATAATCTTGATTGACTAACGAACCGCTCCCAATACTTTCGAAGTAATATGGATAAGCCGCTGGCATATTTCTAGTTAACCCATAGGGTCTCAACTTTGAATACGTTCAGTTTCGCATGGAATATTTAGAAACTTCTTTACAATTATTACTAGGATTCTGCGTATCAAAACTAAATAATTTTTAGTATTGAGTGGAAATATCTATAGCTGCTTACTTTTATATTCAGGGTGTTCCAGAATTGAGTTCCCGGATAAGAACCTGTGATTCCCGAGTTCATATTGGGCCCATGTAACCCAACTTACCTTAGTCCAAAAATACATCCCTGAGGCAGTATATCCCCTTAAAGTTAGACAGAAAAAAAATTACAATAATTTCAGTTACATTGAAGATAAAATTTTCGAATTTTGATGGGAACTGTATTTTTTAAGTACTCTATATAAACTTGATAACAACCAAATATTTTTCATTTCTCAAACGCGACAGGTTTCCTGTTTCACAAGCACCTTTGCCCTACAGAAAAAAAAACGGTAATTCTTGATTTTCGATTGATATTACACAAAATTTTGAAAGTAATAATTTGTGTATCAAAACAGGTCGACATCATGTGGAGCATTTGATATTAATGTATCTTTTTTTGAATAAACTACCTTTCTCTTATTATAATATTTTGTTCTAGAATTATAAACAAATGTTAAGTATAGATTGAGGAAAAACGATAATTTCTTGAATTTTGATTGATGTTACAAAAATTTTTAATAGCACCTTTTTTGCAGCCCTTAAAATGCTCTGTAAAATTGTTCAAGTATGTCGTAATTTTACAGGGTTATTAAAAAATTACAGCCAGTCAAATATTAATCATTTTGAAAAAGAATTGAGAAACAAAACATATTTGGTTGTTACCAAGTTTACATTGAGTATTTATAGAGGTACAGATCCCATCAAAATTTGAAAATTTTATCTTCAATATAACGGAAGCTAATGGAAAAGTAATGTTTCTGCCTCACATTAAGAATATGTACTTCCTCAGGAATGCATTTTTGGTGTAAGGTAGTTGGGTTATATGGGCCCAATATGAACTCAGGAATCACATGTTGCCGTCCGGAAACTCAATTGTGGGACACCCTGTATAATGATAAAAAATATTTAACACTGAATATTTTTGATTTGTGTAATATTTATTTATTATATTAATGTTGTATATTAATGGTTAACAAGCTCTAAAAAAGGATCATCTCGAAACAAAAATAACACAAAATTGTAATTTCTCCTATTTTTCTCAGTCTTGAATATTTTAAGTTTACACATACATTAGATGTTTTAATCTCGATTCGCGCCAAATTTTCCTTGGCCAGTACTAGTTGAAAATCAAACTCCCATAGCTCTGAAAATGTACATTTTCAAGGAACGTAGTAAAAATATTAAAATCTTAAGAAAACTTTGTTCTTGTCTGATCTTTGTCAGATTTTTTACAATTCAATCAACTTTTCAGATTTTTAATAACAAGAAATATTTTTATAAATATTTTTGGTATTGATAAGAATCCATGATTTCCCCCCTCAAAGTATTTCCTATTTTTATAGATTTTTTTCCAAGAGAACTATGCAGATTTGCTTTTCATGGAAAAGTCGATGTTCGGTAATTACCACTATTTATGGGTTGAAATGATCCTAAATCCTAATAAAGTTTAAAAAATATCAATAAATCTAGAAACAATTCTATTTGTATTATTTCTATTAAATCAATATTTAAAAAGCTAAATTATCTATTTTCTATCAAGAAGGGTTAAACATTCACCCATAGGCAGGCCCTCGAAGGAGAATGGATAAAATATTTGTCCGAGTTTAGAATCTACATTTTGCATTTATATTTAAAATGTTTTAATGAACTACAATAATTCATATCAGTTGACAAAATATTATAAAGGCGAGGCGACAGGAAGACATAACTTCCTTGACTTATAGTTTTAGCATAGGGAGGAATTTTTGCTTGCCATCTAGATTTACTTCTTGTTATATATAGCCCGGGAGGCAGCGACAGCTTTCGTGAAATCATTTCTATAAAGCTAGATTTTTTCCAAAGAGAGTTTAGATGGTATCTACATTGAAAGTGCAATGGGCTTGTTCGGCATTTTTTTTTATTTCACAAATCGAAAGTGCAAGTATAAATTAATGGATCTGCAAAAAATCAGAATCATATTCGCACGTTTAGTATCTTAAAAACGATTACAAATTTCCATCTCGAGAAAATGGGGCGTGGCCAGGCGCTACGTCACTATACGCATAGACTCGGCGATCTCAATAGACTTGATGCTCCTGATTGGTTATAATTATAAGAGTTTTCGAAGTATTGTTTGTTTTGCTTACTACTTGACAGTAGGGGAGTACAATTTGGTGAAATGTCAAAAAATTACAATTTTCTCTCGCTCCTGCCAAAACGAATTTTCGATTTCAACCCTGCAATTTACGATTATAATTCATCGCCGACCTTCTCCTTTCCGTAGGCACATAGAACGAACTTCCACTCCACGTATTTATTTAGTTACCAGCGTTTAAAAATTCCATGTTTTTCGACTTTTCAGGTTAAATTTGAAAGGTCCCAAAAAGCCATTTTTCTTATGTTACTTGCGTATAGTGACGTCACAAATGAGCGGTCGGTTTTTGCAACTATTACTAAATTCAACTCCTTATATCTCGAGAACGGAAAAAGTTAATAATACGAAATTTTAAGTGTATAATGAGAATATCGAGTACTATATGAAAAAGTATAAAAACCATATAAAAAGAATATCATGGAACAAGCCCATTCTATCAAACACTTAGTGGTGCACAAATTAGTAAAAAATTAAATATGTTGCAGAAAAACAGATGGACAAAAATTCCGTTTTTCTAATTGTCACGGAAGGAGAAGGTCGGCAATGGCCGTACAACGTGAATCGCGAGGTGAAAATCGAAAATTGGGGCCTGCAGGAACGAAGGCGAATCGCCATTTTTTGACAATCCGTGACAATTCGAAAAACGAAATTTTCGCTCATCTATTTTTTTGCAACATTTTGTTTAATCTGTTACTCATTTATGCACCACTAAGATTTTGGTAGAATTGCACCTTCATTATAGATACTATCTAAACTCTCTTGGGAAAAAAATTAGCTTTATAGATATTAATGCGAAAAATATATCGTTGCCTCCCGGGCTAATATGTATGGCTTGTAACTCCAAACTATTTATATTTTTATATAGCTTAACGCCAACTTGGAAACAAATATTTGCCTAACATCGAAGAGTCTGGATTCTGAAAAAAGTTGGTATTTTATTCAGCATTATTTTTAAAAATTTTTCTTGTGTACGTGATTTCCAGCATTTTCATATGAATATTCAAAGCACCACTCTAACCCAATATTCCACACGATAGTCTTGATTTTACTAGTGCTTGGTATATAAGTTTCATTTGTTTTATCTCCAATATTTTACGTAAGAATTTAAATTTACATAGTATACTTCTAAGTGTTCTTGACAGAATTTATATGTATATCCCATTTTAGATGTTCATCTATGTATTTCAATTAAGTTATCATTAGAATATATATCAAGTTTATCATAGTCAGGTAAATTACTTTTCTTACAACTGATAGGAAAGCAATTACTTCTTTTTACAGTTAATGGTCAACAGTCATGGTCAAACTAATTTATTAACTTTCTTAATCCTTTCCTAATTACTTCCACATCCACGTAGTGGATTGGAAGTATAGTAATCGCAAAAAAAAATTCAAAAATTTTTATTCGTGAAATAGGTTTAGAATGTCATGACACGTTGAGATTTTAAATTTGAGCGAAAAAAATTTTTCTGTCTGTCTGTCGGTCTGTCTGTCGGTCTGTCTGTCGGTCTGTCTGTCGGTCTGTCTGTCGGCCTGTCTGTCGGTCTGTCTGTCGGTCTGTCTGTCGGTCTGTCTGTAACTTTTTTTTGTTCGCACGCTTTCTCCGGAACGGTTTAAGATATTGACCTGAAATTTTGTACACGTATACATTATAACGAGATCTGGAACTGGATTGTTTTTTGAGGAAATCCGGTGAAGGGTTGGGGGTTAAATAGGGGTAAATAAGTAAAGCAAGCTTGTAAGAGTACAGAAACTTGAAATTCGGTGTATGTACTAGAAGTTAAGGCCTCAGATTTTTTTATAATATTTTTCAACCCCCCACCACCCCTACCCCATTAAAGGGGTTGAAAAAATAAAGTTGAGATATTCATTTGAAATTTCGTACACGTATGTATTATAACGATGTCTAGAATTAGATTATATTTTGGGATGATTCCGTTGAAGGGTTGGGGGTTAATTTGGGGTAAATAGAGGAATATAAGTAAAACAAGTTGGTAAGAGTACAGAAACTTGAAATTCGGTGTACGTACTAGAAGCCAAAGCGTCAGATTTTTTAATAATATTTTTCAACCCCCACCACCCCTACTCCAATTTGAAAAGGGTTGATAAAATAAAATTGAGATATTCATTTGAAATTTTCTACACGTATGTATCTGGAACTAGATTATATTTTGAGATAATTCCGTTGAAGGGTTGGGGGTTAAATAGGGGTAAATAGGGGAAAATAAATAAAGCAAGCTGGTAAGACTACAGAAACTTGAAATTCGGTGTATGTACTAGAAGCCAAGGTCTCAGATTATTTATAATATTTTTCAACCCCCACCACCCCTACTTCATTATTAAAAGGGTTGATAAAATAAAATCGAGATATTCATTTGAAATTTGGTACACGTATGAATTATAACGACATCTGGAACTAGATTATACTTTGAGATGATTCCGTTGAAGGGTTGGGGGTTATTTAGGGGTCAATAGGGGGAAATAAGTAAAGCAAGCTGGTATGAGTACAGAAACTTGAAATTCGGTGTATATACTAGAAACCAAGGCCTCAGATTTTTTTATAATATTTGTCAAACTCTGCCACCTCCGCTTCATTATTAATGGGATTGATAACATCAAATTGAGATATTCACTTGAAAGTTAGTACATGTATGTATTGTAGTGACATCTGATTGAGATGAC
The DNA here is from genome assembly GCA_963583905.1 of Stenurella melanura. Lineage (NCBI taxonomy): Eukaryota > Metazoa > Arthropoda > Insecta > Coleoptera > Cerambycidae > Stenurella > Stenurella melanura. Next base: position 7,370,122 of record OY757312.1, read on the forward strand.
TCCATTGAGGTGGTAGGTTGTAAATAGTGGAAAATAAGTACGGTAAACTAGAAACTTCATTTTTAACGTATATGGTAGAAACCAACTCCTCAAACTTTTCTATGACATCTACCCCAAATATTATTAAAATTCTATGACCAATAATTTCCACATACTAGAGTGCAAATATAGTCAAGATGTTTCCTTTAAAGTGACTTTTTTAGTTTTAGATCAGTCTCAGATGGTGCTGTATAAAATATTGCTGTATCATCTAATCAAAACTAATTATTTTCCTAGTGCTACGAATGGTTAATAAATTATTTATATAAATAATAGGAACTGGACCCATCATGGTTCCTTGAGGTACACCGTATTGCACAACTCTGTATTTGCTGACGCCGTCATTAATTTGAATAAATTGTTTTCTATCACTCAGATAACTGGCAGTCAAGTCATGCACCTTTTGTCTAACTACAAAGCTACCAACAGCTGCAGATGACTAATAGTGGCAAAATGCTAGATCTAAGAATACTCAGAGTGAAGCCTTGCTCCTCTCTGATATCTTTTTGTCTTGTTATATGAATCATAACTCCGCATCAAACCTGCCACAAGTGATAAAGAATTATCTTTTTATTAATACAGAAGACCCTAAACATTTTTATCAATATTTAATTTGAGATATATACCCTTAGAAGCTTTTGATGTGTGTATTGGCATTAATGAGTTTCGCTGGCAACACTTGAGACTTAATTGGCCAACAGAATATCGAATGAAAGTGGCAAAATTTCATTAAAAAGGGATGTTGAAATAAAATCAATAGAACATGTATGGATAGGGCTCCCTAAAACAATACGACTGTATTAAGTGGAACAGCAATTTAATATTTTGACTACATTTTTGGATAAAAACATTCTATTGGAAATTCAAAATAGATACACAATTTAATTTCAAACTAGCTTCGTTAAACTTAATGTTTATCATGTTGTGTTGGTCTGATCAATATTGAATTATACGAAGTTGTATATACCGGGGCGTTCATAGTATGATGTTTTTATTTTAATAGTGATATATTATTGGATTTAGAAAATAAAAATTTCTATCTTTATCTGTGGAATACGAGTTGTAAAATAACTTACGACGACGAGGCGTTGCATGATATAATCAATTTGTGATTTAATTGAGAGATTTGAACCTACGCAGTGTGGCTATCTCTGAAATAGTCTTCACATAATTTAATGACCTCAAGATGATGTCAACATTATTGACGAAATGCGCATCATGTGGTAGTATTCTAGTGTACTGTTTAAGTCTTTGTGAAAACTACTCTTATTAAGTAACGTTCAAAACTTAGAATATTAATACGTATAATAGTTAATTACCTATTAGATAGTTACTACTAATAACAATATCCCGACATCAAGAGTGTAATGTTTCTTGTAACTTTAAATAACCGGGATGATAAATAATAATAATAAAATACTCGATAAATCCAAATATCTTTTATATCTTAGCAGTCCTCCATATTATGTACTCCTTTTCTGCTTTTATTTCACATTATTTTGTCAGCCACTACATCTCAGGTTTGAATTGAGAGTTAGACTCATATTTTTCGCATTTTCAATAGGAGATATTTTCTGATCTATAGTTTCCTGCAGTTGGTTGACTGCAACTAGTCTATTATCCAATGACTAAAACTGGTGTATTACTGTCGTTTTAAGGAATAACTTTGCCACAAGAGCTAAAATTTTCTTGTTAATGAAATAAATCGCTTGACCTATATCGCTAGGGAGGATAAAGGGTATAACTGCGTACTGTCGGCATGGAAATGTATCTGGTAGTATTTAGCAACATGTCTAAAGTGTACAAAATGAATAAACTTAGAGCTATTATGCATCCCTGTTTAACAGCACAGGACACTTCGCCATTTAATTTCGGTTTGTACAGGATAATGCAGTTCTTATCTGACTGAAAGGATAGTAAGGGGTACTATGGATTGAATGATTGAATCTTTGGTAGTGAGAGGTGGTATGGTGTGGATGATTCAAATGCCGGCATCATGGCAAGTACTTTTCTTTATCCCCATGTCTTGTTCATTTTCCTTGTTTCTTCCAATATGGTTCTCTTCCAGATCATCTTCGGTTTTCCATCAAAGGATGTAGTAAAGGGAAATTGACACTACAGATTTTTGTTTTGTTTCCAAAGTTAGCTCCAGCCCAACCAAGGGTCTTTTTTTGTAGACCTGTGTACATAATTTAATTGTAAATCCATTTTAACCCTCAGTATTTGTTTCCACTGTACAACTTCACTTAGAGATTCAAATTCAAAAGAATTTGTAATTGGATTAAGATACTGATCTATTAGAATCAACAATATTATAGTTATTGGTAGATATGGAATGCAATTTATGTAATAATTATTAAGCTCCTCTTTTAAATTATTTGGTACAATATTGTCTTGCTCACCAATACGGGGGCTGGATTTCATTGTTAGATTTATTTTAATATATAACCTCCAATTCTGTTGATTTCTTCTACAACCTGTAACAGTTTTAATACCTAAATATTAAGCGGTGCTTCACCTGTGCGAACGGCAGATAGCTTTTTGTTGGAGAGCATGGGGCCGTGGATTAAGAGTGTGGATATTCAAAGGGCGCCACCTGCTGGATACTAAATGTAGTGATATAAATAATTTTGCCAGCAAGGAACAAAATTAAGTTACTAGCAATAATGCGGTGGAGTTCTTAAAATATATCGATAATGTCAAAATTAAATCTCAAAATCTAGGCAAATATCAGGTGCACTAGTGCAAACAAGAACATGTAGACATTGAACATGTATTACGACACAAGTGAGATGTACAACAACAAAAAAATCTAAATAAAAATTTCAGATGTTACCTAAACGTGGTTCATATGCATTAAAGAAATTCTGTATACTTGATCTAATAAAATCAACTGGAAATCAAACTTTACTCTCTGACTGAGATTCTCTTGCAACTACGATTCATCTGATATACAACTATGAATTCTGACTTACAACAGCGAATTAAGATTTAAATTTACAGCTATTAAAAATATATCATGTGTAACATAGTAGAAGGTAAATCAACATCACATAGTACCATATGCTGCCTTCACAGTAAGAATCTTAAGTATTTCATAATTCTATAATATAAACTTAGAGCACGGTTTATAGTTGCAAGATTGTGGTATAATTTACTTTAATATTTGAACAAAAAAATCACTGAGTAAATCTATAATAATTTCATTTCAAAAAGTATAACCAAAATGAAACAAAAATCCTACTACATGTTTACTATCTGAATGTTAAGACTTTGCAGACATGCGACACGCATGTAAGAGTAAGACAGTAAGAGGTTGCATACCTCTCTACTCCAATAAGTGAATTATTAACTAGAGTCAATTTATTGCAAGTAAATATGATGTTATTCATGTAGCTTTTTCAAATGCTACACCTAAACCAATACAAGAAATTTGGGTTTTGGGATCTATGACAAATTATCGAAATATCATGTTTTTCGGCAAATTTTACTAAAAATATCTCCTCGTATTTCAACAATTTCTCCTACTCTTCTAAGCCGATGTAGTTTAAATAACGAGCCGCAGGCGAAATTACCAAAGTGAATAGTAGCCATTATACGAGCGAGTAGAATACTATACTTTATCCACGACTATTAAAAAAATTTAAACATTTAATTAGCTGTTTTTTTATACGCCTCTGTTTGTTGTTTACACTACCTATGAAATGTTATTCCCGTTAATTTCTTCTTGTCAACATCATCTCAAGAAGAGCAACTTTCTTTAGCACATGACACCGTAGTCTTTTTAATGTTTATTGACTAAAATCTAACAAACTATCAGTAAAAATCACAATAAATCGCATGGAAAACAAACTGTCACTATTTGACGGAAAAGTGGTAACAAGATGGCTGTTTCTCCCTACCTTCTAACTCAATGGTTTTTAGACACGTAGGTAAATGTTTTCTAAAACAATATTGGAGATTGCCGCGTGTTGCTAATGGATGATGATTTGAAAAAGCTTACTAATGTAACTTTTGAGTGTTTATTAAAGTACTTTTTCGGCATGTACCATTTGACTGCTTCTTAGAAAACTTATAGAGACACTTGTCTTTTGGGTGCTGCAATTCTGACATTTCAATTTGTTATTAAAAAGTCACTAACGTGATCTCTTATAAATGACTGACTGTCCTCATTATTAACTAGTGAATAATTGAATCATTATTCATTGCAGTGTATAATGGGATAGCATTATCCTTGACGACACACATAGATATCGAGGACGTGGTGAACAAAAGTGTTTATTATTCGAGATGGTGTATTTTAAAACTATTTTGGGAATGAACTGAACACTATGTCATTTTGTAATACTATAGAAAAGACATTCATTTCTATTATATTAAATTAGGCCAATAAAAAGGGTACATTGTAGGTGGGATTTAAATAAATATATAAAACGACTTGCACCCTCCAAAAAGTGTATATTGTTTAACACGAAACACAAAAATTGCGATTATTGTAAAAAATTACATTTACCTTTAGTAATATAGGACATGTTCAGTCCGTTACAGGTGAGTAAGCAGAGCTGAAATGACAAAGTAGAAAATCTGAACGAAACATTGCTATAGCTATAGCTTCCGTTCAATGGAAATATGAGGGTGAAAGGGTGAAAGGCAATGATGCATTAAATACAACCTGCCTTAAATAAAAGCCAATTGGGCGAAATTTGAAAAATGCTGTTTAAGTCTGGGCTCTGATAAAAGTACACATATTTATTTGTAATTTTTTGTAGAACGTCGATTAAAAATTCCGAGCTTCCTGTGTGATTATATTTTATTGTCTTAAACGTAAGCATTTTAATATGTATACTAACCTAGTATTTATAACAAGAACATTAACTATCAGTTAGGTTTCGTGCCGGTTGTCCTCTAAAACATTTCATGTTGACAAAACTACGGTCCAAAACAACAACTTTATAACAAAATAATAATTATTACAGTATTATTTGAGGCCCTTTAGCCCTATTTGAAGCATCTAATACTTAAGTTAATAAAACATATAATGGTATTTCACTGCTTGAATATGTAGTTACCGGCATGAGGTTTATATTGCCTGTAATTGTTTATTTGTGGCATATTCACATTTTCTTACTTTTTATTGGGTATTTTGCCACTGAAAAATATTTAAAAATTTTAATGAAAAAACCTCTGTGCCAAACGGATCAGACAGAGGTTGGTTCTTGAGTACTTGACTGTTTCAAAATGTCTCACACCTAAAAATATATAAACTAGAACAATGTTATAAACTAAAAACTCAAAATCAAAGCTATAGGTAGTTAACATTTCGGAAGAGAATCTACTTCCGTTCTCAAAACTTTTTTGGCCGTCAACCATGACAGTTCTTTGTTTATGTATTTCCATAGTCACGTGAGACATTAAATTATATTTATCTTATTTTTACTTACTTCGTCTCTAAGGATGGCAACCAACTAGTACAAAAATCTATTGAATAATTAGAAACGCATCTATCCTCGTTTAATAAAATAATCGCGGATTCTTTAAGTTTTCTTTTAGTTGCGTTGCTCTCTTTTTCCAAAATCTTCACCGAGTCCCATTTAATTCTATGATTATTATCCCACGCGTGTTCACAAATTTTGGATTTTTCAAATTCTCCCCTTCTAGCGTAATTTCTATGTTCACCAAGCCGTACGTTGAAAGGTCTAGATGATTCACCTACGTAATGTTTTCCGCACTCACACGGAACACTATAAATACAGTTTTTTGAATTTTGAACAATATTTGGAGGTTTGGTTCTTGATAAAACCGATCTTAGCGTGGAGCCCGTTTGAAAAACCGTTCGTACGGAAAACCTATTCCCAATTTTTCGTAATTTATCCGATAAACCATGAGGTATTTAGGTCAATGGCAGTAATTCCATATATACATGATACCTATAGCTTTGATTTTGAGTTTTTAGTTTATAACATTGTTCTAGTTTATATATTTTTAGGTGTGAGACTTTTTGAAACAGTCAAGTACTCAAGAACCAACCTCTGTCTGATCCGTTTGGCGCAGAGGTTTTTTCATTAAAATTTTCAAATATTTTTCAGTGGCAAAATACCCAATAAAAAGTAAGAAAAAAAAATGAGGTTTATATTAGTAGAAGTTTCAAATTTTCAGAAAAATAATTAAATAATAATAATAAAATAAAATAATAAATTGAGATACACCAACGTCTACATGTATGTACCCATTCTCGCATAGTATACACGCTTGACTGACGACAGTTCCTGAGATGCAAGAACATGTCAAATGAAGTATATTCCGACCTACCTCAAATTTCGATTTTTTTGAGATACGACGCGAGATAGACGGCGATATGTGAAATAGCATGGTTCAAACTGAGCAATATCCATAGCACAGGTCGATCTCAAGAGGCATGTAAAGTACCACGTTTTATATAAATTGTGCTTTACTACAATTTTGGAGCAAAATATTGTCTACTGAGATTTTCGATTAATCACTCAAACGCATAAAGTATCGAAATATTGAGACAGTATAATATTCAGGGTTCAAAAGAACTTTACGTAGTGGTGAGGCGCCTTTAGAAAATGTAGAATAAATTTGGAAAATAATAATTTAATTTAAGTAAATGAATGTATATAAAAAGGGAACATAAAAAAGTTTTTTAGTTTTTTTGGGTACTTCGCGTAGTTAGTAGTCATCGACACATGCTCACTGTCGCCTGGTAGATAGTTGCTTCCGCATTTTTGATCTTAAAAATAATATTATAATAGTTTTAAGTGAATTACAAATTGTTTATTTGGTTATTGTGTCGAGAACCATCCTATCATACACCATTCCTATCCTATCTCAAGAATTACCTCGAAGATACACCAGGAACATCACAACGTGGTAAGTTTTCGACACATTTTATTTAGTATTTCTAGTAATTTGTTCGCATTTTGGAATACAGTCTGCTCTCTAGTTAAAACCCTGAGTTGGCCTAACCACGTAGATTAAGGAATATATCCATTTAACATTAAGATATCATCGAAGTATGTTTAATAAGACGCGATAATTTTTGTTTAATCTAACATTTTTATTTAAAATTTATAACATATACAAAATTGCATGTTAGAAGATTTACTACTGAAAAGTGACCATATTCGTCATTCAGGATAAACGCTAGAAGTGCGTAAACAGTCATGTTTTATATAACCTGTATTTCTTATAATTTTGAAACAAAATTTTAGTAAAGTTTTTGACATGAAAATAGAAAGGGGAATAGGGAAATGCAATAAATGAGTCTCTAGTTCACTTCATATAGATATGTGGAAGATAAATCTATTTTATTTTAAAATGTCATTGAGGTATTTTTATTTACACTGTTACGAATGACAGTTAGGCGATGCCTTCTGCGATAACATCTGTTTTGCATTCCATGAATGCTCTCATTTAGTGTCAATAATTGAATATGATACTAACTACTTCAATAACTTCAATTATTTCCCTCACTATACCGATCTAACAGTATCTGAATCACAATGCCATCTCAGTGTTTGGCATGCGACCACGGAGTCCCGGGTTCGAATCCTGGCCAGGGTATGGATGTTTAGTGGCGGTTTTCATGTATTACCGAGACGGTATGAGTGAGCCAGACTGCTGTTAAGTGGCACAACATGCCTAGCCGCTATTATCTCTCCAGAGTTCGAGTCTCAGCTGCGGAAGATGGCAATATCGCAGGGAATGGTTGTTGTGTTCATGTTTATATGTACGGATCCTGGTTGAGTGGTAGAGCAGCAGTAGCTGAACTCCGCCAGGGAGTCAATATAAATTAAAATAAAATAAAAAAAAACATATAGCGAAAATCTGAGGATGAGTATAAACTATCTAAATATAACACTCGGGAAATTTTCCGATTTCCGGAGCTAGTATACACAGATGCTTCCAAGGTTTCTAGTTGAACAGGGTGTACATATTATATACATTCCAAAAATATTGGGACCAAAATGAAATTTCTGCAAGAGTGCTCCATTTTTACACCTGAAGTGACAGCCATCTATGAAGCCCTCAAAATTATACATACCTCAGAATTTCCGAAATCTGTTATTCTTTCTGATTCATTATCAGTTTTACAAGTATTAGAAACCACTACTACTTTTAAAATTAGTGAAGGCACACATAGAATTGAATGGCATTTATCTAGCCAAGGACAGCATAGATGTAGGAATTAATTCCAGTTATAAGTTATATATTCCAAATGCAACGATACTTAGATTTAAGTTAAGAAATGATTCTAACTATTTGTGGAAAGAATCAACCTTTATTATTCCAACTGGATATTGATTAATTCACTCTAAACTGCCTCATGACTTTTAGCATAAAAAATATAGGTGTTCAAGAAAATATGTAACAACGATTATACGGTTAAAATTTGGCTACCCTGCACATTTGTTTAAACTGAATATTTACAACTCAGATATTTGTCAATTGTAACATTACAGTTGACCTAGATCATATATTTTTTGAACGTGAAAATCACACAAAAGCATCTGATAAGCTATATAATAATATAATAAATAATGGTAAAACCCCGACACCTTTTAATATACTTCATCTGTTATCCATAAATAGGAAAACAATTTTTGACTATCTACTGGGTTCTTGGAAGAGATTAAAATTAAGTTATATGTCAAAAGGTTAGTTTTGTTTCTTATGTTATACATCGTCGTATTACATATACCTTTCCAACCGCGGTCTTGTGTTGTGTCTCAGAGAAATGTCCTGATAGACCCCTGGACGAGATGTTTCTGACCCATGTACATCCTTAAGCTTGAACTTTTTGTTTAGAATTGGAAACATATAAAATTAATTCAAATCATTTCAAAATTAAGAGATACCCGATATCAGCGGATAAATAAAGTAAAAGAAACGCATGATGTGACATCTTCATGAAGTCATTTGCTATATAGTGATGAGAATATTTCCAAATACCGTATTGCCGTTTCGTGAACTTGAAAAACAAGCTTTTAGTTTTAGTTACTCCGTTAAGTAACCTTTAATAGAAAAAGAGGGTGAAGAAGAAACCGATTACGGTAGTTCAAGCAAAAAATAAGTCTGAGAACGTTCCGTTAATGGATATGCAATATTTCACCGCACTATCGACGTTTACGGACCACTTTATACAGTCACATCAAATAAATGTATCATCCTATGCTCTAAGTACTAATCTTGATACTTTAAAAATGTAAATATATTGTCGCAAATACAGTTGCTTGTAATGAAACATATTCTTTATAGGATTTTGCAAACAGCAGAAAAAACTATATATGAGAAATAAATACAAGACTACCTGACAAACAAGCCAACCTCTTCGTTGATTTAGTGCACTGTTTATATAATTGTTGCACATTCTATAGGATACTTGTCGCAGGTTTTTTTGTAAATAGTATTAATTTTAGACAGTTTTTATATAATTACAAAATATACAAAATTTTCATTCTTAATTTAAATAATTATTAACTGTTTTATTTACTGATCGATATTGTTAAAAAACAATGAGATTCTTCCACTAGCTAACGCTAACTTACTGTCCAAATTTCAATAGAATCGGACTTTTCGTTCTTCAGTTCAGACGGGCGGTCAGGCAGACGGATAGACGGGCATTTTGAAAGTTGTTCAGAATTCAATCACCAACACAGCGATATGAAATTTTTTCTCTACGAGCAATATTACTGGTTTTAGAAATGTGCCGATCGAATGCAATGTACTCTTCGTTTTGTATTTGCGAAGAGTATAAAAAATATTAATGAAATCTTTGCATTCTTTCGATAACCTGAATTATGGTTATGCTAGCAATCAAAATCCTAAAATGAATTTGTCTATTTCTTATTTGACAATTATCGTTGTAACACTAATATACACAGCCCCTTACGGCTATGCAGATTATACTAGTATCTACATAACCCCTTACGGTAATGAAGATTCACTTAAAAATTAGAACAAAGGCCTAAACTGAATTTATTTATCTACCTTGTCTTAAGAAATTTCCATTCTAATGGATTACATTGTCATGAAATCTATCATTCTGTTTCTTGGAAATGCTTAGCCTTTGAAAAGTTTTTCGTCCTTATTCTGGAGGTCATCAGAAAAACATAACGCTACTCGTGAAGATGTTTCATATCAAAACCAAGACAACTTCCACAAATATGAAGTAATAAGACATTATATTTATCGGATAGGCCAGGGGCGAGAGGCGTTTTAGGGCGGATCTATTAGATTTAGGCCACACATTGATAAACACAATAAAATCACTTAAGTAATATTCGCAGAAATAACAAAGTAACATGATTTATGATTTATCTAAACAGGCAAATGTCTTAGGCTTGAAAATACAAACAATACCACCAAAATACTGGAGCTAGCAGTCCACTACTGCCAGTCCCGCGATTTCAACTATTCTCTACCGAGTTTATCTTAAGACTAGCTACTTATCTACGGGACTTTCAGGCATGTTGTTCAGCTCGCCGGGAAGAGGGCTTCCAGGGACTCCAGACGTCATCTGATGGTTCACACGACCACATATCGAGATGGTTACTCTTCACATTCCTTAATGCAATCTGTACTTGTTGACAACGTTCTCTTGACTTCAATGAATTATGAGTTACCAGGCGTGTACAAGACTGTCGACAGGCGTCTACGAAAGTATCGGAAAGCGTCCGCACGAGGATCGTGAAGGGGACGTCTCCGACATATTTGACATTGACTGATAAAAGCAACAGATCTTCACCTATCTGTTACCTAACTAGTATTGGAGCCTATATACTTCATGCATATTTAAAAATGAATGATCATTTGTTTGCTTATAATTATAATGAAACATATTCTTTATAGAATTTTTTAAACAGCAGAAAAAACTATTCATGAGAACTAAAAACAAAAACTATATGAAAAGATTTTAATGGAATCTTTGCATTCTTTCGATTATCTGGTTATGCTAGCAATTAGAATCCTAAAATGAATTTGTCTCTCTCTTATTTGACAATTCTCATTGTAACACTAGTATCCACAAAGCCCCCTACGGCTATGCAGATTAAACTAGTATCTACGTAACCCCTTATGGTCATAAAAGATTCAGTTAAAAATGAGAACAAGCGCCTAAACTAAATTTATTTACCTACCTTGTCTTAAACATTGTTCATTCTAATGGATTACATTTTCATGAAATTTATAATTATGTTTCTTGGAAATGCTCATTGTAAAATTCATAATCCAAGGCTTTTTAAATTGAATTAAAATGAAGATTTTTCCAAGAAATTTTAACTCATTTAATTTTATTTAATTTTTCTTTATCCTCTTAACTGACTCAAACATGGAAAATATATAATGAAGTGAAAAAAGGACAGAAAACAGTTTTCCCTGCAACCTTGTCATTAAAGGGATATATTAAACCATTCAGTATTCCAAAACAACTGATTATTTTTTTATTTTATAATGTCCGATTGAGATCGTTTGTGCATTCGCTAAGTCCTATAGACGACATTTCTTGATTAAAATCTAAATTTAAAATTCATTAATTAAATTAAATTTTAAATGATATTATCACAAAAAGAGAACAATCACGGTTTTTTAAATAAAAACCTTCTTTTTATTTTCATTTCTGACGTCTTCACAGACCTTTAGTACAGCATCGCATCACACGTTGCATCACATATTTACTACAGGTGTCGAGGGGATTGCTGACAAAACACCCTATCTAATGTCTCTACCAACTTCAGATTTATGGCGATTTTCACTAAGAAGTGTTCTTCATATTGACGGAAAAGCTGAAAATAAAAAATTGTAATTTTGCGATATAAGTATAGTTCGATAAAGGCCAACATGTTGTGCTGCTGTGTTTCGATTTATTGAAAGCATTGGATTCTGTGGAGAAAAATATACTATCTAAAAGATTAGAAACTCAATGCAACTTCTAAAGTTTGTCGTATACTTAAAGGTTAATACATTTTAATGGGATAGACAATATTTAAGCTTGGGTGTTCCTCAAAGCACAATATTAGGTCCCATATTATTCTTGATGTACATTAACATTTGCTAAATTACATTCAACATGATGTTGCGGCGATGTATGCAGATGATACATCTGATTATGTATCAGCTCTCACAAAGGAGGAACATTGTTGTAAAATTAATGTTACACAAGATAAATGTTACATTAGAAGGTCTACACGTATAGCGCCCGAGATGCCCATTTTGAGTAATATATCGAGCCTTTGTTTTCCAGAAAAGACTGTGAAGATAAATTTTTAACATCTTCAACTCTTGCTGCCTTATAATTGATTTATTTTGTTTAACAGCGGCCGTAAAATCGTTTTAATTCCTTTTTATTTAAAAAAAAATAGGAAAGTTTTAATAACAAATGCATTTTATAGTGTTGATTAATTTTTAAGAATTAATGAAATTGCTGTTATTTAAATATGTCAAATGTATGAATAAAAAAATTCGTAAATTGATATTCAATTATGTTCTATTCTCTGAGTGAAATCCAATTTTTATTATTATTATTTTTTGTCGTAGAAAAATTTTCTTAATAACTTTTTGCCATGACTTCATAGCAAAGCACGATATTACTTTCTTATGATTTTTTTCATAATAATGGGGATAACAACTTTCCTTAATAACGTTTTGCCACAACTTCATAGCTAAGAAAATACAATTTTTAAATGATTTTCACATAATATTGGCAATAATTTGAATTATTATCTATATTATGAATTATGCATTCTGAAAATTATGAATAAATCCAATTCTCTACAAAGTAGTACAAATGAAGATAAATCTAATAAGTCTGCTTATTATAAAGTAATTTGACAATGCACAAGTTCCATTGTAATGTATACCTTAAAACTTTGCATATTATTATGTATTATAAGCTTTTATAATTTCACATTCAAAATGCATAGACACCTGATGAGTTTTAGTAGAATATAAAGCTGAAACGACAACTTCCTTTATAACTTTCAAAATTGAAATATTAACTCGACAATACATTCTTTATACACTATTATAAGTCGGTTCCTATTGTTTGTTAACAGGACGGCTTACAAGGGCTACAGCTCTATTCTGATATTCAGCATCAAAATTGTGTACAAGAGTACTTCGCCGTCTATGGAGAATTAACAAAACTCTTAAATTAGAAATTCCTTTATCCTAATTTCTCTAGAGAATGATGACTTAAAAGGTCTTTTCCTAGATTCCTAGATCCTATTGTTTTTAATTGTTTTTAACATTGTGACAATTTTTTACATTCAATAACGGGTAAATATTCTTCAATTCTATCCTCATTCACACTCCCTCGGCAGCCGTTTTGTGACCTATGCAATACTCTAGTTGGCTTCCATGTGCTGCATGACACGTCTAACAGATCTATTCCCATATTTATCGAAGGTCTCTCACGAATCGATTTCTTCTGAACCATTAATCATTATGTATGTTCACCTCTAGGGAGGGACTCTCAGCTACAGCGAGGTTATAGTTGTCTCCACTTGTTTAATGCACGAAAAATCGACAAAAAAACAGCCATCCTAATATTAAAGATAGCGTTGTTCTAAGCCGACAAGACACTACAGAGCCGTATTTCATTTTTTTTCGGATTAGAGTGAACAAAGTATTATTCTAGAGGTTTCATAATCGAATTTTTGGTAGAAACTTACTTGACGTTTCTGGTAAATCAAAAACCTTGCTCTGCTTTGCGTAAAAATAGGATATCTTACGCATTGGTGGACGTATTGCTCGCCTCTCGTGATATTGATAAATAAATTTAAAGTACGGCTCGGCTTATCTGTTCTCTAGGTATGACGTTCTAGTTAGGAGTGATTTGCGCAACTGTAATTCAGGAGGTTAGAAATTTTAATTAAAAGAGTCTTGTTTTCGATTATTTCTTGTTTTAATTATGCCTTATACATAAAAACAATGTTATTCTATCTATTAAGTAATCCATTATATCTATGATTTACCATTTTCTACCAAATTTGAACATACCTCGCTCGCCAACTATACCAAAATATGTTGAGATATGGGAGAGAGTTCTTTCAAAAAACGAGTTGGTGGTACAGTTGAGGACATTAAATATGGGGCAGCTCTTGAATCCGATTTTTGTGATATTTTAGTATTGTAAGAGGGGATATATTATCAATGAAAATGGTGACAGCGATGTCACCTGATGACGCCCCGTTGCCTTATTTATAAATAGGAAACACATTACCTTAAATAATTTTTAATATTATTTTTAACCCTGTTTCGCAAACACCGACATGTAAATATTCTACCTTTTAAAGGCTGATAGCATACTAATATTGAAATTAGAATAAAGTTTTATGATATACTAAACTGAATTATTTACGACCTTCCATGGCTCTTGGGGGTTAAGTAAATAAAAGTCCACTTTCCATTGTACACATTTTGGTGCCCCATATTCACTGTCTCCAACTGTACCAGCGGATAATCGACAACACAATTCTTAACGTGATACTGGAGATGAACCTTGATATCGTTTGGTCTGATGTACACGACAAGGATTGTATATAATTTAGGCCGGAGCCGTGTCGCTGCTACTCTACTCGCAAGGGGAATTCAAGATACCCTTCAGACTCCTCAAGACGAAGATAGACAAAATTAAACTTCCCTGTGATTGCTACAGTCTACTCTCTTCGTCGAACTCTTATGTCGGGTAGTGCACTTTTAATGAATATATCTTATAATTAGCACTTTCTCAGAAACACTTCTTAATAATTAAAATCGTCGATGGATTCTATGAGTATTCGGACAAGTACACAGACTTGGCGGGATCAGAGGTGATCCGCTGAAAGTAATTGTCCGACTCACGCCACAGAATCGTCCGTCGGACACAAATATTATAATTAGTGGATCAATAAGAAATCGAATTCAAAATATATTCTCATTTTTGAAATAATTCATAAATTGTAAAAAATATATATATACATATATATTCAATACTTAGCTAATGTGTATAAGGCAAACATCAAAGAGCACCACCACTCGGCAAGCCGTTACCTCCCGTAGGAGTGTAACTAATCCAGCGTCGAGAGAACTATGACAATCGACTGTACAAAAAGATTCAGACTCCAATTAGTAAATTTGTAAAATGTATGCGAAACTTTTTGAAAATTATTCACTTTGAATTTTGCACTAAAATTATCGAAATGATTGTCAGGATGCTTAAAGAAGCTATCTATGTGAGTTCGATGGTTTTCCTGCTTTTATAAACGTACTAAAGGCATCGAACACAAATATACTTTTTTTCCGTCGACTCGCCTTCGAGCGATTAGTATGGCGTTGTCCGCCTGAGCCGGGATAAACAGTATTTTGGGTTCGTCGGAATCGACCGTCCGGCTTTGAATTCTTTGACTATTTTTCTGTACGTTTTTGCTGTTTTGTATGAGGAATATGCTCCAACCCATTGAGGAATATTAAATGAGGATTTTGGTTTCTGTTGGAAAAACCGTCCCATTTTGATTTTTTCTTAAATTTTGACATTTAAAATAGCTACTCGCTACATCCTGACTGAGGATTTCGACTTGTGAACCACCAAATTCGTGGTACTTTCGAAAAACCAAATTCATGGTACTTTCGAAAAATTCATCTCGAGGAGCGGTTTTCTGCTTGTCAATATTTTGGTCATTTTTAGTGAAATAATTTTTTACGTAGATTTCGATTTAATATGATGCCAAATGTGTTTAGAAGTCTTTTTACTGATTTAAATATTATTTTTTCATGGGATTTTTGTCTGAATTTACTTTTTTAGTAAATTGGATATTTTTTTCAAATGGATCATTGTACTTGGTTCAATAACAATACCACAGAATCCGAGGTTTGAATCGCGGCAAAGAACTAGACCCCGATTGAGTGACACAACAGTACTCAGCGGTGTTACTTCTCCTGAGTTTAGGCTTCAGCAGAAAACAATGTTGCAGGGGATAGTTGTTGTGTAGTTGTCTACATGTGTGCATACTGGTTGAGTGGTGGGCTGTCTTAAAGTACGCCACGTGATGCTAATACATACAAAATTCGCGTTCCAAAAGTTCCTCTCTACTATTAATGGCTACGTCATATACCTTTGCTTTTAAATATCCCCAAAGATAATAATCAACAGGATTGAAATCCGGTGACCTTGAAGGCCAATGATGAGGTTCATTTCGACCTATCCACATATTTGGAAAATAGTCATTTAGGAAATTTCTCACAATATTCCTAAAATGGTGTGGCGCGCCATTATGCTGGTAATACATTCCCGCAATATTTTCATTTTCCAATAACACGGGTAAAAAATTTTGCAAAAGTCTAAATGAAGTTCACCTGATAATCTATCAGGGTGGATATGTGGCCCAATCAAATGCTTGTTGAAAACACCGCGACAAATCAATGTTGGGATTTATTCTGTCTTACAACATGTGGATTCTTTTCGGTCCAAACATGTCCATATCTTGTAAATTGTGCCTCATCTATAAACAGATATCTGTTAAGAATTCTTCGATTCCGAATAATCCAGTTACTAAAATTTAACCGATGAACTGCATCCCCTTCCTCTAACCTCTGAACTTGTTGAACATGAAATGAATAGAGATTATTTTTATTTATTTTCTTTTTTTAGTGTTCTCCAAACACTGACATGTGGAACACTTAAAGCATTGTGCTAATTTTTGGATTATTTGCAACAATATTTAGTATATTCTCTTCTGCAGCTAAGGGTTGCCTTACTTGATGGCCGTTGGATACCGACCATGATTTTTAGAATAATTCACAACTCTAGCAAAAGCTTTATGATCAGGAATTCGGCGTGCAGGAAATCTTCTTTGATATGCTCTTACAGCAGCCCATCCATTGCCATCACAAAATCCATACACATAGATTATATCCGCATATTCACCATTTGAAAATTGATAAGGTATATTACTTTGTAATGTGGGTAATAATATTAATACAAATAACAAATATTTTAGAATAATAAAACGCAAGCAGGTCGAACCAGTAAATTTGAACTATCATACCAAAATTTTCGACATTGCCTACTTGAAAACAAAGCAGCTATGTTATAAAATCATCTCTTAACCTTTCAGTGGTCGCGCACGGTGTAGGAGACCGGCGCAACTGTTAATTTGTGATATTTCAAATAATCGAATAAACCCATCCGTTTCCGTTGGTATACCTTTCATAAAGTTTCTCGTCTATACATTGCTGTAGTTATTATTATGCCATGTGTCCATATAACTGCTGTAATCGCACACACGGTGTCTTAGACCGGGTGCGACCACTAGTGAGATAAAATTTCTGTCATTTGTTTTGGGTTATTAATTGAAAAATATATATTTCGGTAAGTATTTATACCTTCTATTTCCCTAACTTTATATAAATATTGACTCTAACAAAGAGTAAGAAAGGATATTGAGGCTGTTCGAAGAAGTACCCAGTGGAGAAGAATGATGACGAAGAAGAAACGGGGAGGAAGACAACATTTATGAAAGATCAGAAGATAGCGATACAGAACAGGAATTTGATGAAAATGAAGGTGGGGAAATGAATGGAAGTGCACCATATTTTATGGGAAGAGATACAAACGAAATGGAGCAAACATTGTCCACCCAAAAATGTAAGAACAAGGAAAGAAAATTATAAATATTTTCATGATTTTTATAACTTGCATGCTTTTTTTTGGAAGGAACCCAAAGACTTTTATGTACAAAAATAGATTCCCTTATGTTTCTAGAAGACAAGTTTACTATAACAAAGGTTTTATGAGAATTTTTATTTCTGTTATTCAAGTATATATAGGGTGAGCCAGTATTTCGTTATTTTTTTTGTACATTGAAAAATTAAGGTTTACTTAAATAAATATTTCGAAAATACCTAACATTTATTAATTATATAGATATAGCTTCGAGGTCGCTTCAAAATTATTTCTGAATTTTTACTTTTAAACGTATTTTTTTAAGCCGGTGTCTGAGACCGTGTGCGACCACTAAAGTAAAAAAAATTCGCGCGACCACTGAAAGGTTAAGGTTTAATAAATGGATTATTCGGAATCGAAGCATTCGCA